>JAWWML010000052.1:1635883-1691148 GCA_035047165.1 Ormyrus rosae | reverse complement strand
CGGTCATGCGCGAGCTGAGGTGAGGCCCTCGCGAACTAAGCTCGGGGGAACAGCGTGCCGCCATCTTATCGATGGCGACACTCTGTTCCTGACCGCGAACGCGTGCGTTTCGTGCTTATTAGTTTGTCAATAGGAATTGTTATAATTTTTGTATAGTGCTTAATTATTAGAAAATCAGTTGTGACTACAACGTCGAACCTCAAGTGTAAAACGAGAATCGACTGAAAACTCTTGAGAGAGCAAGAGTAAGTTTGTGTAAGTTTGTTAGTGTTTCTTTTTTTGCGATTCGACATCGCCATTATTGAGTCGCGCCGCGTCGTGTTCGCGATCGCGACTTCAGAACCCGCTCGGGATCGGGTCTCTTTCGCTCTATTAAACTTTGTGCTGCGCTGTCGCAGCTGGCGCCCAGAAATTTATATTTTGTGTTAAATAAACATTGTTTAAAAGCTTAAATAATTAGTGTTCGTGTTTTATTTCGCGCCTGTAGCAGCTACATCAAAGTAGCATGTTACAAGATATCCGCGTTCGGAGAGGGTCTGGGGCAAGGGTTATTTATCGTCAGCCCCACTAATGAGTCTGGTTAACAAACTATTAACATGAATTTGTAAATTTGTATATAAATTCTGTACAATAATCCAAGAAAAATTAATTGTATATAATTTGTATCAATATTATGTAGAATCATTTTTTAATACAGCCCTTGTATACAACTTGTATTTAAGCTGTATGAATAGAACGATCGGATATTTGAGAATCTACACTCTTAATTACGTACTCGAGAAATCATATGCGTCCTTGACTTTGGCTTGACATGATTTATCTGTGTGTATATTTACCTGTGGTTTTTCTAAGCACAAGTACATTGTATTTTGAAACTCGGACGTTGGCTTATAGCGAGAGAGCGAGCCTCTCGTCGGTTTGACCAACAGTCCTCCACCTAGAGGTTAAGGATTGCAAATTAGTACGTAATTATATTATATACAACTTTAATTATTTTCTTTTTTCCAATACCAATAATAAATTAAATTTGTTTTAGATCAACAGTCAATGCAGCAAGATCCGCAGTTACCTCCTACAGTATTCGTGATCGATAAAATCAACGTCTGTAGCTACCGCAATGTACAAGAAAGTACTAGCAAATAAACATATCCTGGTAAAATAGCTAAATAAAAATGAACTAACAATTGAACTTCTAGTTTACTTCTGTTTACACTTTTAGTTTCAAACCTACCCGACACCTTAAAAAACAATTATAACAGGTTTTTAGAACAACTCAAAAAATATCACTATCACAAAGTTTCCTCTAGGAGGAAACAAAATGTTACGTAAAAATACAGTAACGGCAACTTATGGATCAATGATTATTATTCAACTCGTATATTTTAAAGATAACAACTCATATCATCTTACTTTCATGATCCAAGTCATTGCACAAATAATGAAAATATATACATTCTGAAAATGAAGTATATAAAGGCATGTGGTTAACCAAAGATACAAGCAATTTGTATGCATCGACAGAAAAAAGTAAAATTTACTTAATAAGTGCAAAGTTGTTTGTGTCTGGAGTCTCAGAAATTTTTGTTTGGTTATTTAAGTTTTATATTCAAAACGTAAAATTGCTTGTATATCAATGATTAAAAAAAAATGGTCAATTTTTTTAAATCAAATTTTGTTATTCTAAGCAAATCATTACCCAATAAGCACACAATTCTAGACTACCAATCAAGTACTCTTCTAGAAGTCTTGAGTGTCTCTGGACACTAAAGAATTGGAAAAGAATACTAGAAGTATACTTTTTTGGAGGTGTTCTTATTGGGTATTAACTCCTACTATAATAATATTTTAAGTTTCAAATCTGCAGATTAATTATTTATAATATACAAAGATTTTGCGCTTTGAAGAAGTCAATTTGTAAGAATTAATTTATAAAATCTTCTATAATCATAATGTGTAAAGTCTTTTATATTAGACAATTAACATTTTTGAAATATGAAAGAAATGATAAATGCAATTTAGATAAGTGAACAATTATTATAGGAAAACATTTGAATTTTGTTTATCTCAAAATAACACTCTCTTTGGAATCTATTAATGCTTTGTACTTTCAAATTTTTCCTTCTTTTCCAACTTACATTCCACTGGTTCACTCCTCACAAAATCAACTATTATAATTATATTGTAATAATTTCGTAAAAAGTATATACTTGTCCTGTCACTTTAAATTTTTGAAGAACCCTTAGAAGAACCGCACAGTAGGTAGTACTTCGTAGGATACTAACGGAGTTTGTTTAAAACCCATGTAAAACTACTTGAAAGCCACACTATATAGTTTGCTTGGGTTAACTACAATTTTATTTGCAGCTTCTGTAAGCAGGTACATATTTTTGCTGCTGCAACTGAATTACTTTTTATAGAAGATTTCACTATCTTCTCTCTAATTGCGTAAAATTATATAAAAGACATTTTCCAAAAATTATACCTATTACGCAAATAAGTAAAACCCAGTTGGAAGATGTATCACATGTTGCATAATTATAATTGTATAATAAACTTGAATTTTCTTCTAATATCAAAATAAACTACGATGAATTTGATTAATTTTAAAAAAATGTTTCTAATAAAAATAGAAAAATAAATAAATTAGCGAT
The DNA here is from genome assembly GCA_035047165.1 of Ormyrus rosae. Classification (NCBI taxonomy): domain Eukaryota; kingdom Metazoa; phylum Arthropoda; class Insecta; order Hymenoptera; family Ormyridae; genus Ormyrus; species Ormyrus rosae. The sequence goes on along the minus strand of JAWWML010000052.1, from coordinate 1,688,497 downwards.
CTCAAAAAATTTCATCCACTCCAAAAGCTTATGAATTATTATTCGAATATTTTTAAAATTAATTTACTATAAATTTAAGCATACATAAAGAATTTAAAATTAAATAAAAATCACTCGAAAGTAAAACAGTAATCTTTATTTAAAATATATTTATAAAATTGTGGTTCATTTATATCGTTTGTCACCCGGAACTTTATTATGCTAAAATGCATGGCGTATGTGTTTTTTCGCCTGGCGGGGCCAAGCACGACTGAGTAGAATTCACAAGTCCACGCCATTGTTCTAGCAAGAACAACACAAGGTTTTGACAGGGTTATAGAATAAATCATTATCAACAGTATTTATAGTTAGTATTTCAAAATAATTTACACATATGAGATTAAATATTTGTATTTGAGTTTTACTTTTTAAAACGTTTAAGCTGGTGCTATTAAAAATACTATTATTATAAGAAGCAATAAATTTAATTTTATGAGTTAAATTATATAGTTTTATATTGTAAAATCAAAAATAAACAATGGTGTGAAAATTTTCAGGTAAACGCTAGTCATACATATAGACGGAAATATAAATTAAGGCTACTTAGTGTTAGTGAAATACTGTTACAAGATAATAAGTCTGTTGCGCTTAATGTTGAAATCTTTTGCAGTATGGAAACTTTTTCACACTTTCAGTTGTGTAGGTAATAGAGTAGCGTAAAAAAATTTCGCGAAAATGACAGATCTGAAACATAGCAAAACTTAATATTTTGAACAAAAGAGGATGCTCAAAGACAAATATTTTGAGAAACATTACTATAATACTTTCTCGTAAAGCAATTACAGATTTAACTGAAAATATAGGAAAATTCACACGAATTACATTAAACTTTCATAAGTTTTAAGTAACTTTTCCTACAAAGAGTAGTAATATTTACTGAACTCTATAATTTTCCTCCGTATACTGAAACTTCTTATGATTTATTGCTTTTACAACTATAAGACAAATACTTTTTTATACTTTTTGTATATTTTAGTAAATTAATTGTTTAATTTTATTTAATATAATCTGAATAAGACAATTTTTTATCTATGCAGTAGAAATAATCAGCTTAATATTTTATTTTTCTTACGCCGAAGAACAATTCCAATGGTATAAAAAAAATCTAAAGACCAAACCTCTCGGAAATTAGCTGTGCTTTTGAAAAGCGATGTTAATGTTCAAAATTCATACATTTTTAACAAAGTTATAAATGCTTAACTGCAATGATAATAAAAAGTTCGTGGTTTGAGATTCGTCGAAGGGTTTCCCAAATAAATTACGTTTCAGAAATATACGTAAGTATCTATTTAAAAACTCTTGACTAATATTGTCTTCATAATCAGAGTATTAAATTTGGAAAAATAGAATTAGGAAATGCAGAATCACAAAGCATTGATTTTCTTAAGAGTAAAATTTCTAGTAAATGATTATAATTATAATTTTTTACTTAAATTTTAATTAATTCGTTTCGAATTATATACATTATTATTGTTTTATATTTTTTGAAATTTATGATGTAGTTGATAATAAGTCTAGTTTTCAGTTGTTACCTTCATTTCCTTTTTTATAATAACCAGGTCCTCTTATAGGGAATTAAAATAAAGATTTATTACAATTTCAATTGATATTATATTGAATACCATTTTTGTACATAACTTAATATTGCAGAGGAAAATTGAAAAATAATATTTATATAATAATTTGGTAAAATTAAAATATTATTGCACGATATAATGGGGTGGGGGTAAGGAACGTAAAAAAATTTAAAAAATAAAATCTCGTCAAATTTATTAATTATAATTAATTAATCTCTCAAAGTAGTGTTTATATGTAGAGTTAATATTTATTAAATTCCCTAAAAATTGTCCTGCTTAAATTGTTAGGAAATGATAGCTTAAAATCAATAAGTATTATCTTTCGAGTGTTTTTGCCGTTTTCAGTGAATGGTTGCTAATAATAAAAATAATTAAATAGCTAATCAAAAAATCAAATATTTAAATCAAGATAACTTTTTGAAAAAATTAAAAGAATAAATGATTTAGAGATATTTTTCTCTGAGATCTACGTCTCGGATATTCTTTTTTTCAATGCAGAATCGTGATGCACGTAACACAATTATGCACGGCTAATAATGTAATATACCGCATAACAATCTTTCTAGAACAAGTAGTACGAAAAGATCTAATTAAGATTGAAAACATTGTTCAACAAAAGTCATTGTGCAATACTTCAGAATTGAAGCAAACAAATTGGTCTAATTTCATAGAAAATATATAAAAATATGATTCGAAAATGCGATTAGGTTCCTTGACCTGATTTCTCTTGATAACTACTTTGCAGACGCGGCAAATTAAACACGTACGCTTTAATCCTAAAGCGTCATTGCTGAAATTTAAAAAATTGTATTAATAAATCGTGACTTATTGTTACTCTCTCGAATGATTTAAGCTTGGAAAGGAAAATATAAAAACGGAACTTAATTTATTCGAAACCTGATATATTTTTTGTTTGTTGTGATATCAAAACTCGAAACGTGTTTGGTAACGTTTTTTATTACGTCAGACATGTCAATTGCAAAAGACAAATGAGCGTTCATCATTTTTACAATAAGCAAGTAAGGTTGAATTGAGGTAAAAAAATCTGAAATTTTTTAATAAATAATGGCAATAAAACTCAAATATATTCTTTTTGTATCTACGTAGAAGAAAATTGTTTAATTAAAAAGAATACATTTTCCTTTAATGTTTCATAATTTTTTTAAATGGTGATTATGTAATATTAAAAAATAGACTTTATATATTGTCACTAAGTAAATGATTATGAATTATTAAAACTCATTAATTTTTTAATCAATTAAAAATTTTATTGATAACATTTTTGTTCTTGACATTTATTCAATGCTGAGATTCAGCAGTGATATAAGATTGTAATTTATAGATTTTTTCCAAGGTATGCCTATATAATTACAGTTACAATCTTCTCGTATTTCATGAGTATTTACGTAAATATATAAATTTACAGAGATAACATCTAATTGAAGGCAGAAAATGTATATTTAATTACACCGGTACACAAAAAACAAAAACTAGTCTGGGCCATAGGCTGGATCAATGTATCCGTATGTTTTTTGATCAACTAAATCGCTACACGGATGTGACCTAACCCAGACGGCAAAACTATCCCAAATGAACTCTTTTTAAGTGAATTCTGCTTTTATTCCATGGCTTTAGGACTTTGAGGTTTCTTGATCTTTCAGAATATTAAGATATGCTTATGTATTTTCAAGTTATAAAAAACAATTTTTAATGATTTTTAAAGATTTGATCTAATTGTACAGTTCCAATAGTGATAATTAAATAACATTTTGAATAAAAGCATTAAAATTTTTAAGTTTTTGAATGGGTTATAAACTTTTTAACTTAATATTGAATGTAGTCTTATTGGAATTAGAAACTAATTGAATGGACGAAATTCAAAATGAAATATAAAAATCGTGCTAATTACTATACAATGTCATGGGCCGAATTATTTATTAAAAAGTGATTTTTCACGTTGAAAATAAACATACTTTAAAATTGTTAAAGATAAAGATACCAGCAAACTGAGGTCAAGTTCGTTTTGATTAGATCAAAATACATATTGAAATGATAGTTTGGTCTATTACGACCACAACAACTTTTCGTTTTCAAAATCATTTTAGGATTTTAAAATTTCATGCTATATTGGAAACCGTTGTTAATCTACAAGAAAACACAGTCTTTAATTGTAATTTGTTCCTACCCTCCTGCCTGTCCTACTGTTGACGTACAGCAGCACCGACTGCTTTAATCAGGATGCAGACTGCAACAGTGCACATTCATTCTACGATTTTCATGCGCAGAACTTGCAGGGCAAGAAAATTTCCTTGACAAATACCGGAGCCACTTATAGTAATCTGATCTGATGATCTTGTGAACTCTTTCACTCCTGCACCAGTCAAGACGTTCAGAAGTTCTTTGGTGAAAACAATATTTCTTTACACATTGGATGAGAACTCAGCTGCCGAGTCAGGAAAAGTTGATTGACAAATATCCTTTCGTTGATCTGAATAATACGCGAAAAGATACGATGAAAAAATATTTTTGAAAAGTTTATTTTTTTTATAATCAAAAATACTGCCAATATAAGAAATATTGAAAAATCATTCAATCTGTAAAGGTGTTAAAAAATATATTTATGTACAAACATTGTTCTCGGGATACGATGACGATAGAAACTATACTACTTTGTGAATTATGAATGTGAATTGGTAGTCAAGATTAATTGACTATTTACAACCCGAAGCTTTAATTTATGGTTTATTGAAGGTCGACATAATGCTACTTTCCTATAATCTCGAATTCAAAATTTGTAGATGCAAAAGAAGGATAATGTATGCATTAATATTTCTAATACTTTACTTCCCTAAGAAGTATTTCGTAAACGTTTATCCATTTAATACAATAATTAATTTTCCGGAAAAAAACTTGTATTTTCATTTGAATTTGAAAAATTCAAATGTTCAAAACGCTATAATACTTTTTGTTTCTTTCATTGTTACTAACCATAAATGTAAATCAAATTAATAGCCAGTTTTTTTACGAGAAAAATTAAAATACTAATATACACTTCACTATTGCATAAACATTTTTGTCTGCAATTTAAATAGCGTGTCTGATGAGATTTTAGAATATCTGGGTAGCTATATGAATAAAAGCAACATTTTCCTTCAGGAGAATTTCTTGCAAACAATGAAATCAATTTGAACGAAGTTCATTAAAAACATTGGAGTCAGTAATAGAAATTCTCTAGTCTGAAAAATCTTGCGGCAGAGGTATTTACGCAGCTACAGTCGCGTGACTATCGCCTTAATAACAGTCTTGGTTTTCCTTCGATAACCAATCGACCAATGAATCATCAACAATTAGGGTGAAATTAAGCACACCCAACAGAGATTAAAAGTCTGATTTGCGCGCGAAGCTCGCGGCAACCTCCCATGTCCTTTTATTCCATCAGCAAAACAGAAACACGTCTAACCAGTCTGAATGTCGAATGTATAAAAATGACAGCCAACGTGCCGCGAAGAGGAACAAGAAGAGGAGGCCCGGAGAACGAGTTTGCGCTATGAATTTCAAGCAAAGTCGTCTCGTCACCCCCAATCGGGAGATAGAGAGAGAAAGAGAGAAAGAGGGAAGAGGCGAGAGTCGCGTGATTATTCCGCCTCGGCTCGCTGCTCGCTGGATTTCTACTCTATCTCGGCTGTGATCTTGACGAGCGCCGGCCGACGTTTTGCGTACGTGAGCAAGTGCCTGTGTGCGCCGGCCGGTGTGTATAGATAAATTGAGCGAGCGCCGGGGACGCTCTCAGTTTTCTGGACGCAAGCAACGAGACCCAGTCAGTTAGCGAGCGACAGCGACGAACGAAAGACAAGATGCTACGTAAGTATCCACTCTTTCTTTCGTTGTTTCTACTTTGTTGTTTACGAACGTTTCAGTCGGTTCCAGTAGTTATACCTTTTTAAAGCGAATTATTTTCCAAGAATTTTTTTAATGTAAAGATTGCTATTTAAAATTTAAAAAGCGGAAATTTGAATGCTGGTGTTATATTTATATTTTTTTACTTGAAATATGTAGCAATAAAGAAAGTAACCGTTAAAAATGAATATAAAAAGTGAATTTTTAGCTATTTATTATTAATTGCAATTGTCATAGGTTTCTCTGGACTTTTGGTGGTGTTCCTGGCGGTGGCTGTCTTCGCCGAAGACAAGCTTGACCAAGCAAAAGATTGGAGCAAGGCTGAATCGATCTACCAATTTAGCGCCAGCGACATCAATGGCAAGGATACTACCTTAGACAAATACAAAGGCCATCCGACGATTATTGTGAACGTTGCTAGTCAATGCAAATTGACCGACGTGAATTACAAGCAGCTCCAGGGACTCTACGAGAAATACGGACCTAAGGGACTAAGAATCGCGGCTTTCCCGTCGAACGAGTTCGCAGGCCAGGAGCCGGGAACGAACAAGGAAATCTTGGAATTCGTGACCAAGAACTTCAACGTCACTTTCGACATGTACGCAAAGACCGAGGTCAACGGCGAGAACGCCCATCCTCTGTACAAGTGGCTGAAGACTCAGGACGCTGGAGCCGGAAGTAAGACCGGAGAGATCCAGTGGAACTTCACCAAGTTCTTGATCGACAAAAATGGCAAGGTCATCGCCAGAGTCGAGCCGAAAATGGAGCCAATCACCATGGAAGACATAATTGTCAAGAATTTGTAAATTTAATGTATTGTTTTAATTGTAATTACGTATTATTTAATTTATATAACGGTAATTTTAAATTCGATAACACTGTGAATCTTACATGCCTTAAGACTGTTTCACTAAAATGTTTATACTTCGATATTGGCATAGCTCTAAGAGTGACATCATTTGTAACAATAAAATATCTCATAAACTTTATAAAATAATGTTTTTACAAAAACTTTAGAAATAAAATATTTCTGAAAATAAAAGAATATTTATAACTTATTTTTTGCCCTAAGTGTTATTTTATTTAGGAATAATAAAACGTTGTTTCGATTAATAATAAATTTATTGCTTATTATTATTATTAATATATTAAAAGGTGATACATAATATTATACTGTACAAAAATTATTTCTGAAATTATCGTTCCAGATATACTTAACTGTAATTATATAAATTATATAAGCACATATCCATGACATTTGGGTAATAATCATATTTTTAATTAATCTAAATCTAAATACACTGAACGTAAATAATATTAAGTACACGCAGTGAATGCCTAAACATTCGCAATAAACAAAACTTAGATATAATTTTTATATGACTTACGAGCTTCTTACTTATTTATCGACTCCAATATTTTAAATGGAATGTTACATTTATTGCATTCAATATTATCAATTTTAATTGATTTACTTTTTATAAGTAACTTTTAATATAATAATATCATATTATAATAAAACTCTTTATACTTTAGGTATGTATATAATCTTCTCTCTCTATATATATAAAATTCTATGTACAGTAACTTTCTTACAATGTTTATAAGTACTCTCCTTCGATAAGCCCCAACATACAAATAAAAGCTGCCTTGTTGTTCCCTTGTAATCATTACATTTTCTTGTTGAGTATTGAACGACGTTCGTTTATCGAATTTTAATATTTGCGGCAGAGCAAATTGATGGTAAATAAAATTTTGGAAAATAAAAAAAAAATAAAAAGTAACATAATTGGCTTACAAACTAGATTTTACTCCACTTGGTTGGAACAAAAAAATGAAGAACCTATATCATATAACATGGACGGATCATGATGCGGGCCTTTAGCTATTTATCAGTTAAACTAACATAAATAAATAGTTAACCTATATAAGTTATACAATCTTAGACCATCTCCTTCGCATGGCTATTGTTACCGTTGCCGTTCATATTGGCCATCTCATGCTCGGACAATGTTTTACCTCGACCGTTAGGAACTGTTTCTTCACAGGTCTGCAAATAAATTATGACTCATTAGATTTCGCGATTCGATTCGTTTAGCAGTAAATTGTGACGAGGAAAAAAGAAAATGATTCCGATTAACGAATGATTTTAAATGGGAAACATGATGGTGAATTACCCATAGTCTCTTGTTGTAATTCTACCTTGTAGGAGGGATTGTCGTAGGCTGACGTGGTTTTGCGGGGCGATATGTCAGCCTTGCTGCTCGTTCTCCTTTTCATTAGCATCATCAAGAGAACCAGAGTCGACAATATGGCCAATGATGCTACTATGGCAACTATAACCAACGGTCCGTAGTAGTCACCATCGTGAAGTGGAATTGACGCAAGTTTTCCTGAAAAATATTTATGCTTCCAATTAGGTTGCTATTGATAATTTTGTTTATTACTAATTTATATATGATATTTAATTATGAGAAGCAGGTGCTGATTTTCTTTTACTACGTTATGCGCTGTACTTATTTCAATTGAATCGAAACCTTTTACTTAAATACTAGAAAAATAATTTATAAAGAGTTAATAAAGCACGCAACTTACACATAATATAAATTTTAGATTCACAACATTAGTTTTTCAATTTAAAATTTTTGCACAATACAAAAATTACTATACTTCAGTAACTCGAGGACAGACTTTGATATAGAGTGAACATTACTATACTTTATATTAAAATTTACTACAAGTTTGATCATTTTTGTTATATTTTTAGCAATCTTTACTAAAAATCTGACAAAAATTATTAAACATTAATAGTAGATTTTAATATAAAGTATAGTAATTTTTCCTAAACGTTTCTCTCGGTGTGTACCATTTAGTTCAAATAAATAAAAAAAGAGTATCTTAAAGAATGTTTTATAAGATTTTTGAAGCAATTAAGACTAACAAATTTGATAAACTTTAAAGTTGAAATTTTATATTTCCTTATAATGTATTATTTAAAAGATTAATTTGTCTAAAATAATAAACTATAAATAGATCTTTTACCTTGCTGTTGAGAAGCACCAGGTGGCAGAAGAGGTCCAGGTTTGGTTACGAAATCCTGAACATTACTCTTCTTTATCTTTCCATTGGTCAGGTAAACCTCAATCCACAGCCTGTACCGAGTACCAGGTTTGAGATCTCCAATAATAGTTTTCGCTGGCGAGTCTTTCTTGGCGATTTTGAAAGTGCTCGTGTCTTCCTTACCGCTGTCGCTTTGATACACGGCTCGATAAATGTTAACGTACTTATCTTGTGGCAAAGGTACGCCGCTCCAAGAGACTTCAACATCTGTCGACTTGATCGTCTTTATTTCTACTTTTACGTCGAATGAGTAAGGATCCGTTTCAGCAGTCGTTGTGAAATTTACCTGGAAAATTTAAAAAGTTGTATTTTCATGTGTCAATAAGTATCAAATGTTGCTTTTTAAGATATGGTTCATTTAACAGATATTTATAACAATACGTATAAAAATACTAATCAGTTCTGTTTAAAAAACATTTTTTATCGTGGTAGTTAAACTTGGAAAAATCTTTGACACTTACTGTTCGACTGTCCATAAAAACATTGGTTTGTCCTATTATATCCTTAGTACTAAGGTGTACTTCGTAAGTTGTCAAAGGTCGTAAATGATCAAGTACGTAGTGATTAACGCTTCTGTGCAATAGAGGCGTCAACGAGTACGATTTTTCATCTTCAGCCTTGTACATCAGATAAATACCGTCAATAAATTGCAATTCGTAATTGGTGAACTTCCTCCATTCGAATTCCGCGAACGTGGAATTAACCTGGATAACTTTAAGTTCTGAGTCGATAGTTATTTCTGAGGGCATTGTGCTCGCCTGCTGCTTATCTAGAGTACGAACTTGATAGATTTTACTACTGTGGGTGTTGGACAAATCACGTAGTTTAACTACTATCATCAATCTGTACACTGTGGATGGCTTCAACCCACTTAGGTCGAACTCTAGATCTTCAGTATCGATAAGGTCTCCAGGAGGAGCGAAAGTTTGCGATTTCCAAGTTGATGGATCTGAATTTCTGTGGAAGGTAATGTGTTCAGTGTCAAAAAACATAGCTTTCAGGAATTTTGTCTGTTTGCAGTTTTTCTTTCAATATATATCAAACATTTTTAAGGCAGTGTAAGTTTTTTCCGAGAAAATATGAAAAAAAATAATAAATTTTACGTTGGAAATACTTAGTAGCTTAGGATTGTCGTTTAATTGTAAGAGAAATTAGAACAAACATAAGTTTTTTACATTAACTGGAGAAACTGAAACTTACGATTTGTCGCTGGTATAACGAACTTCAACTCGACCATGAAGTCCGACCAGAACTGATGGCACGGTGAACATCAAGCGAACAGTATCTCCACTAATAGCTCGTAATTCTTCAACGGATATTTCGTAGGCCTGCTGACTTGGAAGATTTGAACCTCCTTGTCCGAGAATTCCTGGGAATTGCCCGATGCCAGGGATGATGTGTTCAAATCCTATAAATTAAAGTTACTTTAGTTACACTTATTTTTTCTTAGACAGTTGAGTAGTGACAAAACTGCTACAGATAAGAAATGCAAATTATTTGCAAATCTTTTACAAATAGTGTTTGCTACTAACTACTTCAAAATATTTAATTTATTTAAACAATTACACAAACATATTATGTTTTTATACTCATTTGAGGAAATAAACAATGATGTCAACTGAGTTTATCCCAACGTATTTTTACAAAATACTGTATTTATGCAATGACTTTTATTATAGTATTACTTAAAGCGTCCTAAAAGAAGTTTATTTATAATTCACTTTAATAAAGTAATAATAACATTTAATTAGCTTCAATAAATGCTGGTTATAAATAATGTTCTACAGTAAATACTACTTTTTCATTTTATATAGTTGGTTAATTAGCGGTTGATTTACTTTTAATGGACTTATTTCTAAAATATACGTAGATGCAATAATTCTGAAGTAACCTAAACTACTGTTACCTACATGCTACTAACAATAATTAACGCAAAACGCAAATTTACTAAATAATTAATGAAGCAAATCGAAAACAAAATTGACAAAGATTTCTTATCAACATCTACTAAAATACATTCTCGCAAAGACCTTTCAGAACGCCGATACTTCTACAAGCAGTAGAGATTTAATCCTACAAGAATGAAAAGTAGATCCTACGAATTTCCAACTGGACGAACCTGACTGACCGGGACCGGCGGATGGCGCTTGAGCGACGAAACCGTGGGGGCCCAAGTGGGTCGGAACTCCGGCCTGGGGGATCTGCGACGGGTCGATATCGAGACCATGATTCGGCGCATTAGCTTGTGGCTGCTGACCGACAGGGTATTGTTGTTGGTAGGGATTATTGTTGGAGTCGTGCTGCGCCAGGTGGGCCAATAGCTCGTGGAGCTGCTGGGTCGAGGTTGGGATCTCGGCTGTATGAACGTGGTATGTTGTCTGTCCGTTTTCGTCCTTCTGGGCAAAGATCTGTGGTTTGCCGTGGATAGCGCCGCCCTTTTTCGGCGGGACGCTTCCAGGTCCAAAGTAGTTGGGCGCCAATTGGGAAGGTGGCGATGGAGCTTGCTCGGGTTTATCACCGCTTGCGATCTCCTGGTGAATGTCGTACAGACCAGTGTGACCGGTGGGTGGTGTGCGATCCAAGTGGATCAGACCCGGATGTTGAGAATTTATCAGATGATACAAGTCCTCGGGTATGCTTTGCGGATTCGTGTGCACCGGAGGAGCATCGAGCGGTCTTTTTGGTGGCAGAATCGAGGAAGGCTTGCCCTTGTCACCGGGATAAATATCGGACGGTGGTAATTTCTTCTTGGAGGGGGGTGGAACGATGTTGTTCGGATCCGCAGAGTGATCGGGACGGGCGCCTACCGTGCCACCGTAAGGTGGACCAGCTGCTGGATTTTCAAGTAAGGTATCGAAATGAGTAGGCGGTATGTTTTCGCCGTTGCTAGGTGCAAAGTCAAAACCAGAGCCCGCGGCGTAGTCGTGGACATTTAGAGGTATGAATTGCGGTTGCTCTACGTGATCAGTAGATACTCCTTTATTCAGACCAGGCAATTTGTTAGGATTCTGGGGAACCGCGACGATTGGATTGACTGGCTTAGATGGGGGAGATGGCTGAGGACGTTTTTCTGGTGGATAAACCTTCTCGGGGAATCGATCGGGTGCCAACGGTCCAGGGAATTGGTCCGTACTATCCTTGTGAGATTTAAATACATCCACAGGTTTCTTTGTATCAGATTTCGACTTGCTTTTCTCTTTAACGGGTGGAGGTGTTTTTTCAACATGACCACTTGGCGGTAAATGGAAAAGCTCTTCCACGCTCGGATGCGTGGGTTTAAAGTCGGGATTGTAAGGACCTATGTAAGGCATCGTTGGGTGGCCGGGATCCATTGGGTAATGCACGACATCGGAATTGGGAGGGACGGCAGGTTGAGGTGGGTGAGTTGTGCCGGTTGAAGTAGGCCAAGGGTACGCTGGTGATTCTTGATGGGGCTTGCTGATTTCCGGCTTGTCTTTTGGTCGCTTCTCAACGGTATCTACCGCTATTGGGCCAGGGTATACATAGTTGATATTGGTCTTATTCTTCCCTGCAACGAGAGATTTAGGTCTTTTTGGGTCGTGAAATCAAGAATACGAGTTTTTTCCCACGAGCCAGTCCAACGTCCATGCATGCTGAACTATATACATTGTTGCTTTGATCAATTTTTAACCAATTTTGAACGTGAGTCATAACTGTCATTTATTTTATGCGATTTTAAATTGTATTTTTATAATCAAGCTTTCAGCTTGAATATTTAAAAATTGAAAAATAAAAAAATTTCTTTTAATCTTGAACACTCATCTCACTGTAGAGATACTTATTTACTGCTTCTTTGAAAGGTTAAACTATTATTTTAAAATGTTAGCAAATCGGTTTAAAAAAAATCAAAAACAACATCCGCTTATTTACCAACTTTCATATTATCAGAAAAATATCTATATACAGATTTAAATGATGAAGAAAAGTGTGTTTTATGCTTAATCATGCAAAAACTTGCTTTTTTGCAGAACGAAGCTTTACAGATTAGAACATTGACGAAGCATGCATCGTCTCTCTATTTACAAAACGATTTAAATTTTTTTTATTTTCAGTTTCCTTTATTTGCTCCAACATTGTAATAGTCAGCCTAAAGTCCATGTCAGGGATGAATTGAATACTTTCAAACTTCCCAGAAAATTTAAGGGTCCAGTCAGGTCCGCACTCCAGATAGTTAGGTAAAGCAGCATTCCGAATTACATATCCCAAACCAGTCTAGTTGGTATTCTGCTTAGGGATAATGAGCTAAATTGGCCAATATTACCATTTAGCAAAAACGAAATTACGCAAGGGCATACCGTGAACTCCAATTATGTTAGTAACAATATTAACCAGAAGCATTTTTTTCACTCGTTTTTTCATCGCAAGGTTTTAAGTTTGTATATTTACAATCATAATAGAATTTCATATAGCATTCTCAACTCTTATTTACAATATCAGCTCTTTCACATTCGCCAGGTTTCATTCTTAATCCAGGATTAAACTTTGTAATTTGTCTGCCTCCATCACCACGATGTTAATGTTTTTCATCATCGAATATACATCATCGCATCGGCTTATCAATAAACTTAAGAATACAACGTACTTTCTACTTCTACAGTATCAGTTTCGTTCTTAGGCATAGATAACGCAAAATAATTTTAAATAATAAAATGAACCATTGGTACCTGGAATAGTAGTTCCACTCGGAGAGCAAGCCCAGTACAAGCAACATTCGTCGCCGGGTAAGTGAGTTAAAACCGCTTCGTGCGCTTTACAACTGAGACTAGCAGGTGGTTCTCGTGAAACCTCAGGACAAACTCTGGGGGTACATTTCACGTTTCCAAATTCACATTGACAGTCTTTTTCGCAGCCAGTGACGTTCGTCGGTATTTGTGAGTAATTATCGTAGGTTGCCCCTTCGTATGTGCACGAACCGTTGCTTCTGCAACGTACTTCCTGTAAATGACAATAAGACATTTTATTTATTTAAAAGAATATATTCAATTGTTTTTTATTTCATACCAGGGCCTTTAAAAGATTATTAACTTATTTTTTCAATTTGGAATATGTAATTCAAATTTAACTTTTTCATGATTTTGGTGACTTTATAAAATTTTGCCAAATTAATCTATTAAATCATACCTGAGGACAGCAGTTTGGTGCTTTCGGTACGTGATTTGGCGGTACCGTTTCCCAGTCCAAACAGTGCGGGTCCAGAACGTCGAGACCAAAGTCAGTCGGACATTCGATGGTCACGCATTCAGTCTGTGCGGTGGCGTTGCAGACGCAAATCGCTATGCACTCGTCGTACCACTCGGCGCCGATCTTGTACGTCTTACCGCGATGATTGCAGGTACCCTTTTCGCTCTTCTCGGTGACGCTGGTTTTGCTGACTTCGGCTGGCAGCGTCACGCTGATGCCAATTCCGGCCCGTGAACCGTCGATCACGCGCACGTAGTACTCGTGAGCTGGCTGCAGGTTGGCGATGATTCCGTCTGTAAAAGAAATGGTTTCTTTAATTAAAGATTTTAGTTCGATGATTTTGTCGAGGAATATTATATTGTTAGTTCTCAATCGAATAATAATAAATTTATTTTTTTTACATTTTTTTCATTAATAGTCAAAGTTATTAGTCATTATTGAAGATGAAAGCACATTAAATATCCGATGGATTTATAGTTTTTCAATGTTAGTGAATATAAAAAAATAGTTTCACGAAAAATGGTGTGTCATCTCGATTCATCGGTATTCAAATTAGGTATCAATTACACCATTAAAGATCTGCATCGTAAACACAAACTTGATTGACTCTTGATATTACCTTTGGTAGGTTTCACTTGTCTCCATAGGTGATTGTTCTCCGAAATCTCTATCGTAACGTCATCGAGGGATTTCGATGATAACTTTAATTTAATGGCTGTTGAATTGAGGACCTTGACGTCCGTCAAATTTACCGACAGGTCTGCTTGGTTTTCAGGCCTTATTTCGAAGTCGCCCAAAGTAACATCGCACAATGTAATCGTACAGCAGGCATCGCTGTAATTACATTAAAACGTGTTATTTAAAAAGAGTTAATTGTGGAAATGATAATGACAAGAGTAAAGAATTAAAGCGCACTTTGGGTCTTTTAGGACGACGCAGCGATCGTGCTGGTTTACTCCGGAAACGGTGTCGTTTGGGGGACATCTTGGCTGGCATTTTAAGTGTCCTCCTGCTTCGCAGATGCACGTCTTCGAGCAACCATCTTCAACTTTTTGCCCTCTGGCCACGGTTGTGTTTCCGAAGACGCAGGTTTCTTCTGCTTCGGGCGCTAAAATTTAAATTATTGGTAATGATAATTATTTGGACGCTGCTCAAAACTAAATTATTTTAAACTACATGTAATAACATGTACAATGTACAGACAATAATTGCGTTTGAATTACAAGTAGCTCTAACTGAATATTATAGTTTCATTTTACAAATATATTATTCTAAAAAAATTCTGCATTTAACAAGTTATTCTATTCTTCTACACGAACCTGAATCAGAGCAAACTAAGATGGCACAACACGGGTTCTCCGGAGAACTCCTAGCAGTGCAGAAAGGGTCGTCGTTTTTCTTGCCGGCCCTAACTAGCGGTGTCTGACAGATAGGTTCACAGTTTGCAATTTGTCCATCCTCTCGACACACACACTGCTCTTCGCATCCTCTCTTAATTTTTGCCCCAAGTGCGTATGTGCTGTTACCGTCGATGCACACTGAGGTGCTCGTTGGCAGTGGATTCACCATGGTTGCGTTGGCTGTTGCGTTGTGCATTGCAATGTATTCTCCGCCTGTCGGATACGTAACCAATGAACTCGAGCTAAATCTTAAGTAGCTATATAATTTAGTTATTTTTTAGA
Organism: Ormyrus rosae; assembly: GCA_035047165.1. Taxonomy (NCBI): domain Eukaryota; kingdom Metazoa; phylum Arthropoda; class Insecta; order Hymenoptera; family Ormyridae; genus Ormyrus; species Ormyrus rosae. The sequence goes on along the minus strand of JAWWML010000052.1, from coordinate 1,672,980 downwards.
AAGTATTGAATTAAAATCTCATTTTGCTTTCTAAAAATTGCAGGCTCTAAAACGCGATAATTAGATGGAGTGCACTTAGAAATGCTACTGTTTTACAAAATAATAATTATTATAACATACTTATACCGGCAATTCCGCACTTATCCGTTTTATTAATTTTTATTATTCTAATCTAAGCGGTACATACGTTATATCTTGCAACTTATAAAACAAACGTACTCATTCAGAAAAATATAAATTTTTAATTTAATACAATGTAAATTTCTTATAACTCAATGATAGATAGCATTCAAAAAAATTAATTTGAAAAGTTTTTTTGTTTATGGATATTTCATGGTGCAATAGTTTTGTGTTAGGATACTTCGAGAACCAATTTTGTGATTTTAGAAAAATACACAATTTTCACTAACAATAGAAATACGAAATTATAAATTATATCGTCGTCAGAAAACAGTCTAGACTTACGAAAGTGTTTCCGTAAGCGTCAAAACAATAGTTTTTTAATAAAAGACTGATGAGGTGAGAAAACGATCTTACGAAACGTTGCAGAAAAGAAGTTTGTTTTTTGAATTAACCGTCCAAGTATCCTAATCAGTACAAAACTATTAAAAATTGATTATTTTTTAAAGTATTTTTAACAAGTTCTCTGCTTAAAAGCAGTTGACTTTTGCAATCAATTAAATTTGCCACTATTTCATAATTTGTAAAAAAGCATTAGTTTTTTTTTACGTCTTACTACAAAGAAGTATATAAAATTTAATTTTCATAGAAAATTTAACTAGGATAGTCTTTACGTAAAACTTTTTATGTAAAAAATTAGCATATTTCTATTGAATGTACGTATGTGTATATTATTGTCAAATGTTTAAGAAAAAAAACTCTTAAACTTGCGAGAACGCTCGAACTTGTGCAAATTTTCATTATCATACATTACGAAACTAAAAAGTTATAAATAATCACAAATTTACGCGAGTAACCGAAATTTAACGTTGTTTTCTTAATATAGTTCGTGCAGGTAACAGTATGTGCGCATTATCTCCGAGGAGAGCGCCAATGCATTCCGTCACGTTTTCACTCGAGAGCGCGTATTCCCATTTTTTTTTATCGTCCCAAAAAAGTGAAACGCAACTCCCGTCGCTACCCAAATAATTGCACGCGCGCGGAGCAACCTGTTGATCCCTCCAAAAAAAAAAAAAGAAAACAAAAGTCTTGTGTACCTTCGACCTCCTTATCCTCGTCGTCCATGCTGACGTCACTGAGATCGGTAACGTTCGAGTGCAGCGTGTTCGTGGGCTCGGCCGCCGAGACATTCAGTGCTCTCGCTCTGCTCTGAGGCAGTTCGGCAGTGGCGGTCGTCGGCTGCTCCTCTGCCTTCCTCGGAGCCGCCGTCGTTGTGGTTGCATCGCTGCTGGCTTTGGTCGGTTCCACGGTGGTAGTCGACGTTGTCGTTACTTCGCTCGCGGGTTTTTTTTCCGTCGTTGCCTCTGAAACGACGCTCCTCGTGGTCGTCGTTGTTCCCGTAGTTGTGGAATCGGAGACGGTCGTCGTTTCGATTTCGTCGGAGCTGGACTTTCCATCCTTGGCGGAGATTTTTTGATACTTGGTTTCGGTCTTGGGCTTGAATTCGGTTATTGTTTTCTTCGCCGATTTCACGTCGGATGGCTCTGCTTTGGTCTCGACGGTGGTTGTCTTCTCGGTAGGTTTAGTCGTGGCGCCATCGCCACTCAACGGCTTCACGCTCGGTATGTCCTCGGTGTTCTCGCCTGCAACTGAAAGAACGACAACCAGTTGTAAAGGAGAACAATTGAATACTGCTTTAAACTTATGATGCATATTTTAGAAATTTCTTCGTGTGTTTTAAAATGAATTGATTTTGGAACTATATCTGTTTTGCATAAATAAAAAATGAGTTGATGGGAATAAATAATATAATACACTCATGCGAATCGGAGATTTGATCCTTACAACCTAATTTTTTTATTGATTACTTTTTCATATTTCATTTCACAGTTTTATTTAGCTTATAAGAAATGTAATGTCCAATTGTTAACTTTTATGTGTAGTAAGCAAAATGATGAATTTATATTTAATCGTATTCTAGTTAAGTTTATAGGTGAATCTTTTATAAATGCTATTTATTACTCAATTTCAGATTGAATATTTTTAATAAAACGCGCAGCAGCAGATTCTGTAACGTTGTGAGTAATGGTTAATATCTGCAAGTTTATGAGAGGCCATGAGACTTGAACCCTCATTGCGGTGTGGTTATTCACTACATAATACCGCAGACCAAGATTTCGAAGTATAGCAGAGTGAATTATAATAATTTATCTGCCTTATATTCTATTACATTTTTACACAGTCCAGTAAAAGAAGCAAGAAAAAGGATCGGTAAACCGTGCTGGAATTTGCGGCACATTTTCCCCATTAAACGGTTCTAAAGGTATTTTTAATTTTAGCTCGAACAAAATTTAAAAATATCTCAAGCCGCACAATGTTAGGTGATTGCAAAAGTGCAAATTTAAACAATTAATAAGATTACGCAGTTTAGTTTTCCAAGCAGTAAATCTTAGAATCGCCGATATTTTTGTACCGCGAAGGCAAACAGGTTTGCTAAATTGTGTAATTCATCCTATACCTACCCGACTCGTTTTGAACTTGTTTGAAAAACTATATATATTTTTTAGCTTTTACTGCTGAATACATGCAATATCCTGAAATACCATAATAACTCCGCACACGAACGTACGAAGGAATGCCAGAGAAATGGCCGGAAACGGCCAAGTCTTTGGTAAAAAAAAACTTGTTTCTCTCCTTACAGCGACTTGTACGCTTTTCATCGTTATCTTACGTCTGTGATACTCGATTTGTCGCCGACGGATGTACACGAATCGTCGCTTTTCAGGATTCGCGCGTGACAAGAAAGTCTAGTAGTATGAAGTACTGTTCCTTATCGAACGCCTCACCTTGGTATTTAAATATTCATGATGGGGTTTAATCGAGAAAGGCTTGACCTTTAAAGATTGAAAAAGTAAGCTTCTGGAACAAGAACAAGTCTTTCCTGTTTACTGCTACAATTTTCGGTTATTAAACAAGTAAGTGCAGTCTGCTCTTAAGAAAAGGAGGTTAAACAAAGTAGCCTTTCGAAAAATAAATAATTTCTTAAAGTCTTCATATGCTGGAAGTCGGGATTAAATGACCGTGTCTAGAAAAGCTCTGTAATAATAGCGCAAGTTGACGGTAATTTATTTAAACTGAAATTGCAGAGCGATTTCCCGGTGCAGAAGATCGTCGACCCGGATAGATCGCGACATAAAGCGCGTTAAGGCAAATGACAGGTGTTGCGCGCCTCGGCATTATACAGGCGCTCGGGCGCGATGTGTTCGTAAACTAATGCCTCGGAACTCAGAGGCGCATAAACAGCCGCGTGTGAAATTCAAGAAGATAAAGCGAACTGTGCCACATCCTTGACACACTTTGGACTTTTAGAGCTCTGCACTCTGCTTTATAATACGAACATTTGAAATCGAGATCTTGTATCGGACGAGCATCACTTCCGCGATTTTAAATTCGTCGGCTTTTTTCCCCCATTGTTTCTTGTTCAAGTGATACGAGTTTATGATTCGCTTTCGAGGTCAGGTGTGTGGCCGTAATTAATTAGAACTTGGTTGAAAATTCTATATAAAAATGTGAGATAATATCGAGGGCGATTAATATCTAGCTTTCTTGCCATTGTATTGTTTGAGAATTTTTGAGAAAGCAGTGGTTCGGAATCGTTTCTGTAATGAATTAAGTTCTGCGAAGGTCATAACTATTTATTACAAGTTTTTGTAGCCTCGTTGCAGATGAAAGTATGTATAACATGCACTTGCGTTTAAGATAACTTCAAATGTGATCAAGTGTGTGAATCGATTACAATGAAAGAAACTTTGCACAAAGGGTTTCAATTTTTTTTATCCGAGAAAATGCATTTGAATAATTTCTCTAATTGCATGTATTAAAAAAAAAACTAATAAAAAACGGTGAAACTGTTTATTTTATGCAACAGTTTTTTAAGAATTTTAAAGAGTAATTAAAGGATAAAGAGTTGTTTAACTATATTAAAAGGAAAAATACAAGGTACATTTCGGAAAAGTTTTTGTTCTCGCCATAATCGATTGATACGGTAAAAAATTTTTACTTTATTTAAAACACAATCTAAAACCCGTCCATAAACTCAATCGAGCTTACTGCATAATATACTCGAAAGCATAAAAAAGGTTCCGAGTAAAAGTAAGCTCCCTTTCTTCTGCCAAGAAGCAGACTCGCTGACGCGTAAAATTCCAGCACCGGAGCACCGCGGAAGCGCAGCCCAGGCATATCGGGGAAAAAGATGAATACGCGCAAGAAAGAAGCGCTGCCCGTCATCAGCCGTCATCGGCGCGGTTTTCCCATGGGGGCCGGGCCGCGTTTTTATTTCACGGGCCGCGGCTCCGCGGGAGGAATAGATGCAGTCGCGGGATAAATTCTCCGCGGGCAGCGACGCGGCGCCGCGCTCTCCGGTGCAGCGATCGCGTCCCGATATGATGATGAGGTGCAGCTATAGAGCATGGAAAGCGAGCCACCCCGGCGAATTTCGCCGCGGCATCCCGAGAGGAGCCGGATTTATGAAGGGGGCAGCTTGCGCAAGGTTCGTGTTCCGATGATATAATTATTAGAAAGTACCGGTTTTTTTCTGAGCTTCCGCGTTCAAGCGCTGCGGGCTGGGAATGCGCTTTTGCGGAGGACGAGGCGGTCGTGTGTTGACACCTGGGACTCGACTCGTCTTTTCCGACGGTTCTGTAGATTCTAGTCTGTAGGTACTGGCGGATTTGGAAATAATTTGAATACAATATGTTCAACGCGTGTCAAATTTATGGTGATGTTAATGATCATTTTAAACGAACTCTTTTTCTTAATAGAGTTAATTGAAATACTTTCACTTTGTTACAGAATATAAGGAAATTACTATTTCCGAACTTCTTTTGCTTTAAAATGACCAGTTTTTAAAGCGAAAATTTAATTCCAATGAGCCAGAAAATTTGGCGCAACTCTTTCGCTGTAATGAAGCGACGGTCATAAAATAAATGAAAACAATAACAACAATTTTTACATTACGTAATTTACAGTCCCATAAAACCGAAAATATTTTTTTAACGATGAAATTTACGAGTTCAATATTCTATACTCAAAAATTTAATTGATCAAACCTTTACGAATGAACGCGCTTTTACAAAAGTTAAAGAGTTTATTTATCCAGCGAGTAAAAATAAAAGTTCACGTCGAAGAAAAGGTCATGCTAGATAATTAGCACTCACGAGGCAAGTCCGCGGGCATCGGTGCACCGCCACGAACGGCGAGTCTCAGCTCAATTCGCCGGTCGCAAAATAGCGGAATCCGCCTCGGCAGACCGCAATGACAAAAAAAAGTTATTTACTCAGCTCGCTCATTTCCTCCTCGCGGAGCGATCGAGCGCGTCCAAGAGCAGAGGAGCAGCGAGTGGGCCTCCGGATGCAGAGGGGGGTCGCCTTCCCGCTCTCGCAAGTATCCACGCGCGCGTAACGCGAGTTTATTTCGTACAGGCGCCGCTGACGCGGGTTTTTCTTTTTATTGCGCGACCCGGCCGCGGACGCGACGCGCGAGGAAGGCGCGTAATTTATGCTTTATGGCTTATTTTCGAAATATATACCGACGCTACCGAACTATGAGGCAAATGCCTGCATGTACGCTTTTATTCTCGTTTTCCACTTTTCGCGTATCTCCCGCGCCGCGGCCGCGCGTTTCGCGTCTGTTTTAATGGAGGAGCGAGCTTTCTAACGCGTATTGCGTAAACGCCGCTTGTGCGAGTTTTATTATAGATTCTTATGCAATTGAAAAGCCCGCTTAGACGTTCGACGTTTGCCTACATTTTCGAGCCGATGCTGGCAGTTTAGCGCCTTGCTTTTATTGGAGGCTTTCGTTCGATTGGCATCGACGGAGAAATTTCATAAGTGATTTTGTTATACATATTTGGGTAAATGTGCACAATTTTATTAGAAGTTTTATAAGCTGGCTTGATAGTAAAGTATCAAAAATGTGGTTTCGCATATACATTTTTAATTCGGAAAGTATAAAGTCTTTCGATATCAAAATATTAATTTTATAATATGATGTAGATACTTTGTAGGAAAAAATGATTATGATTTTAAAGGAATTAGTATAAAATTTGAAATAGATTTTTAGTTATACGAGCACTGAAATTTTTACAGTAATTCGTGTGAGGTAATTCTCAACTTGTGTGAAGAAATGTAATACTTGTAAATATCCGTTTATTGTAAAAATGTGGTAGATCTTAAACTTGCCTATAATATTAAACGATCATGATTCAATAATAACGGAGTACGAATTCGAAAGTGAATGTATCCTGGCAGAAACTATTAAATGAGCCTTTGACACCTTATTATCACACAAACTTGAATAAGACACTGAAGTCTAGAAAAACCCATATCCACCTCCGCATCTCCCTCTAAAAAAGCTCCCCCACAGGTCTGACGAGAAATGCAATAAAGCGCCCCCGGCAGCCTTCACCCCCCGAGCGGCGCAATTATTGCCAGGCTAGACGGAAAGAAGCACACACGCGCGCCCGCGGCCCGGGAAGCTGTTTAGCATGAATGGCCGAGGCGTAACGGTGATCCGCGGCGCCGCCGCCGCCGTCGCGGCTCCAGAACGGGATCCGGCCGAATGCACACCGCGTGGGCGCCAAAGCGCGCATGACGATCATAACGCCGCCGCCGGCATTGTCGTGGCACAAAGAGCAGGGCGAGGCGCGGTTCTTCGAGATGCGAGGAGGCGGAGGTTTAGATCGTGAGAGAGGCGTCGCTTGTTTATTTACGGGCTTCTTGGGATCGGCGCCTTCAGAGAGAGAGGATGCTTTACTTTCGCTTATTAAAACATTGTGTTTTATCCCACCGTGGAAAAACCAGATGAAAATACTTTAAATCGCGAGTTTTGCAATGCGGTAAACAGCCGCGTACGCATTGTGCCTCGGTAAAGGCTCGAACGGTATAGCAGCGACCTCGTCTCCAATCGCGATCGACGCGTAAGGAACCTGGAATCGGCCGGATCGGCCTTTGGAATTTGGTCGTGCGCGAGCCGTTTCTATAAAGAGAGAATCGATTTGAATTGTCGGTCTTATTTTTATCCCTTACTTTTAAAGACCCGTGAAAGTATCTGCGATCAACGCAACGTCCGCGAGCAGATATACGTTTCCATAAGAGATTTTTGATATACGCCGTATAGGTCTGTCCGTTTGGAGGCACTATAAAGTAGCGCTGATTTTACAAAAGTCGACTGTGCAAACTCGCCTATAAAATCGCCCGGAGAATTTATGCGAGAAAACGAGTGCTGTTGTGCCTTCTACAACGGAGACAATAGTAAATAATCGCACAGGACGTTTCGAGCATTGCTACCGGGGATTTTCATCTTACGGTTTTACTTCTTCAATAGTTAACCTGCTTAAGTCCGCTATAAATTACGGATATAAAACGTGGGATTTACGGTTTGTAAAGTCAATTCCAAGGATTCGTTTTTCCGATGCCAGTTGACACTGCACTTTTCAAATTCTATGATGTTTAATATAAATCGCTTGATCATTGGTTAAAGCAGTTTTATTGGGAGATTAACCCAGTAAGAAACTAGTTCTTCGTCACAGTGAGTTCAAAGGATATTGTTTAAGAACGGAAAGGTTTTTCGATTTCCTGAATCTTGAAAAAGGTTTATAACGGTTTCATTAATTATATTTTCAAGTAGATCATGACGGAAATTGAAATTCAGATAATTTGTTAATTTAGTACGTGATTTTCCTATAAAATCAAAATTTAGAAAGTTTGTAATAAGCAAGTATAAAGCAGATGAGACCTATTTGCTAAGGATTTATAAACAAATCTTCGGAACCTGCTAAAATTATTTTTAATTTTATAAAAATTTTGTAATAGATAAAATTAATCGTTGATAAACCTTATAAAAAAATAAACGAATCACTGCGTAATCATTACGCGTATCCACCGGGACCGCCGAGCTGCACCCTTTCATCTCCCGTTCCACTAAAAACGACCGCTACATTGACCCCGGACTCCTTCTATTTACCCGGCGATGAACCGTTGACAAAACTTGTCCTCCGCTTTAATATGTCAAGGCCGAGCAAAGGCTCACCGGGCGCTTCGCGAAAGCTGCGTTCGCACGCGGCTTTCGAGCGGCGCATTCCTCGCTCCTTCGGACTTGCGGTACTCGCGGAAGGGGGGAGCAGAGCAGGACAGCAAGCCAGCAGCAGCGGCGACGGCCGCGCGAGCATAATTAGAGCTCATTTCGATAAAACGGTATTCGGTATCCCGAGCGCGGCGCGCGGCTTACATGCAGGTCGGCGCCTTTTGCCGTTTATGCAAAGCGGCGGGAGAGGCGAGATGCGCCGATCGGCAGACAATATATGCGACTTTACCTCCGAGACTGAAAACTGCATCACCGGCGAATGGGAGCTGGTGTTAATTAGACGCCATGCGGTTACTTTTTTCTTTTTATTGCGTAAGAGGTGTTTTTCCCCCGACGGCAGGAAGTGATTTAAGGTCTAGGAATACATTAAGCCGGCGCGGGGAAGGCTCGTTAGAGAGGCCGATAAGAGAGAGTGTGCGAAAAAATAAGTGCTGGATGGATACGTTTTACTCATTAGCGCCTTCGACTGTAAATCGAATTAAATTTTCCTTTACGTTTTTTAACGCGATAATTTTCTATAATTATTACAATGTTATTTATTAATTAGTAAAGACGTCATATTAAGGTTCTGTACGTAACCTGTTTAGATTACGAGCTTCAAGTATAAATTTTCCTAGGAAAATTCTTCTAAACATAGTTTTCGTCGTAAACATTTAAAGTGAGTCTTAGCCACAGATTACGACAATTTCACAGGTGAATTTATCGCCGTTCACCGGCAATAAATACGAGCAAAGTAGCTTAAAAGTATAAACGTCGCGAAATTAATTTCGCGGCGTTAGCCGTTTTTGCCACAGCCAGGCGTCCGAGCCTCGGAAATCACTCTCGTAAAATCGGGAATTTTCACTCGGCGCGCGCATCGGTAATCCCGCGTAAATCAAGCAATCGTCGCCTCGGGCGAGATTAAAACCGATCGCCGTCGCCGCGAAAACTCGGTGCGCGCGGCCTTTGGAGCCGCGCGCGGAACCGCAAACGAGGTTCCCCCGCGGGAGAGAGAGAAAAAGTGAAACGCCGCGGGGAGAGAAAAAAATGTCGATTTCTTGGCGAAGCTATAATAGGGACGAGCGACCGGCAGAACCGGGAGCCGATTTTTCACTCTGCCGAGCCCGATAATGCTTAATTCGCCGACTCGCGCTCTCGGATATATATATATACATCTATAGCTCGTTTCACCGCTCGAGCCTCGCTTTTTTTCTCCACCTTCCGGAACGTCGGGTTTTCACTAGAGAGTCGCGGAGGTATAGGCTGGCGTGCGCGTTTTCTATTTCGCAATTCGCCAATGTCAAATTTCGCGTCGGTGTCCCAGCTGGAAAGTAAACGTTTGCGCGGACTTTTGTTTATGGCGGCGAGGGAGGGACGGACGGCCTCGAAACCTGCAATTTAACGTGACTTGAATTTCGCGAGGCCGATCGTTACTTAACTGTATAATAATGGCAGGTAGTTGAAATCCTCCTGGCTGACGGGGGGATATATTTTATTGTGGTGAAACCGATAGACCTTATGGCTGATTGATAAATACGACTGGTGCGCTGATGCAGGCATGCAGGGATTGAGAAATCGGCGAGGAGATCGGTTTATTAATTTCAGTTGGCGTAAAGAACTTCTCTGATGCTGAAGAAAGTAAGTATCAGAAGTATATGATAAAGTTTTGCTTTATATTGGATTCGTACGGCAGTACGGTACGAGCGAAATCCCGCAAACTGAAATGTTACTGTGCACTCATGCTGGAGAACGTCAGAAAATATAAGACAATCGGCGCAGGTCACGCGAGGATTATAGAGAGCAGAAGCAACGGGACTTACGAGGCTCTCAATCGGTTTGTGTTTTGTAGGAATCCAAGACTTTCAATAGTACTGTTCAAGCTTATATTATCTTCTACGTAACAATCAAATGAACATTTTTGTCTGTATTATTGTATTTACTTTAATTAATTTTTTGAGATAAAATTAATACTCCAATCTCCGATCACCATGTAATAGAGCGCAATATTCTGAACAAAAAATTCTGATAACATTTCTTATACTACGGATTAGTTCATATATTGTATGTACATCCATTAAGAAGATAGATTTATCATCAGTTTTTTACACCCTATGCATCTTCCAAACTAATTGTCAGATTACAAAATGCTATCAGAATTTTTTATTCAGGATGTTGTCCCCTATTTCATCACGCCAAGGTATTGCACAAGTTTCAATAAAAAGTTTTCTAAGGATTAAATAGACCTTTAAAAATACGTTTGTTAAGAACAAATTACAGTCCGGCCAATAAAATCTCCAATTTCTATTTTCCAAGACTGCAGCTTAGAAAAGGTTACGGGTGTTATTAAACTTGGCGAGAATGTCGAATTACATAAGCCCTGCACGCAGAGATGGCTATCGGCTTATTTATTAGCGAGCGTAAAAAGCGTATCAAAGAGCCTAGCAGCGCAAAGAGAAAATAATCAACGCATTGTCGTGCCCGGGAACAATGCTCACTCGCGTTTTCCATTCCTAATCGTCTATCCTCCATCTCGTACGCAAGACGTATCAGCGCGACAACCGGCGCGCGCTACGCGCCGAGAAAATATAAAAGCCGCCAGCTGTCCAGATAAATTCCCGCGCAAATTCAGCGATTATCTTCGCGCATTGTGTCCGAAAAAGCGGAGGATCTTCACTCGGCTTGCTCGGCGCCGGAAGTCGTCACGTCGGCCCTGAACTCCGACGGACAAGTGGAGAGATGTGCTGTATGCACAGGTGCCGAGTATACCGGATTTTACGGTGGGAGTAGGTCAGATGTAGCGCGCTAATCTTGCCTTTTTTTTTAGTACTGGACTTTAGTACTGGCGGGAAATAAAATCGACGCTAAGAGGATGTTTGACGAGAAGAAAGTTTTCAGGCGGCGATTCAATGGAAATGCGGACTTTATCGTCCGGGAGGTTTCTCGCCGAGGAATTGACTGATCTTTCGATTGACTTTAAATTTCGATTTCTGATATGTATCGACTCGTTACTCGTGACAAGATGCGGACCGCGAGATCTTTTTCATTTGATTTTGATAAAGACGCTTTCTTTCTTCCGTCTGTCAATGATAAGTTACTATTAATATACCTCTTCTTTCGTGCAACGTCGACATTATCTCTGGAATCAACGTTGATGGAGAAAGTTTGAAAAAACGCAGTGCATTCGCTTTATCTTTGAAAGTTTTCGAAAATTTTAGAAATTTTGTAATTTATAACAATCACACATATTGGATAAGAGTTGCAAGAAAAACTTGTTTTATTTCCTTTGCATTGTTCCGGTAAACTAAACACCATTAATTTCATAAATAAGCGGTCATCAGTTTCGAGGACGCAGAAAAAGTATGAGCAAACAAGATCTTGGCAGCAGTAAACTTATACAAAGTAAATACACTAATGTACGGTATTGCTGAGTAAGGAACACCTCGTTAGCCAAAAAAACCCCAGGCTTTTTCAAAATATTAAAAATCATGCTTCGTAATTGCGCAAGACCTGCCGTAACTTTCCACCAAAATTCTGTTGTTGTCCCCATCCTTGCAAAAATTCCTCGGAAGGAAGCGGCGTAAGGGCGAAGTACGCACGTGATTAAGACACCTGCGAGCGAGCAGGAGGATGACGTCACGGTATTATTGAACCAAAGCACTGAAACTTCTTTAGGTAGCCGGAGTTTGTTTCGCCGGTATATATATGTACTATATATAGGCAAGCGAGAAGGAGCGAAGCTTTTTCTAAGGCCGAGCTCATTTGAATGAGACTGAGCACGAACAAAGAAAATAGGGTTCTTGTGTATGCAGGGTTTCAGTGTCTACGTAACATCGTTTAGCTGAAGATAACGGCTCAAAACCGTGTCGATTTCGCAATATTGATGCCATCAATTATAGTTAATTGCGGGGAACAGTAAGCGGTTTCTACTTCTTTTTTTTCGAGGAATTGCTTTTTATTGTAGTTTTAGAGGGCAAGGAGTTATTGTAGCAGAAAATCCCGGGAGGAGGATGATTCATGAGTGTTCGATAAAAGAATTAATTCAAGGATTTATTCAATTATTTAATGGCTTCGAGCACAGCGTAATATTTTAATACTAAAATTATTTTAATCTTCTTAAGTGTTGCTCATAAAGGTTTTAATAGCAATTAATCGCTACACTGCAATCAAAGAAAGCACCGCAGCTTAATATAGCAACTAAAATAGTCATAATGGGTTTTCAAACATTTTAAGTATGAACAATTTTTGTAGAACTTAATAAATGATAGTTATCTACAGAATTTATTGATGTTTTTTTTTTAAAAAATTATTCTTTGATTACTGAATAAAGCAAATTACATACAGACTATATTTATTTAATCGAATACTATAATTTTCGTAAATTATTTTCGCTTACGTAACTTTCTCAAACAACAGTACGTCATAAACAAGTAAAACAGCATACTCACACCATAACGCCGCAGCTTTACAATAATTCGAAAGCGTCCCAATTCGAAAAACGTCGAATCCGTTAAAGAACATAATTTCCTCGAAATCCCGGCGGACTCGCGCGCGAATGCTCAAAACGGCGAACGCGTTCTCGAACGCGCCGATTTCGAAAGAGAGCCTGCATTGAGTCATCGACGGGCATATTTCCCGGGCCGCGTAAGCAAAACGCCCGAGAAAAGGCCGGCGCCGCTTGCGCCAGCATCGAAATCTCCGGCTCCTCGGCTCCATCATCAGGAATCCCCGGTTTTCACGCCTCCGTCCCGCGCCGGAATCTGCGGCCGCCGCGGAGCAACGGAGAGAAGCAACATTGTGCAACCGCCGAGCGAACGGATGTACAGGATGTGACTTGGAAGTCGGAGTGGCGAATGGTAATTTTAGGTTTGTTTAACTGCTTTTTTACTGGGCCCGCCGCGTTTTTAACGTTCCTCGGAGCGATCAACAGTTACTTTTATTGTGTAATAGTAAATAAAGTGAGCAATTACGGTCCTGCAGCTCGTTTTAAAAAAAGTTTGTACAAAACATTTATTTTTAATAAGTGGTTCGAACGAAGTGAAAATTTTTATAGTATATAGTAATGCGATCTCTCCGGCATTCGCATTTTAATGCTTTGAATTCATTATGTGCTAATGAAGTGTGTATTCAACGAAGAGGAGTACTGCATAACTGTACAATATGCAAAGGAAGTTTTTCGAAAGGTTCTTTCATTGAAGCAAGCTAATAATGACGAAAAGTAAATTAACTTTCTAAATTAGATACTGTTTATGTTTATTCCCTTTTAAAGAAGTAAATCATTACGATAGATCGGTTTCTCATTTAATGACAGATACTTCTATGCAATAAACAGAGAGAGAGAGAGTATAAAGCTGCTTTGTGGCCAGCTGAATAATAAGATCTCTGCATTTCGTAGACGAATAATAATGGAATAATTGTACAATAATCGTTTCTTATAATTCTCTTCCACAAATTTAAATTACAGTCGAAACTTTCAAACGTACACATAGCTGGAAAATTTCCCCTCGACTCTTCGGCAAACGCTGCAGCGTACCATTTCTATTTATTTTTCTGTGAATACATTAAAATATTTTAAAAGTAAAAAATCGAGGTCGAGCGCGAGTATATTGGTTCTCCGGCGGCAAAAGGCGCTTCGGCTCGGAAAATCGAAAAAAGAAACGCGCGGCGAAGCCAAAATGACTCTTTCACCGTAAATGAAGCGATTCCCTTTAGCGAGCGTCCCGAACGAAGAGATTTCCCAACGAAGCTGGTCTGGCAGGCTTCGTTCCTTTCGTTGGCGCGAGCGCCAAACTAGGATAATTCCGAGCAGAAACTGCAGCGCACACTGCGAGCTTGAGACTTGTTTGCCGGACTCTGGCGCTCGGCGCGGCCCCGCGGAGAGCGACTCGGAAAGGTTCTCTGCCCTCTCACGCGATCTCCCGTGCCGCCTCTCTCTCTCTCTCTTTCTTCGTGTGTATATACACTCGGTGTATATATGCGCTCGCCGTGGCAACGTTCGCGTGTGCGCCGAGCGACAGGGCCGTAGTGCACCTGCAGGACGGAGGGGTCTTTCGGTGGAGAGGCCGATTTTCGATTGATTGTCTCGCTGACGGGGGTTGACGGCGGAGCAGTCGCCGGGTCGAGGACCCGTAAGGGTCGCGTTGGGGCGCAGGGGGTCGACTTTTTCTACTTCGTTCGTTTTTTACGCATCGCGCAATGGATCATATGTCCTATTAATACTTGGAATGAATGGTTTCGTTTTCTTTTAGTAGCTACTGCCAATTAATTTATCTAAAGGTAATACTGTTGGCTTTGGAAAAAGTCTTTATAGAAAAACTTGCAGAAAAGTATTGTAGTGCGTTGTAGGATAACATTTTATTCTGGAAATTACTGGATTGAAAATGTTGGTTTCCATCTTGTGAATACTTATTTGGATTAATTTGATGGAAGCAAAAAGAATGTTAAACGTTCTAAACGACGCTCGTCAACTTAGTTTATTGACTTCGACGCTGCACATCACATCAAAGGAGAAAGTTCGAAATTATATAGAATAAATCATCGTACTTCAAACCCTGCACATGAAAATAAAGCAAAAAAATAAAATAGTCTCTCATCGCTGATATTTTCATCAGGAAAACATATAAATGGCAAAATGATTGTAAACAAATTGCTTAATAATTTCATCAAAGATCATTCATCATCTCAGAAAATCAATTTAGCCAACATAAAAGCAATGTACAGTTAAAAATTAATCCGTCGATTGAAAAGAAAAGATCAAGAACCGCTATAAATCAACGTAAGCACTCCATCAGTCGATCACCGCCCTCGAGAGAAAAACTCCCGGAGATTACTTCGAGATAAGCGTAATCGCGGCTAATTAAACGGAATCATCTTAATTAAGCGAGCGACGCAGGGAAAGGTCCCAGCGCTAAACGGGCAGCCGGGCGAAGCCAAAGCCGTCCATTGTGCTCGACGCCACACTCGACTAAGCATCGGGCCGCGCGATCGCCGAGAGATCGACAAGTTCCTCCGCGGTAAATCACCGCCCACGCGCTAAGCGACTTTCGCAACGCGCGCCGGCGAACTAATTGCAAGCGCGGCGTCAACGGGCACAGGCCGCTTTTCAGCTTCGCAAACTATATATATATATACGCAGACGACGAGAAACTTGGCGGCCGCCGCGGGGAAAACCGCGTACGAGCCTTTTTTAGACGCGCGCAAAGAGGCCTTTGCCGCGACTCGAGGAAAGTTGTCATGAAAATGAGTTTCTTCGTCATTTTTGCGCCTTTTCAGTGCTGCCTGGAAATTCTTTTCAGCCGAGTGAAAACGAGCTGTTTACACTTGGTTTTTAATATTTAATGGCCGAGCGTAAAGATATTCGGAAAATACAGTCTGTTGTTATTAAAAAATGTACGTCAGACGATATTCTACCTATATTTCATTTTTATAATAACTAGCAAAAACAAACTATTTTCGTTTTTGCTGTTATACACGCAATTTTTTAGTATGATTTTACTTTACTTGATCTAAACATAACGATCAGTCTTTAAAGGCTTCACAACATCCGGCCATCACTTTTTTAAGAGAGGAGGATAGTAGTTTTTGGTTTATTAGTATATTAATGAAAGATGTGTTTCTATTTTAGTTTGTAAATTATGTATAATAATTCATTTTAACGCTACATTCATTGTTTTGGCGTTATTTAAAATCCGCTATTTTTAGAAGCTTACTCGATCCAAGCAACGTTATCTCTTCTCAACATTTTAAAGAGAAAAGTTAAACGAAATTGAAGACAAACGCACATTAGCGTGTAATTGTGACTATAATTTGCCGACGTTTTTAATCCGTCGTTGAATCAATTTTTTTCAAACGCCTAATACAATGAGTCAACTAAATAATGTGCAATTAACGTCTATTTTAAGTAAAAGAATCATTAAGCGTTCTTTGAAAGTTCATTGAAGCAGTAAATTCACGCGTCTAGCAGCTCGCAAGATATAGCAGTTCATTATATTTCACAAGAAACCGCCGCTTTTCATTCGGCGATATTCGAAAGCCTCTTTATTTTCTATTTCTTCTGGTAATCATACACGGACTTGCGGAAAAGAAAAGTCTTTTTAGTTTCGATTCGCAACCGCAATAATCGAGGCGTATCTTTTTATTAAAGTTCATTCGTAGATGCGCGAAATTAGAGTGGCATGTCGGCTATTAAATCTTGAAATCGTGATTTCGAATGCTTCACTGACCGCGCGGTTCTTCAACCACCGTATCCTCGCTTCTGTCGGACTTCTTTTTCAGCGTGTATCAAATTTTTTTTTTATCCTTTTATAGTAAAAATTTGGAGGTACATTTTTTGCAGTCTCGCCTCTCGAATTAATATATAGAGATTCATTGCAAATTTCAAACCACTTATCTATAAATCCATTGCAAATATTAGATCTAAGATTTACAACGAAAATTTTTTCGCGCAACTTGTAATCGTCATCGAGCGGACCGACGTATTTCCTATATAAAATTTATAGCCCAACAAAATTTTTATGCTCGACTCGCGGGCTTATAAATCCACTTCTGCTGGTGAACTTGTCCCAGCCTCCTTCTATACAATTGAAAAAGAAACGGCTCGCGTCGAATCATAAACATCCACTATTATATAAAACGAGCCGGCGAGTCCGGCGTAAAAAAAAGGCATCAGTTTTATAGCCAACCCCGTAAATCGCGCGGCCATCGGACAACGAGCCCGCGATTATTTATTAACAGCGCAAGAAAGGAGGAGATATACTCGCGAGTGAAATCACGAATTCCACCTGGCTGATGGCAATGAGGAAACCGGCGACTTGGGCAGCCGCGCCGCTCGTCCCCAAAGACGACAATGCCGGGCTCCCTCGTAAAAAGGTAATTGGCGCGTTTACGGGCTCTCGAAATTTAACTTTTCCTTTCCGTTCGCATTTTTAGGGGATTCATTTACGAGCACGCGTTTCGATCATTTTTATTATTGCACGCGTGCTCTGGCTCGACAAAACGTAATGGCCGCGCCGGTAATTAGCTGCTCGATGTCTTTTCGGCGGTTTCTCTTTCGCTGCCGTTAATGCCGCGTGTAACGACTGGCCGAGTGCTCTGTTTATACTGCTTACGTCGCGTTCGTCTCGCCGGTAAAAGTGAACAATTTTACTAACGAGAGATACTTGGAATATAAATTGTGCAAGTGCCTAATGTGTTACGATTTACATTTTTTTATATTTATTTGCGAGGCTCGCATGATAATTTTTCAAAATTACATTAGAACACTCCGTAAACGCTTTCGAGCAAGATAATTGCAATTAAAATAAGAAAATTAATTACGGTTTATTTAGCATCGTTAGTAAAGAAATTCAAAGAAAGCTGTATAAATGCGACGCGCGTAAAATTTTTCACGCTCGGAGCCTTTTCAAATCAGTAATTACAAAACGTCCGATTCTTTATTTCTAACTCTATCTTTTATGATAATAATATTGCTGTTTTAGCCTATTTAATTACATAAAGAGCTAATTCATACGCGTTAATTTATAACTCGCCGTAAAAACCGGCCGCAAAGCATGTAAAATGCAAAGCGCAGTTGCTCAAGCGCTCAGCTTCAACGCTTCATTATCTGAAAAAAATGTCCGCGGCGCGCAAGGCAATACCTCCTTTAGCCGGCTGCATTCATTACCCCGCGTTAAAAAAAGAGCCGAGCATAATCCGCGCGTGCTTTTCCCATTACGCGCCTCGATCGTCGCGCGGCGCCGCATCGGAAAGCAAAGCGCGCCGCGCTGCCGAGGGGAAAAAACGCTCCGGCCGCAGACACATCGCTCGATATCCCGATTTGCCTTTCCCCGCGCGCCGCCGCCGCCGCCGCGCAAGGACGTCGGTCTCCGCGCGGCGTTGCGTTGCGAAAGCTGAGCGTCCGCGTACGTGCGACGCTTGAGAAAAAAGGGATCTTTGCGCAATCGAAGAAAGTTCCGGCGGCCGCTCGTTTCTCATCCGGGAATTTCGCGCTCTCTGACGTCGAGCCCGGGGAGAGCGCCGCCGCGGCTGCGCTTTAATTAGGGTGAGAGTTTGTCGCGCCTCCGAGGAATTTATACGGGCCGCTCTCCGGGATAGAGCGGTGTTGCATTAATTGACGCATGAGAAGTGGCTTTTCTAATAAGGAGACTAATGCGCTGGAAAAGTCGCTGGATTCGGGATTGAGATATTAATTGGTGTAAACGTGGAATTGCGAGCGCGACGCAGAGGCTCATTTTTTTTTTACGGCTGAATTCTTGCGCTGTTGTTCCAGTTTTACAAGGCGCGCTGCCGTACGCCGAGTGAAAAATTCCACGCATTTTATTTTTTACGTTATTATATGAAAAAAAAACTGTTTGCGAGGAATTGTATTTGTTTTCTTTCGCTATAAAAGCTGACGTAAGGCTGCAGAAAGCTTGAATAATCAATATTTTTTAGTTTTATAAATGGATTAATTAAGAGAATGAAGTAATGATTATAGTTTTATAAACATTTTTATTTAACGCAATGTTTTGCAATATTAAAGTGATGCTATAAATCCAAATGTTTATTTTAAATAAAACGTCAAGTTTTAGAAGTCTTTAAAAAAAAATACTTTTTAACGTTCAATAATGTTTAAACCTAAAAAAGAAAAAAATGAACATTTAACACAAAGTCGAAAACTTCCTACTTTTCAGAATAAAAGGGGAAAGTTTACAAAAGAAAGTGAAACACTTTTATTATCACATTCATTATCATGTAAAGTCTCAAACAAAAAGCTACTGACAAAACCGTATCTTTCCGTATCTTAAAATTTTATAGGTGAAGAGAACAATTGAATGTTATCTTTCATTGTGTGTACAAAGTACCTAATAATCTTTTGACAAACAGTGGCGAACATTTTTTATCGCAAATTTCTGCCATCAATCAAAAAATAAAGAATTTTCTATAATTTTTATCTTCAAACTGGTAGAGATGCTCAAGAATTCTCCGGCAATTTTCAACTTTATTCCCGATTAAATAGAATAAAACAAAAAATTGTCTGCCTGGGAAGTTTTTAAATGTAGGTAATGCTTATTTTGAAGCTAAACAATCGTAAAGACTCGAATGACAAAAACAGCTCCCGGAAAAATCACGAGGCAAATTAAGTTTCCGCGTTAATTAAGAGGGCGGCGACGATGTCCTCCTCTCCGGCGGTCATAACGGTGTCCTTGGCTTTACGGACACCGCATTACTCATCCTGCGTGCGAAACAAGACAGGGCACACGGCGAGCCTGAAATCCAGAATAAGGCTCTCTCGGGCGTCTCGCTGCGGGGGAGTCGTGCGAAAAAAGGCGCGGATTATCTCGCGGAAGGAAACAATCCCGGAGTGGAAAGGTTTCAGGTTAACGAAGAGTTCGCTCGCTTCATTTCTCTCTATCTGCAGTTTCATCGGAGCAGCTTTTGTAATTGGATTTCCTCCTTCCTCCCCCTAGCTATTTTGGTCGTTAATTTATATAACCAATATAAGGATTTTCTTGATAAGATTTTTATGTTTCAGCTATTTCTGGGCACGAAAAGTCTTTTCGTCGAACTAGACTGCATTTCACTTTCTGGGGATTTTCATTACACCGAAGTGTAGCAATTTCAGTGAGAGAGAAAGTCAAAATTTCATGTCCGTTACTGCATTTCGACACGAAATTCGGAAAATTTTTAATTTGGCCAGTCTTACGTTCAGGCGTTGATATCAGCTCTTATTCTTTTTATGAAAAATTTCCACTTTATGCAATGAGAATAAATTCAAATTCAAAAATACACTTTTATGAAATGCAATTACTTATATATATATACGTTCGGACCGTTACACTCTACCTTCCCAGTTTATCACTTATAAAGTTTAATTGAACAGAATTTTTTCACCATCCTATAACAACGTTCTAAAACGGCAAGTAAAAAGCCGAAAGAAAAAAAAACAACCAACCACTTCTCGTTACACACCTGTAATATCAAAGCTATAGCCCGAGTCCTGCTTATAAAAAAAAAAGCTACCTTATATTAATGAGCATAATTACTCAGGGCTTGCACCGAGGATAGCGTTCGCCTAATACACAGCTCTCGGCGCGCTTACGGTGATTTCTAGCGGATGCAGCGGCGAGGCGCGCATTGTTTCGTTAATGATTTTGCCCATTACGCGCCTCTGCCGCTGCGCGCGGCGGCGAGAGGGAAACGAGAGTGCAGTGCAGCGCCGCGCGGCTCTTTTTCTCTCTCTCTCTCTCTCTCTCCGCCGCCTGTCGGCGAGCGTTACACGCGCGCCGAAGAAGTTTATTTGCATAAACGGAATATTAAGTCCTCGATTTTATTATCGGCCGCGCCGCATTCTATTAGGCCGCCAAATTGCGGGGAAGGTTTTGCCCGGGGAAATTGTTTCCGAGCCACGCTCGGAAAGTTACTGCTAGAATTTGAGCTTTCAATGACTGCGTAATGAATTTCTTTCGACGGATCTGCCGGTGCTATGTAATGCCACGATTATTCTAACTAATTACCTCTAAGTATTTCCGACTGCTTCGAAATATTCTTCAAAATTGCACATTGAAATCTTGAATCTTTAACGAGTGATCAATACCCGAGCAAAATGGCTAATTTAAAAATAAAAGATTTACTTCTTTATAGATTAGTTTATATATTAGTTTTAAGCTATTTGTAAATTAATTATAAGTTTAGTTTACTGTTGTAATATAATGTAATTATTCTGGTTAAAAAAAAATAAAAATAATTTAATTTAATTTATAATTAACTACGTAGACACTTGCAAATGAAGCCTTCCAGGACCAGAAAGAAAGCTCGGCTCTCCGAGCACAAAGCCATAAATAATCTATTTGCAAGAAAGTGTACATTCGCCATATTAGTCAAGGATCTTTACACGCTTATTAGCTCTCATAACTCGACGGCGCGGTTTCCCAATTGAAAGCAAACCCGCGCGAATCCCACGACATTAAATCACGTACTCGCGGGCTCTCCTCGTTCCATCAGCCGAAAAAGCTCAAATTTTCGCTCAGCCTCGCGCTTTCCCACCTGCGGCTTATACGCGCGGGGGCGACACACTCGTTCACCGCGTCAATCTTTATCGCGAATATTTATAGCGCCGGGCCTCCTCTTCTCGCTCTCTTCGTTTTAACGAAGAGAGCGATCGGTATGTGGAACACACACTCTGTCGTCATGGCATCCTTAGTCACTCTCGGACGAGCCGTTATTGACGAAACTTTCCTCGCGAGCAAAGGAGAACGGCGTCGCCATGGCTGCTCGGGCTCGCGAGCGTGCGCGCGTCTCTCTGTGTGTATGTGTGTGTGTTGGTGGGTAATGCGAGCAGGTACCACGTGAATCATACGCCGCGTGTCCTGAAAGCGATAATGCGCCGCCAGGCATCGGGCCGAAGGGCTATTCCGCTGCTGTCGCGCCTGAATTTTTCAGGCGATTCCCGCTCCGCTATGACGCGGCGAAGCTTCATTTTTCCTGCACCGATGGCTTTTCGAATTGGATATTTTTATTTCTGGGATACGTGGGAAAGATCGAACGTTTGCCCGCAATTTTCTGTGAAATACGAGTAATTTTTTTGCGCTAAAGCCGGGTAGATTTAATCGCGAGGTTAATTATACTTGTGCCCGCTCCAAGCTTCGAATCGAGGAAGATGTGTGTCGGGATGAAAAAATTGGCGTGATGTCATAACGACCGTAGGTTATAATAATTGCCGTAAAAGCCGTGATTCGAAAAAAATTACAATTGAAATTGCCGCCGATCCTAAATGAGTAATTTCGACAAAAGTTTCACATCAAGACCGGATGGCGTAGTTGATGGGCTTCTCGAAATATTACTTCATTGCGGGAGCAATTTGCATTTTCTCCGCTTGGAATTACCTTAATTTAGACATGGCACCTGATCTCGGGGATTTCTAGCTTTGAAAAAATATTGAATTTTTTAAATTCCAATCTTAAAACTTACAATTCAACCATATCTCATATTGTGTCCTGTAAAAGAAAATATTCCAAATGTTTTTTACCTATTTTAAATTAATAACATATAGTTTTGACAAGCAATTGATGAGAACTGCAAGGTTTAATTATTATAGCGTACACTAAAAGTTTTTTATGTTAATAACCACTCTAATTTTTAGGTGTCCAAGCAATTTGAGAAAATTTTATGCTGTATTATGAAATAACTTTATACTTTATTTTAGTGCGCAAATAAAATATTCTCGAGCTAAGAGTTTCTTTAGATGTTATTAAAACTGAACTTTGCAGTTAGAGCAGGAATATTTTCAACTTGTTCTTTTGCAATTTAGTTATACAGCTATAAATATTTATTGCAATTAATTAAACTACATTGTAAATTAAGAAATAAACCATAATTTAATAAACAAATGTTATCAAATTTAAAACATTATTTTATAAATGAAGAATAAATATTTGTTTATTGTTAATTGAGCAACTTTATATAAGAGTATTAAATTATTAAACGATTTATTACAAAATTAGGAGCTTAACTGAACACTTCATCAAAGACTGCGTGAGAATAATCTGCATCATCAATATTTTTATAGTTTATTTTGACAGTATCAAAACAAAACTAATGACCCGCACGTTTATCACTCACATCATAATTCGATTTAGAGTTCTCATTTTTAAAAAAGCGCAGAAATCTATAATAGCGGCCTATTACTGCAAATTAGAGCAAAATACTGCAAATAGAGCGGCGTCTAAGCTTCAAGCCATTATGAAGGAATTACTACTCGGAAATTATTAATTAAACTGATTCAACTTAACGAGATGTAACGAGAAATCACTGTTATGAGTCCTTAATGGCTTGTTAACTGTTAATCCCTTTAATTTTTAAGCTGTGTAATATTTCGAAATTTGAAGTAATGAGCTTTCATTTTTCATTGTCATAGAAAAAGCTGAGCAATTAAGAGTGATTTACTTAAAGTCTACACCATGACGACAAGTACATTTATATCTTTTTGAAATCTGAGTTATTACATAAACTATTACGTTAAATTTTCTTAACCCTTTAATTGAAATTTATTCTATTCAAATTTGAAAATAAAATTGTATGCTGCTCAAAATGAAACTAAAATCCATAAATATTCCTTTATCTCGTGCGGATTACATAATTATCTTTAGCGTATAAGCGTAATCGAAACGAGCAGCACGATTTTGATTTATAGCCATCAGCAATTTTGCTGTCGCTTAGCCGTTCGAATCCAGAAGCTGAGCTCGAAAACATTCCCAAACACTGCTCGTTATACATGCCTTAACTAAATATTATCCACTCGTCGAAAAGGCGGGGAGCAACTAACCACCAAACAAACTGGCGATCCTTATCTCTGCGCATCGTTTCACACTCCTCGTCCAAAAAACGGCCGAGCGCCCATTAAAATACCCAACTTAATTATCCGAGGAAAGAAGCTCGAGAGCCCCGGGAAGAATCAGTCGCGGCGGGAAAAATGCCATTAAATCATCCGAAAGCAAAAAGGCGAACGAGCGCGCGGTTTCGTATATATATATATATATATATCTATATGTACGACTCTCGGCGTGTAATCGAAAAAGAAAAGCCTGGCGCGCGCTGCCGAGATATGCATCGCTAGAAGAGAGAGAGAGAGAGAGAGAGAGAGAGAGAGAGAGAGCAAAAACCTCGCGCGGTTTCCCGCGTCCTCCGAGAGCGCGGAGTCTTTAACCTCTGCGCTCTTTCCCTTTTCTTTCTCTCCTCTCTCTCTCTCTCTCTCTCCCCCTCCGCCCCGCTTCGTCCGCGGAAAGGCACGCGAATTTTTCCGGCCGCGGAGAGCGATGGACAGCTGAGAGGTGGAGAGGTCTCTCTGGATGCGCGCGCTTGCATTATCGTTTTATAAGAGAGAGAGAATCGCCGGAGGCTGCTGCAGCCAGACCGCGGGCTAAATCGACGCTACGTGAGCTCGGCGTCGGGCGGCTCTTTATTGCCGGTCGCGGTGCGCAAGGCTTGTTTCTTTTTTGCGCGGGGCCGCCGATTTCGAGCCGAGTTTTTTTTTCGCGTTTCCGGGGTGCGCTATAAATATGTAGATTGATTTTCTTTTTTAATCGGAGAACGGTTTTGCTACGAGCGAAAAATATGAGCGAGCTTTTTCGCTTTTGAAGCTGAGCGACTGATGGAAAAAAAATGTTTCAGCGGATATCGCGATCATCGGCAGGAAAATACTTATGATAATTTGAAAAGCGATTATGCGCATGACTTTTGGAAACGGTTTTAACCGGAACAGATCCATTAGTTCGATCAGGCCCACTTTCACCTCCTTAACATCGCTTTTACAAACAAATAAACTTGGCAAACTTTAATGCTAACTTCAGCAATATATACGTATACTTTATTAAAGGTGTGACGTTACAGAACGTCAGTTTTAAACTTCCGCAAACACTAAAATGGTATATTCAACTTGCAAAAAATGTCTTGTCGTTAATATTAATGTTTTAGGTCTGCAATTTTTCAAACCTGATTATTAAAATGTTCTGTACTTAATAAATCTTTAAACTATTTTGCGACGCTAATTTCATTGCATCATTTTAAATCGGTAGAGGTTGACTTGTGGGTCAAAAAAATTATTTTCTTTTTCTGTACAGGCAAATAAAAAGCCGTGCAATTTATCCATTGCATGTGTTGTCGAAAGTTAATTACGGTTATTATTTTAAGTTCTTGAAAATGAACCGTAGAGTTAAATTCTATTGTTTCGTTATCTTCTCCAACTATGATCCTAATTTCACATTCTCTGTTTGTGCGAACAATAGACCGACAAAATGTATTGTACAGTTTTCCAACTTAAAATAGCATTCGGTTTACAATTTTCTTTGTCGCGGAACTTGATTGATTCTGTATTATAGACTGCAGTTGAATAGGAAAATTTTAAGTAAAAAATTAAAAAAAGTATTAAGTGGCATTAATTGCTAATATTAAATTTATGTCCTTCCCAAAATCAAAATTGTATTGTAATAATAGTAATTTAACTAATATTCCAAATTAGTTAACAAGATTTTGTTCCTTACTAACATTTTAATAATTACATGTATTTATGAATAGTTTTAAAGTAATATTGTATTTTAACTAAACTACTAAAGAAAAAGCTTAAGAGCAGGACGTAAAAGTTTATAACCTTCCTATTAGAGGAAACTATATTGAAGCTTCAAAGATGCAGTGC
The DNA here is from genome assembly GCA_035047165.1 of Ormyrus rosae. Classification (NCBI taxonomy): domain Eukaryota; kingdom Metazoa; phylum Arthropoda; class Insecta; order Hymenoptera; family Ormyridae; genus Ormyrus; species Ormyrus rosae. Next base: position 1,647,575 of record JAWWML010000052.1, on the reverse strand, counting down.
TTATAATATAATACAAATTTAATCATTTTGAATATTCCTAATCGCCAGCAATTAAATTTCACAAGCTTATTCATCTTAATTTAAAGTTTACTGTCAAAAACATTTATAAAAAATGTATAATAGATCATTTGTCCGATTGATTATCAAAAACTTTCAATTAACTGACCTAAGAAAATAAAGTAAACATAATCCAAAGTAACCCAGACAAGCTAGGAAAGACGATGCGAGTATTTCCTAAATCCCTTAACCTACGCCTCGGAGCTATACGTACATATTCCTAGTCCAGAGGCGAGGCGGCGCATCCTCTCCACTGGCGTGCTTTACGACCGCGCTCGAACTCGTTTTCTTCGCGCTCTCCGGAGCCGATCCTTCTCCTCGAACACGTACGCACTCCTCCGCGCCGTTATACCGCCGAGAAAGAGAGAGAGAGAGAGAGAGAGAGGAGAACCGGTACGCGCAGCCGAAATTCCTAGCATCCATTCTCGGTCGCGTTCTCCGATTTCGGCACGACGATCCTCCTCGCAGACACTTTCTCGACCTCCGGGCGTCGTCGCTTCCTTTCCTTCGGGCCCACGTGGGAGTTTATGCTCCGATTATTTTTTACGCTTGATTTTTATCGCCGCCGCCGAGTTTAATTGAGTTTGCAGTCTCTCTCGCGGGTAATGCGAGAACAGATTTTTAGGTTACGGTTCTTTGGCTTTTTCGCTGCTGCTCCCCGACCGGCGGCGGATGGAAAGGCGATTCTATTTATGGGAGTGGATAAGTAGTCTCTCGTAAAACGTTTAAGGAAGATCGTTGAAGAGGTGTATTTTATCGGAGGTGAGTCATGCCTTCAATTTTGACTCTTCTCTCAGATTCTTTATTGTTTTGGTCGAGGAAAACTTTATTTTCGAAGCAGACGCGTCAATTTCGGAAATAAAAAAGCACGATTCCCATTAATTTCCACCATTTAACAAGCACTTGAATATGATGAAAATTTTGTAGCGTAAACTGGCGTGAATTTACGAACCGGACAGCTAATTATTCGATGAAAAATGCGCAATTTCAATGTTAATCGAGAGCCCGCATATTTAATAAAGACAAAATCAGCCCGGCGCTCCAAAGTTCACCTCTCCGTAAAACTTGAAAAACCGCCTTGCGACATAACTCAAATTGACTTACAGCCATAGCCGCACATTCGCCGCGGTCGCGCACAAAGTGTAAAGACAAATTCTGATGCAATCGCTCACCTCTAAACACACACACACGCACACCTAACATACAGGCGATCCAGATTTTAGCGAACAATCTCGTCGGGAGACCGGCCGCGCTCGCCGATATGCTGGTATGCGCCTTCCGATTGAATCGCCTCGGCAGCGATCTAGAAGACTTTCGTTCGCGCCCGCGAGTCGCTCTATAATATGCGAGAGCAAAGCTCCCGTCCCACCTAAGCGCGGATGATTTGTAAATTATTTATCTCCCGGCCGGTGAATCTTATCTGATTTTAGCTCTTGGTGCGCCGCCGCGGCTGCGGTTTCTGTTTCGTTTAAGGCGGGCTCGATCGCCTGACCTTATTGTTGCGAAGCTCGCCGGGACGTTTCCCATACGGTTTTATTAATGGTCCGTGAAGCCGTTGCATCTGAATTTTGAGGTAATGTCTTTAGGGAGAGGAATGATTTAGTGCTACGATCTCAGATTGGCTGCGGTCGCATTGTCCATTTTTTTTCAAACGTAATGTAATAAAAAGTATGAGTACCGCGTCGTAGTTTTTCTCTTCGATCACGTCCGGTGCATTTATTCATTCCCAAGCTCTTTTGCACGTACCCATAAATCGTGCATCGTCAAAGTGAATTGAAGCCGCGATGTGCTGCCCCAATTTTTGAGCTGATTACAAAACAACTTGAAAAGGGAACCGGTTCGAGAAATGATCTACGCTGATAACGGATAGCTGTTTTGCGCGCTTATTTTTAGATCGAAAAAAGTAAATATGCCATTCTCCTTTCGAGCTTAACTTAAAATTTGATCGAATTGTGATTAAATGTTTGCGTCGTTAATCAATTCTCAGTAATTTCTGCATAAATACCTGCAGTCGGAGTCGCAAAAAAAAAAAAATCGGCGGATAAACTAACCAACTCCTTATACCTTTTCTTCCACGCGAATCAGAAGAATTTTTAATTGCCTCCTCGTAAATCAGTCTGCTCCTGTTTAGAAACGATTAAAATTTCTGGGTGACTTTAATTCCCCCGCGCGAGCACGGAAACAGTCATTCACTAAAAATCTAGACTCATTTTACCCCGCGGCGGTTATAACTTTTTTTTTTCTTTTTACGTTTTATTGCAATCCGCAGCCGTAAAGGCACGTGTCAGCGGTGAAATCTCCATCGTCTTTCTCCAAAGTGATTTTCTCTCCGAGAATCTCCGAAGAATCCATCTTTTTAGCGGATCGGTCGCTGCGCGAAAAAGAAGGTATGCGTGCTTGCTATGCAATGGATAATTCCGCAGAGGCTGAAACGGCAGTCGTGACGGCGACTAATTTTCAGACGACAACTATAAACCTAATTGCCGCGCGGAAATATTTGATTACCTGGTCCGGCGTACTAATCAAGAACGTTCTTATTTACTCTGCCGCGAATTTCGAAAGCGTAGATCGTCATTAAAATCTGGTCACTGTGATTTCCAAAACGAAGAATTGGAATAAAGGAGTTTTGAAATTTTATGCATCACATTAATAAAGAGAATAGTACAATTTGGAAGGCAAAAATTTTTAATTAATTTAATAACGACTCGACTGGATCATCAAAATTGAGTAATTACCCCAATTGAAAATCTGGCTTTCTACTTTCTACTTCTTCAAAATCTCCGCGCGATTTCAAAAGCGCCCCTCTCCACCGCCAAGAGGCCACGAAGCCCCGAATTCAAAATTTGGAACGCGCCAACTGCTGCATCTCTCGGGAAATAAATATTAAAAGGATCGGGCCCGAAGCGCTGATAAAAGAACAGTTATCGCCCGAAGTCCGGCTTCGGCGGTCAATCTCCTCGGGATACAAATTCCCTTTCTCTTCGAGTTCGTCTCATAACGAGATCGCGGGGGGAACAAGAAAAGAAAAAAAAAATGAGCGAAACTTACCGGTAGTGAGACTCGGCTCCTGCGCTCGAACGACGGTCCCGAGCAGCAGCAGCAGCAGCGCGATGGGCAGCCATCCTTTCTGGATCCGCGTCATTCTACCGCATTCTCTACTTGCACCAAACAACAACAACACTGACACCACTCCTGGCTGCTGGTCGTTGCACCCTGCCAGCGCTCCTCTCTCTCTATATATATGTATCTATCTATCTCTCTCTCCCTCTCTCTCTCTCTCTTTCTCCCTATTTGCTTGCAAGAATATACAGGGCTCACACTTCGAGACTGATCACTGGCCGAGGGGAGCACTGCGACACTCGAGCAGGGATCCAGGTCATGTCCGATGCGAAATCCGGCTTTTTTTCCTCGGCTCCTGCAGGCGGTGAGTGTGTGCGCGCGCTCGGCGGCCTCTTACTACTGGCGAGGCTCGGGAGAGAGTGCCAGGGGGACCTGCCGCCGCTGCCGTTCACCTGGGCCCTCTCCTTCTCCTTCCTACTCTTCCTCGTTCGCCTGGTCAACGCCGGCTCTCCTTTTCCCTCTCTGCCGACTCCGTCGAGAGAGAGAGAGAGGATTTTCTCCACCTCGGGCACAGGGGAAGAGGCTGCGAGAGCTGCGCTCACCTGCAGCCAAAGGAAAATCTCTTGCCTGCACCGACGATGCTGTCGTTTTTTTTTTTTCCTTTTTGCGAGGCTCCGGAGGTGGGACGCTTTTTATTGCCTGCTAAGACCGATCATTATAACAGCCTTATGTAAGCGCGCTAGAGAAATTTTGCGAGAAAATTGATTGAGGAGCTCGCGGCATGTGCAACGACCTGCCGCGCGACTCTTGCCTCTGCGCTTTTTCAGCGTTGACCAGCTCAAACATTCGAAATCGTCCTTGCCTTTTCAGTTTCCTCGTTACATAAAGTCGAGTACTCATTTGGGAAACAGGTTTACTTAAAGAATTTTACAAGATTTTTTCGATCTTAACGGTTTGAGCTCTGATTGTTTTCTGAGCAACACTTACGTCTTGCGCGAGTTATGGATGCAATATTCATCACGACGTGAACGATAAGTCGTCGTAAAGGAATAAATAAAAATTATATAAAAACGAGTAGTTTCGGGATACGTATTGACGTTACACTTGTGCCGGGGCAACGTATAATCTAGCAGGTGTTAGAAACAGCCTAGTCAGAATAATAACCTACTTGGGGTTTTCTCGTTGAAAATCAATAGTAATTATAGTAAGAGTTTTGCGATCAAAGCGTATCCTATAGTAACCAAAAGTATAGGGGAAGGGAACACTCATACGTAACGCGATAAATCTCGTTGTCAAAACGCTAGAAGCTAAAGCAGTTTTAATAAACTTTTCTATGATAAAAGTTTAAATACAAATTTAAAGCGGAATCGTTACTTTTTATTATAAAAAAGTCAATTAATTATTTTAATACTATGGAATAACCTCTACTACAAACTAATTTATGAACAATTGTCAATATATTCAACAATTAATATTTTATAAATATTCAGTAGCAAAAAGGACGGATTGAGATCAAACGAGATATCGAATAAATAACCGTCCATTATTACCGAGCGTTAAACTCGAATGAATTAAAAGCGCATCAACATTCGATCCTCTTCGACGCGGCAAATGCTCGCGCATCGTCGTCGGGCGAATTGCACTCAACCCAATTTCCTACGCGGCAAATGTAGTGCAGCGCGCGTAATAATAGATATCGGTCGGCGTCGGCTTTTTGTTGAAAAATTCTTTCGCGCTCTGCTCTCCGACCTTCCTCCGCGGCTCCTCTCCGAGAAGCCATTAATAAAAGATTGTCATCGCCGAGTGCGCACCTGTTGAGTCGTTTCGACTCGGGGGAGATTATTTCCTTTTTTACGGAGCATCATCATCTCTCTCTCTTCCTACCGCCGGAGCTGCGCAGGTAGCCCCGCCGAAGGAGGCGCAACAAAGAGGGCCTGGCCACACCGACTTATTGACCCATATCGGTGTTGGTGTCCGGGGGATCGCTTCTTTCGAGCGTGGATGTGGGACTCGGGTTTTTCGGAGCGGGCGAGGAATTTAAATTCCTTCGCTGCGCCGGCGACGAGGGGGCTTTAAAAAAAATGACTGGGTACTCGATCGCGTTGCCGCGGTTTCGGATTCTATCTGATTCTAAAAGCAAGCTGCTTTGGCTTTGCATCGGGTTTTTAATTTGATCGAGGATCAGTGAGCATTGTAACAGGTTTAAAGAAAAAAATAATAGATAATATATACGTAATATCGTCCTCCCCAGCGAAAAAGTTAAACACTTTTTTTACAAGCAAGTAGTCTATTTTCATAACAATTGTGATGTATCATACCTTTCTTAAAAAAATAGAAAATAAAATTACTTAAATACATTGCTATTGAAAGAAAAAGAAATCGTAAAAAAATTTATTACTATACTTAGTAGATATTTTTATTAACTTAAAAAAATAAAGTAGCATCGTCAAGGCTTGTGAATTAGATCAGTAATAATGCAGGTTTTATGAAAAGTCAGCAAATAAATTATTAATTTATACACATGAATCATTTTATTGCGGTTTGTTACAGTAAACAATTTTAATTTTATTTGTAATACAAAGTTTTTAATATCTCCTTGGGTTATCAATAATTTACAGCTGTAACTTAAACTTTTTTATGTTTAAAATTAATTCTAGTCCAGATTTAAGGCCTTCAATTCATAGTATTTTTAAGTAAACTTTATTATACATACAATTTAATAATTTAATACCTAATTTTTACGTGAGAAAAAGTTTATAAGGTAACGTATAAACATTGCCAGTATTCAATCAACACAGGTAAAGGAAAAGCTATCGTCACGAATGGTGACCATGTCTAATAAAATGAATCACTCGGGGCGCAAAGGTGTACAATTGCATTATGTGACTAGTCAAAGCTAAATAATGACTGTTGTTGGTAAGATATGATATCCTGTAAACATATTCTTTTTAGTTTTACGTCATATTAAGCATTTTTAATAAAAAGAAGTGGATCCCTGGTCGCAAGTTTCCGATAATTTCCGATAATATTGCTAGAATCTAGCTAGATTTGGATATTTTAACTAGATTCTAGCGATATTATCGGAAACTTGCTACACTGAGAAAATTTTCGAGTAAAATTAGACTAATTGCAGGACAATGCGATTTTCTGAATAATATTTACTCTAATTGAGTAATTTTTACTCTACTTTCGAGTAAATTTTATCCAGAAAATTGCATTGTCCTGCCATTAGCCTAATTTAGGGGGTAATTTTTACTCAAAAATTCTCTCAGTGTACCAGGGATCTTATTTTAAATAATAAGTTACATTACTATTGGTTTAGATTATTTTAAGTTAAGTACATATTTTCAAGAGCGTAAATATTATAAATACTTAATCAAAATTATTAGCCATTACGTAAACTACGCCGTGATTTAGCAACTTAATCCAAACCGAAATCTGTAACACTGAAACTTTAAAATTGTACAGATTCAATACTGTTTCAACAAAGCCAACATAAACTTCTAAAAATATATAATGACGGATACAAAATTGATACGAATAATTAGTTTACTTTGAACTCAGATCTTGTACAATTATTGATGATTTGGTAAAATTTTTAACCAAAAATCACTGTTATTATTGTGTGCTTCAAAATACTGCATACATTTCAATATTTCAACAAAGTGCAGTTTTAAAATCACTAAATCGAGTGTCTTTTTAGGTATAATCCAGTTGTAATTTTATATTTTTGCTGTTTTATAAGTATTTATGTACGAATTTCTAAAAACTAATGAAAATTGGTTTATCAATTTTATTGATTTAATTAATTGTTGAAATAATTTAAACTAATATTCACAAAATATATACGGCGCATAATAATTAATTTTTGCGTATAGTAATTTTATTTGGAAACGGTTTTGACGATAAATACATACAGTTGGAAGGTCTGACGAAAAAAATGTTGATTTTTTATTATAATAGTGAAACCGTTCCATTCTCTAAATTCTTACAATAAGCCTCTACTCTGTCTTTTATTTATACTTTAACATTAAAATAAACATTCTGATAAAGGCTAGAGTCTTATTTACAATTTTATAAGTTGTAAAATAAAGAAACCGTATTTTACGGGTACAAATCAATTATTTTTATACATTCTTCATTACAATAGATACATTTATAAGTTGTGGATTAACCATTAATTGAAGTTTCGAACTTTCGAATATTAAATTCTTTTAAATTTTACACGCTTGTGATCAAGAATAACCTTTTAAAGATTAATAAATAATTAAATCTAAACTATCATTTGCATTGCGTAGAATTTTTCCATTAATAAAAAATATTCTCAAGACAACATATATAAATTGACAGGAACCAACTGCTAAGTAAAAAGCTAAAACATATTTTTAAATCGTTCAACTTTATTACTTGTTCTTTTCTACTACTTTCAGAGTCTTTTAAATAATATCTTTCTTCACGATTTAGCATTAGTTTCCAAAAGCCGCCCTGAATCATTCTTAAAAGAATGTAGTCAAATCTTTCTTGAAGAGGCCAGTCTTCTCTAAAGTAATAGGTGACACTAGAAGTAAATAATAATTGGCGGGATATATGAATTTTTTGACTTTCGTAAACGTAATGTCGGAGGGCATATTGTCTCATTGCACAAGCTGCTCGACTATTTTTTAATGCAATCTTTACGCAGTCATCATATTTTTCAATAATTCCGGAACGGTTATACAGCGGCGTAAAACGAGTTACTTGTTTAAATATATCAGTGCTAAAAACAGTTACATTAGACTCAATTAAGTCTTCTAAAGAGTCTATTACAGAATGATATTCTGAAGATACAGCATTTATTGTTAAGTGACTTTGAAGAAGCGTATTGATAAAAAAAGCTACGTAAAGATAGCCAATAAATAAAATTTTACTCACTGACTGATGAGGTCGCTTAATGGTCGCAACGTTTGTAACTATGCGTAAAAATTCCAAACTCGTTTTGCAAAAAGATTGGTTTAACAGGCGTTTCAAAATGAAAATACAGAACATACAGATTATTATATGCAATATCCAGGCCTGAAAACTAACTCCACTTAAAATTTGCTGGCGAATTTTTGGAGATACAATGCGATAGCCAGAAAATTCAAACGGATACGCGAAATTTAGACCAGAGTACACGAGCAAACGACTATGCATGTTGGAGTCTATTTGACCAAGTGCCAGTTCTTTTACTATTCCATGAGGTTTACCATAAATATCAACTGAGTCTAACGTGGAAATTAATTTAATAGTAGCTTTTACGTTCATGTAACTCAATATTAAACTGTAAAGATCTTGAAAAGTCCCTGTGAACTTCTTGTAACCCGTTTGATTTCTATCAGTCCTTATTACTTTGTAATTAGGATTTACAGCTGTTTTTATGGTATAATGAGCTACATATTTTACTTTATTGAAAAATAAACTTGAACAAAATTCTGAATCTTTGTTAAAGATGTCCATGCAAAAAGATGAAAATGTTATTCATTTATAATTATTTAATATAATTATGTACTTTATAAATAAATAAATATATCTACTTACTTTTATTATTGGTAAAGAAATATTGTTTGGATTCATCGAGTAAATATTTAAACAATGCCCAGTGTAAATTTCCTAACTTATAATTCATTGTCTTTTCACCCCAAAAAGGAGGGGAAAAATTACTAAAGGGATTAAAGGTATAAATATAATATTCTTTCTGCGAATTTCGGCATAAATAAATAACTGATAAGATGTTGAATTTCCATGCAATGCTTAAAAATTCTTTCGCATCTTGGCAGCTACTTTCTAATCTGGAGTTAACAATGAGAAAACGGGCACGGTAATTCCACCAAATGGATTGTCTAAAATTTTCTAATTCTGTGTTAAATTTTGCACTATTCGAAGAGCTTATAATAACATTTATTGCAGGATTGCTCTTTAGATTAAAATATTTTTCGTTTACATAAATATTTCGAAAGCGTTGGAATGTCGTGAAAATCGATTGTTTATTTATCAGTAAAGCATTTATTGGAGTTGCAGATGCAAATGATAAACTAAAAATCCTAAAATCAAAGCTACTCCAATCACCAAGAAAGATAGTATTCGTTTCGCCGAAACAATTTTGTATGATTTGACCCTTAACATATAAAAATTATTAGAATAAAATATTAGAATACTTTTTAATAAAAAAAAATAACTGACTTACAGTTAATGTTGACATGAATTCATTGGGCTGATTTATTAAAATAGAACTTTGGATTTTATTGACTACTTTAATATCTATACAATAAAATAATTGCAGAATATAGACATTATACAAAATAAATATTAATTTAATTTTCATTATTTTATAAATTGTGATTTTAAAAATTTTACTTATAAATATTTTTTATAAAATTATATTTTTATTAAGTGGACTTCACGAACAATATATTCATTGTAAAGTTTAAAATGCAGGCTAAGTAAATGTACAATGCGAAATCAATTTTTTTTTATATTTCAAGTAAAATTAACTTTTCTACTTTCAATTAATTTTTACTTACTTTTTGTTTGGCCTACTTTTTAATATTTTAATCTATTAGAAAAATAATTTTTTACTAGTTGCACTATTGATTCTAGAAAATCAATCGAGCTTTGCAGTTATAAGTATTACATGGAAAAAACTGATCTACTAAAAATCACTATATTGTTTAGCAATGGGAAGACTTACTCGTATTGTGAGGAAAATTACTATATTGTACTCTAAAATTTAATATATAATACTTATAGTAAAATCCAAATTACCGTTCTTATCAGAAAGAACCAAATACCTTTGTCTCAACTATCTATCCAAAATTTTAAGTACTAAAAGTTCATACACTAACAACAGCATCTTAAATTATTATTTTAACTATCTCTCAAAAACTAGAAACAAGAAACAACGGTCTTATCGACAAATGCATCTTAGAAATTTTAAATGATCCCCTGCAACCTTTCCTAAAAAAAGACTTTTTTGTTCCTTTTGCATGCGATTATAATGTGTTATTAACATCTATTCCTTGTGATATTGAATTTGGAAACTGGATCTTATTAATAGAGAAAATGCGTTTGCCATTTATACCGATGGCAATATAGAATGAGAATAATTCAATTGTCTGCTCTGCGTATTGTAGTCCCTCGAACCATATCAGAATACAAAAAAAGTTAAATCAGAATGTTTCGATCTTCACTGCCGAATGTATAGCCATACTTGAACCCATGAAATTACCTACTGAACAAACACATATAGAAAGGTCTATATTTTCATAGACTCTCGTTCAGTCTTGCAAAATCTCTTAAAACCCAAAATCAAGATTACTTCTAATCCATACATATTTGAAATCAAAAAAACATGGTTGGAATTTCAGTGCAAGAGAAAAGAAAGTGGTGAAATTAAATTTTTTTGAATTCCCTAATTCCCACCAAGGAATAAAAGGAAACGAAATAGCGGACTCCTTAGCCAAGGAGGTAGCAAACATAATAATTATGAACCAGGATATACCATTCAGAGATGTCAAACCTCTTTTTAAAAAAATATGTTTATAATGAACAAAAATTGTATCTTTAAAGAAAGCGAATATAAAAGAAAATTTTATTTTAATAATTATTACAAAAATGTTAACAAACCATGGTTTCATAATAAAATAAATCTCTCTCGTTTACTTATTGTTTTTATAAATCGTCTTAGATCAGACCATTACAATTTTGCTGCCTTCTTGACTCGAGTCAATATTATATCAGATCCAATATGCGAATGCCAAAGTAGTCTTCAAAATATCGACCATATAGTCTGGGATTGTCCTTTATTAGAACATCGAAGACCAGGCTTGACTAAATCTCTCGAAGGACTTAAAATATCTGGATCTACCACTATGTCGGAATTACTTAAAAAAATATAACATTACTACCTGTAAACTCGTTTATAATTTTCTAAAAGATTGTCACATTAATGTTTAATATTATGTTATTGTCTGCACTGTAAAGTATATGTATAGCTAATAAGTCTCAATTGAGATTTGAAAGCTCATTGATAAAAAAAAAATATATATATATACTTATAGTAAAATTTACATTTTTTATTAATTTTTGCTGCACGCATATTAAATTTTAGAATACAGTATAATAATTCTCCTCACAATACAAGTATATCCTCCCATTGCTAAACAGTATAGTAATTTTTACTAAAAGTATAGTAATTTTTAGTAGATCAGTTTTCTCCGTGTGCAAATACTTGAAAATAGCTTTTATATAATAAAAAATGCTGAATGATTAGGTTTATCTTTTATAATATTTAATGAATAAATAATAATACAAAACAGCTCGATCTAATGGAAGGAATTTGTGATTTTCATTTATCCTATAGAAAAATCGGTTTTGTCGATTTTTTCAACTACATGAAATTTAGTAACTTCTATTATTGAATTCCAAAGATTCATACAATTTTCAAGTTATTTCATGATCAAATATAGTACCGGTATTAATTCTTTTATATTTAAAACGATAAAAAGTTTTGAAAGTATCTTTTATGGTCAAAACTATACTTTTCAAACAATTCTTGAAT
>JAWWML010000052.1:1548997-1635783 GCA_035047165.1 Ormyrus rosae | reverse complement strand
AGGAGAGAGAGAGACAGTGCTATATAAAATAACACAGGGGCTCCATAATGGATATAAAAAGGTATGTATATATATATTATATATATTTATGTCAGTTTTATTTTTGACACATTAACCTTTCTTATAAATTTCACGAAAATTTTGCATTCAAATTTTATTAAATATGATTAAATATAAATAAAATAAAATATTAAGAAAAAATTAATAAATGTCTGCCTGTATTCTGTTTAAAATAACATGTCTAATTTACCAATAAGTAATTTTATTCACAATAAATTTAATTAAACCTCGATTATCGCATAATTTTCATTCTAAAAATTAAATTTTTACCGTACATATAAGATATAACATGCATCATTAATTAAAATGTAGTTGTTTCAAATTAACAAATGAATAATGGAAAATAATACTTACTTAAGTTTTTTGCTGATGATGCTTGTGTGATTTGAGTAGTAGGTGCCAAAAAAATCAAAAACAATACTGACCAGATCATCGCGAGTAGAAATGTATAGTCAGGTCGACTGAACACTACTGACGGATGCAGCCAATTCTCCACTTCTCTTTGACATGCTTGACTCACACTTCCTTCATTTTATTACTTTAACTTGTTTTTCGTCCTGATAATTTAATAAAAAAATTTTTTTTTGTATTTTTTTATAAAAATGTTTGATCATACTACAAATTTCAATACTAAATAATAAAATCTTATTAAAAAAAGAGAATAAACTACTAGTAAGTAATACAAATTTTTCAACTTATTTATTCATATAAATATAACAAATTCTTGATACTGCAGATTTTATCTAAACATGCTGAAGATTTAAAAACGATCAAAAACATTAACGACTATAATGGCAAATGAAAGCGGTAAGTATCTTGCTTTACATACAACGTACATATAACATTATTAAGTTATTTAATTATTTGTCAGAAATATCAACAATTTCCCCAAAATTTCCATCACACAAAGATAATCTTAAAGAAAAAGAAGATAATATTAAAGGTTATAAGAAGGTATGAAGGCTTTACATTCATTATTTACATGAGTTAATAATTTTTCAAACGATTTCTAAGGTTCTATATAATAATAGAAAAATTTTGTTTAAAGTATTCTTTGAACTTTTAAATTTAAATAAACTTATTTAAATTATAAATCTGTAATAAAATTTGGTTACAATGAGATAACAAGGTTAAGTAGACATAACATTTTAAAAGACTTTTAAAACAATTCTTTTTTATATTATCAACAAAGTTGACAAGTTTTTTGGTAGAGCGTAAAATATCTCAAGAAGAAATTGCTGAAAGATTTGAGTATATTCAATCGAACAGATTAAAATCAATTTCTAAAATTAGTAATCGAAGTCGCATTAATCGACAAGTTAATTTGCCTAATTTTCTAAATGGCTTATACTGCGCCAAATTTTCACCAAATGGCGAAGTCTTTGCAACTAGTTACGGATCTGGATGCATTCAGGTATTTATTTTTGGTAGATGTTAAATAATTAATAAATGTTGTTGTAATCGACTGTGTGTTAATAAATCTGTTAATAATCGACTAATTTGTAGTTGAGAAACGGAGAAACTGGTGGTTTAAGAGTAACTATTCGTAGTAGTTTAGAAACAGCTTTTCCGGTTACATGCTGCCGCTTTCATCCAATTCAAAGAGATACATTGTATGCATCTAGTGCCTGTGGGAACATATTTATGTGTAACATGGATAAAATCGAATTTTGGAAGTTCGTTGACGGTAAACATTTATTCTAACAATATATATATATATATATATTTGCGATAGTGTAAAAAAAATTTTGATTCTTCAATTGTATCAGTTAAAGTAATATTACACATCTTGTAATTATTTAAAATAATAATTAATTAATTTTTTTTTTCAATTGAAGAATTAGATAATGAAATTAATGCGATTGATATTAATGTTTCTGGCACGTGTGTCTTCTCAGTTGGAAGAGACGGAGGATTTAGAATGTATGATGCTTATAATGGAAAAGTAATAACTGATATTTTATTAAAATTATAAAATATAAAGTTAGCCATAAATGAGCTTGGTTAAAACCCACTTAATAATGCGACACCTAAGATATAACCAAACTGATTTTGATTTTTTAGTTACTTAAAAATTATAAAAAAGATGATGTTGATATTATAAGTGTAAAAAAATTTCATTACGGAAGAATTTTTGCTGCGAAATGCCATAAAACAGACGCAAACCTCGTAATAACTGGTGGATGGGATGATACGGTCAAGGTAAAGTATGGAAAATATATTGTCTTTTATCGATAGTTGTAAAGTTGCAATAATAAAGAAAAAAATAAAATTTTGCATTCTTCATATGATTAATATGAAAAGATTAAATTTCCCTCTTATTTTTGTAAGCTGCATGGTGCTGACATCGTACTGTTGATTCTTGAAACAAGTCATCTTAACTCGGTCGATAAGTCGTATTTTATTTTACAGATTTGGGATACCAGAGTCGGTAATGGTTGTATTAGATCAATAAACGGACCACATATTTGTGGAGATTCTATCGATGTACAAGTAAAAATTTATAAATTTAAACAATTCTTTAAATTTAATAATTAAAAATCTTTAAATTTGTCGATTTTAATAACAAATTTTAATCTCACATACGTCAGTAAATTTTGATTTATTGATTTTTTTTTTAATTTTTAAATAAAAAATGCATATCTTTCGCTATATTTTCTATCTTAAGGAAGCGGAAATACTGACTGGATCTTGGGTTGTGAGCAAAAGTCTTCAAATCTGGGATTTGAAAAGTGGCAAACTCATTGACACAATAATTCCTGAAAATCGGCCTGTATCGTTAGCTGGAGAATTTCTTTACTGTGCTCAGTATTTTAACGGAGATCCGTACGGCGAACACGCCTTAATCGGCGGTTCTGCCACACGTAATGTTGAAGTCATAAATCTGAAGACCAAAAAAGTAAATAAGAATTATTAATAATCTTTTGTTTGTATTTTTCTATTATCGGCTAAAATTATTATAGATTGTGGCATCCTATAAGGCTGTAAAAGCTGTATTTTCAATTGACAGCTATAAATCTAATATTGTTTACGGTGGTATGGATACTGCCATTACAATGGCTGAATTCAATTAAAACTTTCAATAAAAATCAAATAAGATTTATGTTTTACATTCTACATTACTGATCTACTTATTACGTAAGATGTTTTTAAGAAAATTTTTATACAAATTATGATTCTATGAAAATAATTATTTTGCTTTTGCTTTTTGTAACCATTAATAAAAAATCGGAATAATTATAAAGTGATAACATTTTTCGTCTACTTATTAATTTTAAAATTGATTGAGATTGAGAAACTGATAAAAAAAAATAATTTCGTATAAAGTTTAATTTATTTTTCTGTTTAGTACTAAGCCTATTCTGTATATATGGACTAAGAATAACACATCAGTATACTAAATCTTACAATTTGAACTCCGACGTTTTCAACAATAGACGAGCCTTCTTTATTTTATACAGAAACTCATTCTCTTGCCTGCTTCGGCAGAGAAGCTTTGAGATTGACAGGAGATTCTTTTACAATCATTTTTAAAAATATTTTAAGTTCTATGTAATATATTCAACGGATAAATGAATAAGCCAGTCAAAAAATGAGTTATGAAAATTTACTTCACGTTTGCGCTTACGACTTCAAAAAGACACAGAGGCTACTTTAATATTTATTTTAAGCTGCTGGATTTTCTAATAAATCAACTATCTAATCGAATATATTTTTATAATAATACATTTTACATATTATTCATTTTATACTTATACGTTTTTGAACTTACAATCGATATTACCTTTATAATGTGTAGCAATGATGCTTACATGCAGGGGCAAAATAAATCGTGGGTATTTTATTTGTTATTTTCACGTAACTGATGCTTAACTTGGCTCATGATTAAGGCCAAGATAGATGTCCTATTCTATTTCACAAATTTCATTCAGCCAAAATTATCGATGATACCAAACGACATGTCTGACCACGACAAAACATAATATCCAATATATATCAATCTCGATAAATCAACGTTTTGTAAACAACATGCATTTTTTCCCTTCTTCTAGAGATTCATAAAAATTAATTTATTGGTAAACCCATGCATGAATTTACTGCTAAAAATTCCAACGAGAGTTGTTAGAAAATAAATATTATCCAAACGTATTTAATATTAATTTCGTTAATACTATATTAATTTTTCCAAAGTAATATTTAATGTATAAATATATATTCTGCATCATTAAAAAAGATGTCTGTTTTATTATTGAAACTAAAATACTGAAAGAATTAAGAAAATTTTTACACCATTGAAATGAATAAAATCCTTTGGATATTTCTCCAAACGAAACAGATCGCGCGTACATTTTCTCAATTTACTTAAGATTCCCAGAAGAAATATTAGTGGATTTGAAAAGCGAAAAATCACAATTAACAATCAAAGGCTCGTCTGATATCCTGCGGACTTACTATAAGCGCAGCGATTCCTTCCTCCGGAGAAGCGACGAAGAGAAAAGCAGCAGTCCGCATTGTAAAAGGAAGCAAGATTCGGGGAGAGAATTTTGAGAAAAACTTGGGGAATAAGACATTAGAAAGAAGACGAGCGTTAAAGAAGAGTCGGGGTGGAGTGCGGGCACTCCGCGAGACGAACGCCGAGTGATGCCAAAGCCTAAATATAAATGCCGCGCGGCGTCGAGCGGCAGTAGCGCTCCGCTGCCTGGACCAGACCCCGACGTGTGATCCAGCGGTGGCCAGTCTCTTAGCGGCAGTCTTAACCCGCGGCTGCGAGAAGTCATCGTTATCCGTTTCAGTCTACGCGCCGGTTACCTGTGCGTCTGAGGGTCGCTATCGAAACCGATCGAACGAGTGTGCATTGCTTTTCCTCCTATTCCCGACACGAGTCCAACTGCCAGTTTGAAGTTTAACTTTATTGCTGACGGTCTGCTCGTAGATCGTTGGGGTAAGTGGACACGGAATGCATTTAAATCTGCGGCTCGTAGGTTGTAAGGCGCGTTTTAATTTGTACGCTGAATATTTGTAATTTCAAGCCGACAATTACCAAGTTTTTAGTGGTAATGTAGGAAAAAAATTTACTGTTATGTGAAAAGCTGCTTTGCTGTTCCATGAAAAGTTTTTCAGGGCAAGCTTTTGAACAAAATATTAAAATGTAATTTTAAAATTTATCTTAAGGCAACAAGTTTTAATTACATTTTATTATTTTCCAATATTCAACCCTTCAAAAGGAAATTTAACCGAAAACTGATAAAATATAAAATATTCTTCGACAAGAAATATGTTGTAATGTATTGTTTGAATTTACTTGTAAACTTAATTGTTAATCAAAAATTTGTATTTATTTAAAATTGTGTTATTTTAAGCCTACTCTGTTAAAGATAGTTTTATAAAAGCTTTATGAAGTGATATTTCACCAGCCTGTCAAAGATTTTTTTTTATTCAGATATTTTTGAACCCGAGGTTTTAAATTAAACGATCTTCAGGAAGTAACAGACTGAATCACATTTTTCAAATAAAACACCAAGTCGCGGCACGCAAATGTCACGAGGTAACTCTTATAAGCTGGCTGGCGTCAACCAGGTTGAACTGTTTTTTTTTTTGTAACGCTCGGAAACGTAGGACTGAGCAAGTAGGAGCTGGAAAGAATACAACTAGCGGAAAAAGTAATAATTTTTTCGAGACGAACAGCCGCCCGGCGACACGTTAGTCCAGCCATCCTATTTCTGACCATCGATCGGCACATCGTATACGCGCTTTATTTTCGGCGCGTAGAAGCTGCGAGAGTCTGAGAATCGGTGAACCGCTCGCTCGCAAATCCTCCGCGCGTGTAAGTCATTCGCGGATACGGTAAAGCAGTTTTCAAGGTGTGCGTACACGAGCATTTAATGCACGAGGTACGGTTG
The DNA here is from genome assembly GCA_035047165.1 of Ormyrus rosae. Taxonomy (NCBI): domain Eukaryota; kingdom Metazoa; phylum Arthropoda; class Insecta; order Hymenoptera; family Ormyridae; genus Ormyrus; species Ormyrus rosae. The sequence goes on along the minus strand of JAWWML010000052.1, from coordinate 1,629,823 downwards.
ATTTGCTTTCTCTCTTGCTGTAATGATTTTTTTTTAATCGGATGCTTAAGAGTGCGTTTAGACGGATTATCATAAAAGTAAAAATAACAAAACTAGAATAAATTTTAAAAGAAACTCATATAATCAAGTTGCAATAAATTATTTTTATAAGAATATGCTTTTAACTTAGAAAATACGCTTCATGTTTAAAGTTCAAAAAAGAACTTTAATATCAGAATATAAATAAAATTCTAAAATTACAAAAATTAAATTTCAATAAAAGTTTCTCTTATACGTAAATATGATTACACATATGTTTCTTTTTACTAGTATACAACAATTTTTCAGATTTTAAAAGTTTAATAATGTTTCAGTAATATTTTTGCAGTGTAATTTGTAATTTATGTTATAAATCAATTATACTCTTTACCTGCAGACAATATGTCTATTATCTTTAATTTCTCTTTTAGAAACATAAAGAATTAATAAAACTTTTTGTAATACTTACGTCTTTTGTTGTCATTTTCCATTAAACTTTCAAAAGCTAATATTTGAAAAATCGTTCTGCTTTTAAAGATGTTAGAGGGTCGACAGATGGTGGCACCGCGGAATATTTTTAGAAAATTCACGAGGAAATCTTAAAAACGTAGTTTTTATAGTATCATGACTTTTCATAACACAAAAGTCAAAGTAATATTTTTTAAATTTAGTTTTGTAAACCGCAAGTATGTCTAAACTTCCTAATAGTAAAATTAAATTCGAACAATAAATTTCCCCAAAGTTTTAAGGGAAACTCAAGATGTACGAGTAAAAGTACATTAAAAACATTTTAAACTTATTATTTTCTTGTCATTAGTTCTACGCGCGCTCAGAAAAATATCGACCTTGACTTTCCTCTAAATCTTCAAGATCAAAGTGCTTTATAGAAAAAGTAAATTCTTTTTTCGAACGAAAAAAGTGTTTCGACGGATGTGTAAACAGCGCGAAGCCGTAGCCGATTAGACCGCAGCAGTGACTACTTAATCATTTCCCCTGGCTTGATTTATTGCACGGTATGCGTAAAGGCGCGTGTGCGTGTGACGATGCTTTAAGTCAAACGGCTTCAGCCGGCAAGATAAAGAAATTTTTCTCGTTTAAAGTGCATTATTTTTGTCTGTGGGTGTATTTTTTCATTCGGAAATATTAAATTGAAAGACTATCAATCTTTACTCAAAAGACTCAAGATTACATATATTTATGTCTTGAAAATCAATTCGAATTATTTAAAATAATAGCCAAAATTCTCGCTCACTCGCACTTGCTTGAGATGATAAAATTCATTGTATATACATATATACAATGAAAAATATAATAAAATATATAACGATTTCGAGGACCGGAGAAACATCAAATTAATATTAGGTAGATAGATAGTTAATCCCCAATAACACAGGTTGCAATTTTACATAAATTTGATGCAAAACTGCGTCCGTTTTTGCTGTTTGCTGGCATATTGCTGTTATTTTGCTCTATTTTGCTGCACTTGTGTTATTGAGGATATTTCATCTTCCGTTCGGATGGATAACGATAGGATAATCATTTTCAGATAATTCTTTAACACAGTCTTGCATTTTAAATTAGTTCGTTGCGGTCAACGAGCTCGATTTCCGTCGCACCGGAAAATCCAGGAAAAAAAATTGAGGTGTAAACAAGTCGAATGTCTTTTTATCGTCTGAACCAAGAACCGTTCGTGCATAATTTGTAAAAAAAAATATATATTTCTTGCACTTTGTGTGGCTGAAAATTAGGATTAAAAGATAAACTTTTAAAAATTAGATTGTGTTTGGAAAAGCAATAATTGCTCGGTAGAATTCAGTAAATGTCTAAAATTATCATTCATAAGCTTTCTCGACGAATGCTTCAAAATCGTTATCGGTACAAATGCTCTCGTACCGGCACTCTGCTTTTACAAGAAGAATGACGTATAAACTAATACGTCGCAAAAATCATGTTTATTAAAATCACCATAAATTCTTGTTATTGGTAGTCGAAGGTATATTGATAGGAACATCTGCCCTATATGTATACACAGGGGCCAGCGCACCGCATGTATAGCGTCGTTTAAAAATAGATATGCTGTTAAATTTAGGCGGCCTACACTCGGTATCTGGCCAAAAAGCTTAAGAGCGTCGGACTCTGGACGTTTCAAGCACCCTGAGCTGTCGATTTCTTATCAAGAGGGAAAATCGACTTTTTTTTAAAATTTTTTTTTTGCGCTGCTGTATGATTAACAACCTTTTGCCATAACTTTTATATTTACTGGATATTAATGCCATTAATGCAAAAATTGAAGTAAAGTTGATTCGAAATTTAGGTACCTGCTTGTTCCAAACTACATATTAATTTTCATTTTTAAACTTGATCAACTGGTGGCTAAAAATTGATGGCGAAAAAAGATCTGCGCTTACTTAAAGAATACAATTTATTAAGTTTTTAAGAATCGTACGTATTTCAGTTAGCTTCGCAAAACGTGCAGTAAGGCAATGCATGTCGAGCAACCCAAAGTCGCAGTGACATAACTTAGCGGCGCAGTGCGTATATATTAGGTCACGCGCTACTCTGATTTCAGTTCTTAGTAGACGAAACATTGACGCATTACAAGTTTCTTTTTTTTTTAGAGACTTTGAATTTTTGAGATGAATTATTACAACGTATTTTATTAATAGAAGATTTTCGTTTGACTATTTTACTTATTGATATTTAGTCATTTATAGATTTTAAATTTCAATATGATGATGTAAATATTAATTAAAATCGAAAGTAAGCATGCGACAAAATAAAAGCTACATCCGCAGCTTTAAATACTTCAAATACGTTTGAATCTAAATTTCTTACTGTTCGTAAAATAATTATAACATTTCTCAGGAATTGAATTTTAATGTTAGATCATTAATAGATTATTTGCCTTTGTCTAATGCTCCATTAAAACTTCTCTGTATATTTAGAGTGTGGCTTTTGGCATTACAAAATCTAGATATTCCAAAGTTTATTTTTTAAATCGATCCCCTGGTGGAAATCGCCCATTTTTCTCCCATTTATGAAACGCTTTTTTTCACATGTTTTAACCATTTTATGGCTAATTGACCGAAATCGGTAGTAAATGGTTAAAACATGTGGAAAAAAGCGTTCCATAAATGGGAGAAAAATGGGCAATTTCCACCAGGGTCGTTTAGACATTCGTTCAACGTAATGATGTAATTTTACAATACTAGATCGAATCAATTTTACTGCGCTACTGTCCAATGACGAACGTAATAGAAAGTACACACATAAAAATATTCTCAAAACTTGTAATAATTTTGTGGAAAAGGTTTAAAGACTTGAGTCGTCTTAAATTTAGCGATCAAGCGTGGGCCTATGAACTATTAATACATCTGCAAATATTTAGGCAAAATATTATTAGATAGACCTTCGAGTGATTTTTTGACTATCATTTATCAAGATTATCAGATTTTAACTTAAATTTTTTTGAAAAGTCATGCGACCTTTTAATCATATTTGAATCTTTTTTAAATTAATGCATGCGTTTGAAAGTAATGTTTAATACAAAACTTTGAAATTCCGAGATTAAAAAAAGAACCTATAATTTTCAAAACTATTTTTTTTATTAATAAGAGAGTTACGCGCAATTTATGCCAATATTTTACAATATTTTAGATATTATCTAACATTGATTCTCATTCTTAAAGCGGTGTACGTATGAAACTTTCAAAATTATTATACGCTTGAATTCAAATGAAAGAATTGTGTGCTTACAGCGCACGTACTCTCTTTCTCGCTAAAACTTTTCTCAAAAACCACTTTTGGTCTAAAAGTAGCCTGCGCGAATTCGCGTAAAACGCAGCAGTAAAAAAATTCTCTCCACCCAGAAGCTCGCGAAAACGGCAGAGCTTCATTGGCTGTAGTCAGCGCCTTGGTCGACTGGCTGTTTAGTCTCATTGAACTCTGTCGGGTTAAATAGCTCGGTAGCTTTCTGCCGCAGAGGGAAGAGATGCTCCGAACATGTTCGCACAGTATACTAAGTAAGCATGCGTTTACGCACGCACGGCTCGAAAGAGAGAGAGAAAGAGAGAGCCTATTTCGAGATATTGCATCTGGCCAGCGGCCCGCCCCGAGGGAGAACTGACCGATGATGCAGCCTGCGAATCAACGACTTTTCCGCGAGTAGTTTTCTCGTTAGCTGTCGGTTTTTGCAACCATCTGCGATTTATCGTCCCGGCTTATTTTTCGAGCCTCGGTTCCAAGAGGAACGACCGCGCTTACGTGCAGCTCGCGCTTTCGTCAATGTCCCCCTGGCTCTACAGCTCGCCGCGCTTCGAGGTACCTTTCATTTTCCTCAATTCATTTTGCTTGTGTTAGGGGGCTTGTCAAGATTTCCAGAACGACCAACAGTCTGATAGGACTTTGAAGTGTACTGTTTGATCTTCGCCACCCACTTGGCATGTCTGAATGTCATTTTTAAAACGGGGGTCAAGTAAAATTGATTAGGTTGCCTACCGTAACTCTTTAAATTGTAAATAAAGCTTTCAAAGCTCGGCGAACTTTCAAAGCGTCTTTCCGCAGCTTAACCTTTCTGTTTACTATCAAAGTACCAAGTCCAAAACTACTTATTGCATTTACTGCTGACAGATGATAAACCGACAGATTCACTTGATGCTATTCTATCAAACATTTTTCATTTTGAAATAATTAGAGCACTCTTTTTAACGAAGAATAAATGAATGAAATGGATATAAATATTTTACTCTTCAAACCTTCAAAAATAGAGAATGAAAGGATTTTTGTCTTCTTGTTAATCGGGGTTACGTACACAAACATTTTCTCCTGTCGTCTTTGCCGCCAGCTGCACAGTCGACATAAAGTAACCATGTGGTTTTACGTTTCTAAATGTGTTGGCAATCAAAATCGAATTGGTACGTTTTTGGAAAACTAATTTAAACTCAAGAAAAGCAAACAAACCCAGTGACACGTTGTTCATGATTTTATAATTTTTGCGTAAAACAACCTTCTATTTTTACGTACAGAATTGATCTCTCTTAAAGTCAACTTAATCATTTATCCAATCCGAACCAGAAGTCAGAAGCGAACAAACAGAGCTTTGTTGTGATGATCTGCGAGATGCAGTATACCTTTTCAGGGAACGGCGGCGCCAAAGCAGAGCGCGGGGCTATGCGTCTAGTCAATGTCTACTAAGGCCACACGCTCGTTCTATTCCGGGACGTACAGTAACGTTACATCATAGGACATCGTCTCCTCGGTGCGAAAGGCCGAAAGGCAACACGTGGTATTTGTATCTTTAAACTGACGCGCGCCCGGTAAAATTTACGTTACCTCCAGATGGTCAATTTTAAATCTTGCCTAGGACTCGAGGGAATAAAAGCTAATTGATGAAATATGAATGAGCGTTTGCGCTTTTAAACGTTTAATTTTAGTAGACTGACGTTAGTTTACTGAAAAATGATTCGTTTCATTTTTTTTACGAAATGCGTAACTGCAAACATGTAGGATTAGGCCTTTGGGCTAAAAGCTTGTGTGATTTTTTTCTACGACATTATTGAAATGAATTTGCAGAAAGCTCTTCATTTAAAAGACATTAAAAAAAGATGTAGGCATATGAATTTATTATATCAATGAGGCTATTCACATTCACAACAGTATTTTTTTTTAATAATGACGAAAAATCTATGACCACGACGTCACTCATAATATTAAATGCCCTGCAATAAAAAATACTAGAATATACAATTGCAAACACCGTTTACGCTTAATTAAATGTTAATAAAAAAAATTGAAACAATCCCATCAGCACTCGACGACTGCTTCCAGAGATGTTCCCGAGACGACAGTTGCCGACGAGATCGGGCTAAAAGCTCGCGATGTCGCAGCATCCTTCGCGCGGCGGGCCGGGCGGCTGGCCCTCGGCGCCGAGTCCCTTCCGGCCCGCGTCGCCGTACAGCCCCACGCCGCCTCACCCGCAGCATCCTCACCATCAGCAGCAGCAGCTGCAGCGGGGACCGCCGCTACCGCCCGGCTACCAGCATCCGGGCCTGATGTCGCCGATGAGCCCCGTGCCCTTCGGCGTGCCCGTCTCGCCGGGAATGTCGCCCGTCTTCGGCGCACCGCCGCCTGGATTCGTCCAGTGCCCAAGGCCTAGATGGCCCACGCCTGGAAACGCCACGCCGAGGCCTTACATCCCGCAACCGCAGGTGGGGATCTTCGCCGTAGATATACCTAGACTTGATTCGATCAAACGGACGAACGGGTTTTATTGGGAATTGCGTATAAAAAGAATTTTTTTTCGGTAAAAATAGACGTGTAGTTTTCGCGTTAATCTACAGACCGAGTCTAAATGTAGTTTTCTTCAATTCCGCCGAGATAAGAGTCGAACGTATAGATACTTGAAAAATTCTTTAAGCGAAAATACCAGCAGTCGAAAGCACTCATTGTCCGATTAATCTTCATTTAAGTGCCCACCTCGATTAATCAGACTAGAACCGTCTCAGCGGCCTTTTAGCCGGAAAAGTTCGAGCCTATTTTCACTCTTGGAATTTCGAGAGTTCAATTATTTCTAGCGCGAACCGTCCAGTAAAATCGTGCTCTAATACCCGGAGGCGAGGCACAATGCTCGCGGCTATGCGCCACCGGGAACGAGAGGATAAAAAAGAAAGCAAAGGGTCGAGAGTCTACGAAATAAGCCCCGAGCTCGCGCGCCTGCCATGAATCAAGTGCGGCTGTGCGCGTATATTAATTAGTCTATTCTGGGGCTCGATGTCCGTACTTGCAGAGTCCCCTGAGCGTCGGGTGCCAGTCGCCGCAGCCCTGCGGCCCGCCCGAGTACCTGATCGCCCCGTACCGGCCCGGCGATTACGAGTTCGTCGGCGTGCCGCTGGACCCGAATCAAGCGGCCGACGACGAGGACTCGGGCCCGAGCACCGCCGAGATCATAGCCAGCCAGAGCCAGGATTACGTCGATGAGAAGTTGGCCGAGTACCAAGCGACGATTCTTCAGCTGCAGGGTGAGTACAGGCGCCAGCTCTTTTTTCCTTTTTTTTGCAAAGCCTATTTGCTTCGTTTAGTTTAATTTTCGGGGGGAATGCGGACGGGTTCTATCTCACTCCGCACTATGATGACATTCTGCTCTTTTCTTTTTTTTTTAAAGAATACTTTATTGATTGATTTCTGACAATCTTTTGAAAACTATCACTTTTTACATTTTTTTTTTTTTGCATTAAAAAGATGCACTAAGAATTCTACAAAAATTGCAAGATCTAAAATTGTAGATTATGCATCAGCCAGGCAGGCAAAAGAAATCAAATTTCTCACGCAGCATTTCAAATCATTAATTTTTAAAACCAAACTTCAATGAATAATGAAACGAAAAATGTACAGTGATTTAAATCTAGCTTTTAAACACTTAGGCTATTTACACTTATTAAATCATAAATGTTTTGCACTATTTCATAATTTAATAATGCAAATTACTTTGTGAGTAATTTAAATTTTCGTTGATTAAAAGAGTGTATTTTTCCGGAAATGAATTAAGGTCAATCATGATGCTTGCGTTCGTAAAAAAGGAAATGCAGCAGAGATAGTATGGGAAAGCAGAATTTGTTATTTCAAAGATTGAGGTTTATTGTTTTATCCGCGGGTGTGAAAAACCAACACTGCGGAAAAAACTCACGCATGCTCGTTTTGTTTTTCCTCGTCACTTTTGTCGAAGAAACAAATTAAGGGCATCCCATGATATTTCAAATATTCTTTCAACTTGATGTTTGTTTTTTTTCACAAACAAATAGTTTTTATTAAACAATTTTATGTCAAATATCAACTGGAAGCAGACCTGTATTTGTCCTTTTAAATTAAGCACCATTTAATTCTAATAAAACTATTTTACGTTTGGCTGTCTGAAATAATTTTATTTTCGCGAGATTATTTTTGGTGTTGAAATCATTGAACGTTTGAAAGTTTGTACACGGCAGCGTACATTCAACTGAAAATTACGAAATATTTAATTTTGGCATGACTTGGTTGAATGAATTTGCCGGCGGCAACAAGATTTATTAGATTTAATTAAAATATCATTCAACAATTTATATTGTCGGATGAAAACATTGTATCAGTGATCTATTAAATTTAATTACGATAATAGCTCAGAATTGCGAAGCTTTCGAACAATGGTATTCTGTATCTTTATTATATATACCAATTTTATTGGCCAGATACGCTAAAAAGAAATCAAGCTTTCATAAAATTAGCTCGGAATTAACAATCAGTAACTTAGAAACTTCAGCTACAAATATAACTAGCAGCATCGCTATTTAATTCGACAGCTACAGAGTCAGTCCATTAAAGTATTACGAAACCTCAACGATACCAACTATATCCCTCAATTGCGAAACTTTTCCAGCGACGACTTTCTACTCGAGCTGCTGGCTTGAAAAAAAAAAAAACTTCTCCCCAATTGACGTCCAGTGAAAAGTCAACACAGCCTACTTACCGGGTAAGCGCGTGATTTGCATTCGGCGTGCGCGCGTTACGCTCGCGGGCGTGGAATCGTTGACGATATTCGCGCGCGCGCGACGACTCATCCACTCTCCCCTCCCCTCTCTCTCTCGCGCGCGAGCCGCGTTTATAAATAGGCATGACGAGCACCTGTCTCAGCCATTCACACTCTCGTCCGTCTCACTCCCGCGCGCGCGTCGGGAGGAGGAAGATGCGCGCGGACGTTCCGAGTGATGCGGCAAGGAGTTCGCGCATCCGCGCTAATTCGCCTTCGTCGTTTTTTTCCTCCCGCGTGCCGTGCCCTGCACTTGCCGACGGCGAGGTTTCTGTACCTTATCTTGGCCTGAATTTTTCAAGTTCCACGGCGGCTTTGCTCGTTTTGCAAAGCGATCTGACAACGGTAGGATGGGGAAGGTCAATTTTCATTTTGCCTTTTATTGATGGTGTGTCGTACGAAATAAAGCCGAAATGATACCTTTAATATACGGAAAGAAGAATAAACATTTTTTTCCTGGGCTAGAAAATTCGAATTTCAAAGGGTTAAATAAACCGATTCAATTGTTTTTATCGGTTATCAATAAGCGCAGCAATTTTAAAAGCACCGACGATACTCTAATGAATGACTTTTACCCTTGAACGGCTCAAGTCTAATGGGTTAGGCAAAGAAAAAGGCTGCTGTAAAAGACATGCACTTTGGCGCCTCGTCAAATGGTATTGATGTAACTTCGCGTCTATTCACCTGTCATCCATTTGGGTGTCCGTTGATAAAAGTACCGGCGGATGTATTCTTAGGCATGACAGCGAAGTTTAAAGCGCATTCTCAGGCCCGATGACGCTTGCGGGGCGCCAATTAATTATAGCAAGTGCGAGGCGCATATTTATTTCGATTATCCTTGCACCAAGGTCAATATTATCATATTGTTGCTAAGAATATAATTCAAGTCCACCTGCGGTCGAATTGTTTTAACGTTTTCGGAGATCGGAAATAGTTCAAAGGTTCTGGATTGATACGTTAGTGAATAAATTTTAATTATCAATGGATTCGGTTTATTGCTCAATTTACTTGATTGACTAACGAATAAAAATTGTAAATTATAATTATTCGTAAATTGAAGTGAATTTACGTGTTCCAATGTGTACGCTTAAGCCTAACTTCAAATGAACGTTGATTAATTTTAGAAACGTAAGTCAAACGAATCAAAATAAAATTACTAATTCGAATAAACAGGTTTTTCGAATTTCTTTATGGACTACGAAAGTTAAAAATAAAGTCGCGAAAGTCAGTAAATTAGACGTAAAATTTTTAATATTCCAATAATGATGTCATTTCATATATCTTTCGATTGGTTGGAAAGAAGAAGATAAACGACCTTGTTATTCGATTTATTTTTAAACATTTTGAGAGGAAGCTCGTCGAGGGTCTGACAAATATTCAAGCAATGATGCAATACTAACTATGCATACAAGTTTGGAGAAAAACTATTAGCACAGGCTTACTTATTCATTCTGTCAAGTTCGCAATTGTTTCATTGAAAAATTGTCTATTTATCTAGGCTCTCGAATAGCGAATAAACTGTAAATCTTATACGAGCAGTTATTCGATTGCAATTGCTAAATATACATCATTCCTATCTATGATTCACTTTCTCCTGAATCTGCAATGACGTGATCGCCTAAATTACTGGAACTATAAAGCGTTATCAAATTGTTGACGCTTAAATTTCTTGATTTAAAGCAGGCCTTTAATCGAGCCGACAATTTTTTGAAGAATTTTACACGCTTTTAAAATATTATTCGTCTTTCAAGCACGTATAAAATTTATTTTTATTCTTAACACGAATAACATTAGCTTAAAAATGTATTTTTATTCAATCCTATAATATTAACTTCGGCGCTATACTTCAATATTTACATCCATAAGAATCTCAGTTTACCGGAAAGTTAAAAATTCTAAAACGGCCACTTAATCATCAAAGTGTTCGATTTCTCAAACGAGAATAAAAACACTTCCTGCCATTATGTACCGCGCCGTAAAGTGTCGCCTCGCAGCAAGCCTCCACGGTCCACTAAGAGCGCGCTCACGGCTATTTTTGCGAAGGAACACCTGTCCTCTCGTTGTGCGCGCGTCAGAGAGCGCCGGCTGCTCGGCGGCCCGTCGCGACGCAGTCGTGCGCCTAGGCCGCGATAACTTCATCCGGCTGCGTTTTCTCGATGATCGACCGCAGGGAGAAAGGCCGCGCGCGGCTTCGATCCGTCCGATCGATTAATGAGCCTCGACAATCGCGCGGCGCGCGCGCGCGAGTTCGGTAACGACAATCGTAACACGCGGTGTACGCCGACGCCGCACACGCGTTCTCCCGCTCCCCGCGGGGCGCGCGGCTCGGTCACGCGAGAGGAATTATATACCCGATCGAGACGGGCTGCGAACGAGGGGAAGCTCGCCGCTGAGCTTCGGGTCGAGGAACTCGATTCGGAAGCTCCGGTGCAATCTGTTTATCGCTTCCAAGTTTTCTAATTATAGATATATTGCATAGAGAAAAACGGCACTATAGTATTGTGTCAGAGTTCGAAAGATACTTTGAATTTTGCGTAAGATAGTTTTAGATCTGGAAAGTAATTGAGATTTAAAAAAAAATATATATATAAATATAAATAGATATAACTAGGCTGTAATCGATTATTGAATCACTTTTTTATCGAGACTTCAGAAAAAATTTCTTATTGAAATGTTTTGCGAAAACGCATTTTTAGATTTAAAAATATCTCTTGAAAAATCGGAAATTTTAGATGCCCATTTTTTACACTTTAGTATATATTTAAAGTAAGAATAACGATGAGACTGAGTTTATTTTTGTGTATGTCCAAGGGTTAATTTCAGCTAAAATATGTTGCAATGACCTATAAACTCTAACGTTCATTTCAATTAAAAAAAGATGTGATTTTAAAGAGTATGAATAAAGTTCATTGAAATACGAAAGTGTTGAAATTTCAAAAACGAGTAAAGATGAGCCAAAAATAACAAAACCTACTTTCATTGTATAAACTGATGATTTAAGCAAGCATTTATATCTGTTTGTTTTTTTAATAGGATTTTAAAAACATTAACTAATGTTTTTTGTAAAAGAAATTTTCGCGTAAAAGGATTTATTGTGCATCTACTGCAGCCTGTTAAGAAAGTTGATTTACGAAGATCCATGTTAAATTTTATTGCCTTTATGATTAAACTTTTTCAATTATTTTTTAAAATATTTTGACTTAAATAATATTCATTTAAAAATAAAAACTTTTAGTTTTGAAACTTTATAATAATAATAATAATAAATTGCAGTGACCAGCAACATCTAGTTATCTTTAAAAATTATTGCGCATTTCTTGACGTTGAATCGAACTTCACATATTCCTGTATTGTTTAGCTACCGTTTCTTTTACCTTATAGTTGATGTATCATCAATATAGAACACTTTCGTTCAATTGTCCGACTCTTCCAGATCCAGACACGCATTTCCACTTGTAGGAAAATCCCCCTACCGGTAAAGTCTCCAACCAGAAGGTGAAATTATATATCCTTACGTTATAAACATTCATTTAAAAATTTATTTAGAATGATAATAAATATTGCAAAATAAAAACTTAATTTTCAAATTTTGTCGCAGGAATTTGATTTTAATGAAACAATGCGTATTTTTTTAATTTTATTTCTATCACGATTTTTCAGTGCGTAACAATTTTTAGATCTCATTTCTGAATTTTTTTTGCGTGATGTTTACAAAAACTCTTCATAATTATGTCGCCAGGGATTTACAAAAAAAATTATGCTATTTCTAAGTTTATGATCAAAACTATACCTACATTAATTATTATTAGGATTAATGTTTTCTTACTACAGCTTGTGCAATTGCGTTCACTGAAAAAAATCGCACCTGAATATACTGCAATTTGTAAGCTAAGCAGCAATCACTACTGAAATTGTAGACTTTTTGAACTTGCAGCGAATGTGACATTTTATACTTACGAGTATGCAATCTTAAAAAATGAATATTTGATTTTTTACCCTACTCGATTAAATTTATCCCACTAACTTTTACAGTTATCGTCTGCATTTTTTTTTACCGAAAAAAAGGCATGTGTACCGACGGTCGACTTTTAACAAAGATAAAGTGCACTTTAATGATAATTTGAAATTAAAAATGGAAACTTTAGAGCTAAAACCGTTAAATGAAAATAAATGTTTAATTGGCAACTATTCCAGGAGGATAAGCAAGTTGTATTATCGAACCGGCTCGCGTTCACGTTAAAATTCGATTTTAAAGCTCGAAACAAAAACGATTTGGGGAAAGTTGCAGCGTCAGCGGCGCACGATCCATTGCATTCCGGGATCAATGCCGGGGTCTAACGATGTTAAGAACGTAGAGGCGCCCGACGCCGAGTTGTAGTGTGTCGGGATGTCGGGGTAAGCAGGTCAAGCAGGTGTTCGGAAGTACGTTCGGCAAGTGCGCACACACGCACGTGCTTCACGAATTCGGCACGGAAGGCCGTCGGATGGCGACGCCGTTACATGTAATACTACAGCTCAGTTAAATGCTTATATTGATTTCACCTTTGAGCGGCCTACAATTAATTGTATACGCGTTAAAACAAAATCGTTCCGGGTTTTTGGGCCGATTCGCTTATCTGCAAATTGAATCCAGGAAGTGATAAAAAAAAAAATTCAGCTCCAATTATACGTGATTGGCATGATGTGCGTAATCGTGTTTACTTTCGATGGAATGTTACGCGAATGAATTGTTAACTTTGTAAATAATATTACGCCAGAATATATAATTTTTTATTTTCATCGATATTTTAAATTTAAAAACGTGATTTTATAAGTGAAAAATAATAATATCTATATTTAGCATCCAGCAAAAATCCAATAATTGCGTTTGTAAACAAAATGCAGCTCTGCCAAGAATAAATCGCTTATCCCCCGTGCGGTTTTAATCAATTTGCACTCCAATCGACCCAATCCGAGCAATCTCAAAGACAAGTAAATAGTCACGCGACGTCACGCAGTCACCCTCCGCGCGCATTTCGAAATTAATGCATGCGTCTCCCCGCTCCCCGTTAACGGCAGACTGTAACAGCCTTTTTATGATCTTTGTCTGGCCGTGCCGTGCGAGCGCCGAAAAAAAATTAGCCGCACACCGCCACGCGTTACACGATGCTCAACGCATGGCTACGCAGGAATATTAGCCTTGGCGCTCGTTTACGAAGGCGAGAAGATGAAGTTTTATGTGCGGCCGGCCAGTGCTGCCTTTCATTTTTTTTTCGGGCCACTCTGTTTAAATTTTATTCGAAAATGACCGTCAATTTTTAAATGAGCGTTTTTAAAATTAAAGTCCTTTGGAGAAAAGTTGCTTTGGCGCGGAACTTTAATTTGCAGTCTGACAGAAGCACTATTTTTGGATGTTTTCGAGAGAATTGTATAACGTTTCTGACAGAGGAGCTCATTGATTAAACTGACCGGTTACGACCAGCCAAAACGGTCCGATTGCGAGAATTTCTATTTGCTCATCAAAAAGATTCTAAAGTGTTTAACCCTGCAGACTTTCAATATTACTTTGTACAATAAAACTATATTAGTCTTCCACTTTACTTTTCTATACTTCTCCTCCATGTCACTCCCATTCGTCATCCGCACTCCGCCAACAATAAAACCTCCCGAAAAGCTTGATTTCCATCGGAGGGCTACCAAGCAGCTCTCGCTTGCCGGCGACTTCGCAGCCGAGAAAGAGAAGGTGCGGAGAGCGCGCGTGTGCGTGAGCGCGCGCTGCGAGCTGTTACGCAAGACTGCCCTGAGAAAGTGTTACATCCAAACGCGCCTCGCTCAAGCGGCGGTCAATACGACCGGGAGAGACCGGTGTGCTTTTTACCGCTGCAGGGTCAACCGCGGCTCTCGCTATGCGGGAACCGCGCGATTGTTTTTCGACGGTTTTACCGCACTTTACCCGAGAGCTTAACGGTTCATTGATTAATACAAGCGGAAATCAATACGAGCAGAGGATCGGTTTGTTAATTAATTAGAGAATTGGAGATAATGAGGCCGATTGTATTTCCTATGTTGGTTTTGTACTTGAATGGATTTTACGAATTTTAGGATGTCTCGTATTTTTGGCAGAGTGGCGCGCTACGCGAGAAATTGTTTTATCGCCAGAGTTAAGGACTTTGTAAGCAATTAAATGTTAGTTTAAATATTATTCGTTTATTGTTATATTCGTACGAATTTTTTAAAACAAATATTCATGCTTCGAAAGAATGGATCATCGTTTGACAGATTTACGTCCACTTATCGGAGTTTGAGAAAGTATTACTTAAAATTCATGACTGATTAGATAATAGCGGATTTGAATGTATCATTATTTTCGTTTCACGCGGCACGGAGTTGCCGTGTTCCTTTGCACATTAAAGAATTACCGACGAAAATAATGTCGTATCAAACCTACGTGATTTTTCAACTAAAAAAACTTTGATGAGGTCAGTTTTGGAGAAGATTTGAAAAGCGAAAACAGTAGTAATATAACTTATCTGAATTCGCTTCTTTCTTATGCGCACATCGGTTTTGAGACAAATTCAAGGTCCAAAAGAATATATAGAACGATAAGGAAAATCATATCGCATTCTTGAAATAAAGTACTTTTTATGTGCTTGATGTAATATTCAGCAACAATTTCTTTTGCTACTACAATGATTTTTATGAAAATAAGTAAAGGAAGTTCATTGTAATTCTAGACTATCTCGTTTCGCGCTAGTGCACAAGATGAAAGACTTGATCAAGTACAAGGTCCTCCGTAAATAAGTTCACGTTAAGTACCCTTTGTCCAAATTTTAAAGAATTATAAAAAGGTTTTTTTTAACAGTAAACAGTTTTACAAACGTTTAAACGGAAAGATTTATATAATGTAATATTCATATTTTAAAATTGTTTCAAATATTCAAATGTTTACTACTCGATTAGACATTTAATATTTTGTATAAAAATTTTCAAATCATCTCAAACGATTTAAAAAACTTAACACCTACCCGGATCATCAGATTACAACGCATTAAAAAAAAAAGTCAGCAGCCCGGAGCACCGCACTATTCAGCTGCACCGGAAAAGGGTTAAAAGCCAACGCTCTCCCAACCCCATGCGCAAACCTGCCGATTCAATTAAGAGCCCCTCGTAGGCAATTTCTTTTGTGTCCTTGCGCATGAAAGGAGCGCAGAAAAGAAGGAAGCGCTCGGTCTAACAAAGCCGGAAGGACACTCCTTTAAAGCTCGGAAGAGCCGCTCGAAGTGGAGGGGATGAAAGCGCCCTCGCCACCCTGCCGTACACACGAGTAAGTCCAGGGCGGGGAGGGGAGAGGGACAGGCATTTATCCGTGTGTACGCTCTCCGTACGCTCGCCCCTCCAGCTCCTGCCGGCAGAAAAGAGAGAAGGAGCGGGAGCGAGATAGCAAAACTGCGCGGCGGCACGAGTCCGCGATGTGCTGTGGTGTGTGCCAGTATCGAACCGGCGTCTCGCCAGGCAACACCTTACATTCCCTACACGGCCATTCCAGGCAAACGTGCGCCCGCGTGGCGAACGCGCCTACAGCCAGAATTTTACAAGACTGAGCTACGACATTTCCTCGACTCTCCGCGGGAAACTCTGCTCCTTGTCAGTCCGCCGGACGGATTGTCGGAGGCGAGATTCTAATCGAGAGATAGAAATATACTTGGATGTATGCAGAGAAAGAGAGAGAGAGAGAGAGAGAGTGCGTGTGGATCGATCGCGGTGAAAAGTGCTGTTGTTTTGTACGAGGACTCGGACTCGAGAACCTGTCAGTCAATGAGCGCGTAGACCAAAGTGAGAGGATAACTCGACGAGACGAGTGATTAAGCATTGATTGCAGCGCAGCTTCGCGGCTGCCGCTAAAGAGAAGCCTTCATTCATCGAGCAAGGAATTCCATGCGACGAGCAGCCGAGCCGAAAGTGTTATCGATAATAATATTAGATCGTTACGAGGTTGTAAAACATTAACGAATCGTTGATAAGAGCCGCCTGCTGCGAATGTTTTCCTCCAAGACAGCTTACGCGCGGCCTATCACGTGCTCCAAGCCATAACCTACATCAGGCAATTGCGCTCCAATCTAACTTCGAGCGTTCCTTCGAAAAGCCGCGGATCTAAACTTGCGAGCGTACCCACAGCGGTAGGAAGGCAAAGGTGAGCCGGGCGCTGGTCAATATGTCCTGGCCGAGTGAGTCACGCAGCTCGTACTCGTGGGCCAAGGGCTCGAGATCCTTAACTACCGCCTCGTGATTCTCGGCGGCGATATGTCACGGAACAGCAGCAGCGACGGCTCGAGGGGTCAGCCGCACGGCGCCGGCGGCACCCCCACCGGCACACCACGTGCCGGCGGTCAGCTGCGCGACCGCGTCACTTTCTTCGAGCAGTTCTCCAGCTCGCCCACCAGGCACCGATACTCCTCCTCCAGCCACGAGGACCTGCTGGACGAGTCCGGGGCGATGAGGAGGTCTTCCTCCAGGGCCAGCAATTCCTCCTTCGAGGAGAGCTTCGAGAGACTCGTGGAGGAGGGAGAGTACAATGGGGCGAAGGTCGTTAAGTTCGAGAAGATCACGGTGAAGAAGAGCGTCAGGGAGGTCACGTCCTCCTCCTTTAGGTGTGTCTTACCGGGGATTTATGAGATCGCGGGAGGCCGATAGGGCGAGCAAAGTATTGCTTGCGGTTTGAGTCGATCTTTGCTAATTATCGTGAGAGTTCCCGTATATTTAAGGTAGTGTGGGACAAAATTCGTTTTCTTTGGAATGTCCTGAAATTTTGCGCACAGTTTCGTTTATGTACTTTACATATATGATTAAAATTTGAGAAGGATCGTCTGCACCGAATAAGGAATATCGAGTCTTAAATTTAACGTTTTTAACGCATGAAGGATAGGGAAAGATGCAGAAAAATTTATGTTTCATCAAATTCCAAAAAAACTATTCTTTGTACCCTCTTCATAAACTGATATATGAAAAACTAAGATTATTACGAATAAAATAAACGTAGATTTGTTTGAATCGTCTGTTTCATTGTTAAATAAAAGTTATTAGAAGCTTGCATTTTGAGTGACTCGTTCGTTTATTTGACTTTCACGTACTCTTTTTCCTACGTGATACAGTGATTTGTATTATATTCGTTTATAGTAATAAATAAATAGAAAATAAAAATGCTTAGAATAAAAAATCTATTAATTTATTATTAAAAATTAATCAAGCGATCCACTTGAAGCGGTTGAGAATCACTGGGTATCCCATACTACCTTAATTGCACGGGAGATGCACGCGAATCGTTACATTTTATCGAATTTTATGATGACTTTTAGTATTTCTTTGAAAGCGATGATTTACGTTTCATAGAAGTAAAAGGCACTTACGTCAGTTCTCTTGTTTTACATTTTCCGTCACTTCGAGACAAACGAAACGAGAAAAAATATATAATAGTAGTTGCTTCTTGCTTCTATTTATAGATGGGTAACGAATACTTCAAGGAAAAAATAAGGATCTCACTGAAAACTTAAAGAAATCACTACACTTTTGATCTACTTTTCATCGTGAAAATAAATTAATTTCCAAAGAAGATTAGCGATTTATAGGTAACCAATAAATCATATAAATCTTCATTTTGGAACGCTAATCAGCACTTAAAATTGATAAAAATCCGACTCTTTAACTTTCCAATCCGATAAGTCGTCACTCTAATCCGTATCGAATGCTCCGAAATATTTACTGCTTCGAAAAGTACCGGTATTTAAAATTCAGCGTCAAAAGCTTTCCTATCAACGGTAAAGATCGACTCGAGCGCAGGCTGCCCTCCTAAATGAACGTAAAAAAAGAACGCGGTCAATGTTTGGATGCAGCTCGCACCTGACCACCACCAGCAGCAGCAGCAGCAACGGCACGACGATGAGGCAGGTGGTTCAGGGTCAGGGCCTGTCGGAGGCGAGCCGGACCCCGAGCGAGGAACGGGGCCTGGAGGACTCGGCCTACCAGAGCCACAGTCACGGACTGCTGGGCAGCAAGTCGAGCTCCGTGGCCTCGCTGGTCAAGTCTCCCTCGGAAGAGAGCCTGACGAGGCGCGGCTCGGCTTCCCGCACCTCCAGTCCCATGGAGGATAAGGCCCCGGCCGAGTGGTACGCCGAGTACCGCAACCAGAGCTTCCACAACGTCGCCGGCAAGGTCGAGTACGTCCGCAGCAAGAGTCAGTTCGACGCCCACATTGCCGAAATCAAAGGTACGCGCGCGTAATCGGAAAACTAGCCGATCTGGGATTTTCGAAACGTCGTATTTTATTGATAGGGCCCGAAGCACATGCTTACGTGGCCAAACGTAAACGTTACGCAAGGGTTGGCAAAGGAAATACCGATGGGATTTCGAATAAAAATATTGCATCATGCATGCAGTAGTCTTTATCCAATCGGAAAAAAAGATCGATTCTTTTTACACATTCCAATTTGTTTATAATTTAATTGTAGTAGTTTAGTAGAATGGATTACATTTGTTCTGAGAGTAATTCTTTGAAATGCAATCGAATTTGATTGCTTTCAAGATTCCATCCCACGATAATCGAAAATTCTTTAAGTTTCTAGAAGCAAATATATATGCCTATAGCAAATTATATTAATTGGAGCGTACAATCTACCGCGAAACCGATAAGTAAACTTTCTTTTAGAAGAGTTAATCTCAGATTTAGTGAAAAGTTGCACAACAACATAAGTTTTATCTAATAATGTTTTAAAATTCATTCCCTTGCATTATCGCCGCAATAATTCTTTTGGAACTTGGTGTAGACATTTATAACGTAACGCTTGAATGTATTTATCATATAATGATTATTTAATCTTTAATTTAAAAAAATACATATTTTTGACTTATCTAAGTAGACAGAGTGGCTCCACAAGCTTTGCTTTCATTCGCGAACGTCAAAATACGTAAAAACCGAAGGATTGAGATAAGCTGAAACAAATCCATCAGTAAATCAAGGTCGAATACACTGGCATAGACACAGACAGAGATGCTCTATAATATTTCATCGTTTAATCATTAAATTAAGAACCAGGACTTTTTTACAACGTAATAGAAAATCTTATCCTGCGAAGAAATATTTTTGTATTATCTTTTTAAATTATTATTATAAAAAATATAAAGTTTGAATAAAAAATCGCACATTAATTTATTAATGTAATATAAAGTATAAGAAATGCTTTAAAATTAAACTTAATCTAAATTATGCAATAAACAGAAAGTTAAGGAGACCTTATTAAAACATCGTGCAAATGAGTAACAATAATCGTAACGATAATTGCTTATTTCGATGTTTCATGCTTATATCTTGCCGTAGCTTCGTATTTCTCCGCAGTCCAATCTTTGCTTCGTCCTTGATTTTAGTTTTCTCAGCCGTCTCACCGCTGGTTTCCTGTTGAACTTTTTTGCGCTTCGGAGTCTCCGTCAGACCCCTATTTTCGTAGGCAGCTGATTGTCTGCTTAAATGCTATAGTCTTCCTTACTAAACCTTTCATTTGTCTTTCTTTTAAATTTCACTACAATGCAGACAGTCTAGGTTTACTATAAAAGCTTATAAAACGCGTTCAATTTTATCAATTTTTACATTTATATAACGCAAAAATCTAAATTTCCTTTATTGTGCTTTCTATATTAAATAACATTAATGACTTTTTAATCTAGATAATTCTATAATTAGGCATCTTGAAGTATATTTACTCTTGTCAATCAATAAAAAGAGTTACTACTACTATCTGATTTGACAAATTATAAAATCTAAGTAACCATCAGCTAATGGTGCGATAACACATAAAAATAGTTGTTACTATTTGAAACATTACATTTTATTTTTATCAGCAATTAATTATTCTCTTACTACTTCAATTATCAGAAAGGCACACCCTATTGTTTTTAAAGTCAATAATTTTCTATTAGAGCTAAAATTTATTTTTAACTAGAATCAATACCATAAATTTTAACTATCGCCTCAGTTTCCCTCCTCAGATCTAATTAACGAAATTTTCATCAATAAAACCCCCCGATAAAATGACCAGCATATTTCCCAACACTCTTTTTTTATCTGTATCTCATCGACGCAGCCGTCTGCGAAACGCAATATTTATTTCTGTGAATCTCTCTAACAACCGATTAAGCTTTCCGTCTGTTTACCTCGTCGATTAAGACGCCTCGGTGCGTCGGTTTTTTTAGATAAAGCGGGCAAAAAAATACACGGCCGAGCGAACGAAAGCATCATCAATCCGACGAGCGATACGGTGTCTACCGGCGCGTTAATGGCCTCCTTCGTCTTTGAAAACGAACTCGCCGATTCGCGAGAAGATAATCACTAACGGCTGCGGCTCGCGCGCCTCTCGGTCGATAAGTCCTCAACCTTTGAGCGAGTGTGTGGGTGCAGTCTGCTTTTCTGCTCCGGTGACGTATTATTAGCCTTTCTCTTTCCGGCGATCGTCGGGAGTATCCTTCGCGGTCAACGGTTGCACCTATCGCGCGAAGGACTTATAATAGGTTATTATGAAAAAATGTTGCTTGGCTGCGAATGGGTATTGATAAAGCTTGCTCTTGAGTGCATCGTTAGATTCTAGATGTATCGGCAGGGACTTTACAATGCTTCGAATTATTGACTTTTCAAAGAGTTGATAATCTTGCGATACGTGTTTATCTAATTGTTTCAGCAGGTGACAGTTGTTTTTATGCACAATGGGTATTTATAATTATTAATGACGAAAATAAATGATTATTAAAAATGTGTGCTATCAGATAACACAATAAAAGGAAAACAAATAGCCGAATTCAATATTACTGACCGTAACATAGGTCGACAAGATTGATTTCCTAGTCGCAGCTAATTGAGTTCATCTTACAATGACAATGAGCTTGAGTAATTTGAATACGTTCACGGTTCACGAACTCTTCAAGGAATAAATTAAGCAGCTTTAGAGTTTATTTATAGTACTGATTTAAATATAGCAGGTGTTGGATATTATTTCAGAAATTTCGTAAAAAATTAAGAAATTAAAAAAAAAAATAGTGTAATTTCAAATCAGGTAAAAAGTAGTGTGCTCCATAGATATTTAAAATTTTATTGAACTCGAAAGCTGACGTACAAAAGACAATTATAATGTGATTAATGCCATTTCACATCATGACAAGTTAATCCTTTAATTAAGTTGGCCGCAATTAAATAATAACCAGACAAATTAGAAGCAAAAGTATTGAGGTACAACTAATCTACAAAATATTATTTTAGCAAATTTTTTAAAAGAAATTTTTAACCGTTGAAAAAATTTTGAATTTTAAACTTTTAAAGAATTGAAGTAAGGGTGACTTTAAACGTAGCTGCAGGGTAAGAACTGTGTAACAACGCAGTTACGTCGTAGCTTTTGTCACGGTTAGGGGAAAGGAACAAAGACGTAAAGGCTGCTTCCTACGGAACGTCGCACTGCCAAGTAAAACGGGAAGAGTAATCAATACTTTGCTATTGGCATCAGCTGCGGGAATTGCGTATATAAAACAGTTACCGCTGACCTAGCTGGTATCTTTAAAACGAGTGTGAATGAAAGTTAATTGGGTTAAAATCGTGTTATAAATAAAGAACGTGAATTAATACTTTGTGCAACATTTTTCTTATTATAGAGTGGAGGGAATGAGATAACGTAATAATAGCCTCGACTCTAGCAGGATGTATTTTTATCAGTCTTTTAACATACGAGCACAACTTTCTTATTCAAAGTGCAATTATTTGTATTTACTTGTTTGTATGAATAAAACTCTAAATTTATTGACTGTAGATTTGTACTCAATGTATGCACGTAATTATGTCATTGAGTATAATAATCATTGATATCAGATTACTAGTTCAAAACTACCAATTGTTAATGAATATTTATTGAAACTTTTAAAAGCAAATTACTTAATAACTTTAAACGACGCATTTATCATTAAAAATAATAAATTATTCGTTATAGTAATTAACGCCAGTAGCCATTAATTAATACCGGCGGTTTATTTAAAAATATTTTCATTAACAAACTTACTCTAGAATTTTTCTCCTCGCTATGGAAACTTGCCCCAAGCAATTTGCAGAAACTATTAAAATTACTACCCGCAACCCACACATTTATCACGAGTGAACGAGCGCAAGCGGACGAGGTTCGTCATCAATAACGCCATAAATTTCGCGAGCACCTTATTCCTCCTCAAGTTATTAAACTTTAAAAGCTTAATTTTCTCAAAAGTCATAAAGCTTCCGACTTAACGGCGTCTGGGGGCCCGTGGAAAAGGGCGAAAAATCGCTGCCGACCCCCGATTCTATTCCCGGTCTCTCCCAATTAGAGGCACGCAGACGAGCCAAAGTAAGACGGCACTTTGGATTTTCGCGTACATGCGGTTTTGCATGCCGTGCGTCGGCTCTCGAAAGGCCGAGGTAAGTCTTGCGCGAGCGCGGAGCCGAGGGTCCGCCGGAACATGCGATCTTCACCTTCCAGCGCTCTTGCCGCGCCAATTAACCAGTAATTACGAAACAATTTCGCAAGTACAAATATAGCCGCGGGTATATTCGCAAGCGCGCGCGCGCACGCTGCGCCTCGCGCGATTAGTTAGCGAATTTGCGGGACGTCGCGCGGCCGCGCTGCAGGTGCCTCGTCCGGATAAGATGCCTGTAGCTTCGCGGAACTGTAGGGGAGAAGAATCGAAGAGCGTATTTTTGTCTGACTTATTGGATCAAGGGCTTTGAGGGGGACTTCGTGCGCCGATGAAGCTCGAGATCTTCGTGCGTTAGTATTTGTGCAATGTCAAGGTTGCGGAAGCGGAGAATTGGCTGCGCAGACGGTGTGCGTGCGGTCGAAAGCTATTTTGTGATTCCTTCTTTCTTTTAGAAAAAATTAGTTTTACTGCTTTTATTAACGTTTAATTCTAAAATCGTATCGTGAATTTCAATCGATGTAATTTAACGCCATATAGTGCAATCTCAAAAATTAGAAATAGCATATCACATTTTGTTGTTCAGCTCCAAGATAAATGAAAACGAGTGAAAATACGTACATCTTTACCTTAAAAACTTGAATAATCTCAATGACGCTTAATAACATAAATTCACAGCATGGTGTACAATAGTGACAATCGCATTCTGAAAAACATTTAATTCGCATTGTAAATAAAACAATCGTCGCGACAAAGGCCATCAACAACTATCGCAGCTGAGATCTCGTAACTCGCTCGAGTTTATACGACCGAATCTTTTTTATCTCCTCGCTCTCCCCGCGACATTCAAGATTCGTCTCTCCGCGATGACTCTTGTATATCTCTCCCATTCCGCCTTTGTAATTAATACCGGTCTGGTGTCCGGAGCGACGCGTGGGGGGACAAGGTCGACTCGGCGAAAGAAGAAACCTTATACACCTCCGGAGCGACAGAATTCGATCTCCGCCGGCTACCGATCACCGCCGAAGATGATCGCGGGCAGCGTCTTCGGTTAATAAAACTATGCGTCTTTACGCATGAACTGACTGACCCAGTTTTGTCTCGCGAAACCGCGCGAGAGAGAGAGAGAGAGCGCATGCGCGACGGGTCAGCGGTAAATGCGTCACTTTGACAAAAACGCTTAGGCGAGCGAGCGAGCGAGCTCTCTGCGCGCGCGACAAGGTGAAAATTAAAAATGCAACGATTCTGAGAACGTCGACACGGCGAGGCTCCGCGCGCGTATATAAATTCAGCGCTTTATGCGTTTTTTATGCGCGCCGTCGCGGAGAGAATCATGGCTTTTTATATTCAGTAGCTGCGGGGATCGATATATGCAATGGCGCTTTGTTCTGCTTTTGATTTTTACGGCTGCTGCGGGGAATTAATTAAGGGATTTTATAACTAACAAGTTTGATGGATTTCGATTGCGGCATGAAATAAAAGAAGTAGTTTTCAATGTGGCTGCTGATGGTACTTCAATGCGTGAAGAATTGTTACAATTACGACTGTTGTTTATTATTATCTGCATACGTTTGTTTCAAGTCCATATATTATAATTCTGACCGGAAAAATGTGACTAAGAAACAGATATCTCAATGCTTCGTGGAATGTATTTGTAGTTTTTTTGAAAAGAATAAAAAAAAAAAAAAAAACATTTGTTTGAGTTTGGGCTATTTGAAGAGAGAAAAGATTCTTTTCCAGAAAAGTTTTTTATCGCGCAAAGTTTTAGCTGTAAAAAATCACCATTTAAAAGGTGTAAGTAAAGTCTTAAAAACGACAAAAGTGTTAATTTTAAAGTGCAATTTAATCTACTGGAAATTGCACAACATTTTCCTGCGATAAGTTTACGTTTTATAAAAATAAAAAATCAATGCTTGAAGATAAAAAATAGTCATAAAAAAAATCAAAAAGATAATATTTAAATCTAACTAAAAAAGCATATCCAATTCACAACAATTTCCTTCAAAATGTCCTCCAATTTAGAAAAAAACAAAAAAACAACGCAGACGCGTCTGTCCTTCCAGTGAAAATATATGCGAATACGAGAATATACGCAATCGTCCAAGATCGACTAAGAATTAGACGATCAATCTCTCGAATCGGTACACCTCTTACATGAGCGGTTCCTGTGGAAAAAAATAGAAGAATCCAGCGGCTCTCTCGCGTATCGGGCAGGGAAATTAGCATTTTCGAATCCGCGCTCGTGGAAACGAGCGAGAAGGTCAGGGGAAGTACAATGCTCATGTACATTGGAGAATGCGTCTCGAAATCCTGGCGCTATTATGTAAGTCAAGAGCAGCGTCGGAGACTGCGGACTGCCGTAGGCGGGGAGGGGGGGCCGAGAGCGAAGAGACACGTATAGTCCCGGTCCCCCTCAATCTCTGACCTCATCCTCGAGAACTTGTCCCACTTTGCCGCCAGACGCCCCTACTTCCAGCCGGCTCTCCGCGCCTTTTCAGCGCGCTCCGGCTTTCTTTTTTCTCGCTGACGCCCATCAGGCCCATCCGCCGCGATCTCGGACGTTTAATCTTAATTAGAGAGCATCTCTAGGCGGCTGTTTCGTTTCTCTCGCGCGGCCGCGCTTCGTTTCGGTATTGCGCAGCGCGCGGTTTTTGGGGATTTCCGAAAATACCGATCTTTCCTCGTGCAGGAGAGGCGAAGGCCGTAATTTTGGGGTAATATACGTTTTAGGGACTTTTAAACGTTGTCAGATCGAGGTGGATGTAGTTTCGTTTATTTACAGCCGCGTAAATTGAGAAGATAATGTTTTTTTTTTTTTTTTTACTTTGCAACCTGCTGATAATTCAAGTTACTTTATACGAGTTCATTTTGTTGGGTAATAAATCAAATTTTCAAATTAGTCGCAGCCGTGTACGCAGTTGTTTGAAATAGAATCTTTTTTAATTTAAAAATGGATACTTTACTGCTTCGCGTCTTTAAAACCAAAGTTTTTCGAAATCCAAAATTTTATTACATTTCTTTTTTCCTCGTTCCGTTCCGGCGATAAAGGCAGTTTGTAGGGTTTGGTGGGACTTGGGCTCGTACATGCTAAAAATACAGTTTTATAGCTGCGAAGACACATAAACGACGTTGCATCGCAAACCGTCTCCAGGCCGGAGAAAAATCAACTGCAACTCCTACTTAGCTTTTCACGTACTGTATCAAATATCTCTTGCTAATCTGTTAACGAATTCGTATATATGAGAACAGGGAACTAATTAACGCAGTTGTCGTCGAGCGTTTACCGTTCGAATTATGTCAAGTGTTAAGTCTTTCATTTCCGTCTTTTGCTTACTGCGCCTTTTACGACTTAAGTTCTCATAAGTAATTATTAATGGTATATAATTAAAATTAAAATCAACTTAATTTTATAAAAATATGGAATTATTTGCCGCAGGACTTTTTTTATTTACTATATATACTTTGGGACTATTTATCATCATATTAATTTAAAAATTGGCTTTGTTCAAATGCCTGTTATTATTAACGTTTAAAATATGCAACCTACAATGAATAATACATTTCAAGCATCGTTTTCTTGTCATTAATAAGTATCTTTTTCTTACTCAACAACGAGATTTCTAAGTGTTACCAGTTTATTATATAATCCAACTAAACTAAGCTAGTAAATATTTAAGGTGAAACAAAAGTCGTGTTTAAATAACCGAAATGCGGAGTAGCATTCCCCAAGTCTGCGAAAGAAGCCTATAAAGAATCGGGGAAAGACATAAAAAAAAGCGATAAAAAACAACTTTAAGCTTTAAAATAAATTGAAATGGCTCCGAAAATAAAGTTCTCTCTCTCTCTCTCTCTCGAAGAGAGCGAAATAGTTGTGGATATTCCAGCGTGCACAATATGAGTTAACAGGGTTTCCGCATTATACGCGAAACAAGTTTCCAAAATTCCAAGGGCGTTTTGATTCACTCGAAACTTTCGCGGGCTGACTCCCCGAGTCGGCGAAATAAAAAAGATCGCGCGCTCGCGATACTTGGTTCGGTGAGCTTTCGCCGCTGGAGGGATAAAAAAGCAGGCAGCGGGGGGGAAGAGGGGTTCGCGAGGCCCGCAGACTGCATTCTTCGGACTCGCGAGTCGGCGGAATTCTAAATGGCGGTGCAGTCGCACGCGACGACACACGGCTCCGGGCTCTTCTTCGCGAACGCAAAGCTCGCGTCTATTTAAAAGTTCGCCCCCTCCCCCCTGTCTCCCCTCCGAGCACCTGCCGACTCTTCGCTTTAACGCTAATCGCTTGATATCACGGATCGCGAGTCCTTTGACCTTTATATGCGTGCTATACAGGCCTGGCTGTGATGATGCGATTGAATGCTGACGTAGTCGAACGATTTACGCGCGGGCTTGCATTGCCCGGGGAATTTCGGATTTATTACCGATCAATCAAGGATATTGACTTTTTGTTTGGAAGGGCTTCTTTATTGCGGATTAGCTCTTATTGCTCTTCGGTCATTCGAGTTCAGTGCGAAATTCGTGTAGGAATAAAAACGAGGTAGATGTGGTATTAAAATTAAAAGGATTACTTGGAATTCTTATTTTTAGATTCTCCTGCATATTAATGAATCACTCCCATTCAAGGCAGAGGAACATTAAAAATAGAACAGAGGGAATCTTCGATTTGAATTACGCAACGTTCGTCGTGCAAAAACCTCATTACAAAAACACACATAACATCCTTACCAGGCAGTACTTGCTGACATTCATATAATTCTTCATTTCGTAATTTGCAATTCTAATAATTCGTTCTTCACAATCAAACACTTTGCGCACACTCGAGCCATTATTTTCTCCAATGCAAATCAATTGATATCTGTGCAGCTGCGAGACTCGCCGCCGTCTAGACGCTGCAGAATCTACGTTAAAATACGGGTAGATACGCAGAAGCGTTTTCATTTTCTACCGGTCATTATTCCAGCGCCTTGAACCTTATTCTCCGATTGATCGCGATCTGACATTGAAAGCACGTTTTCGTTTAGCCAATTTTGTAATTTAGAGCGTGAATCGATTGCGTATTTAAGCGATGCCAAAAAAGTGCAAAACCGTTTTAACGTAATCGTCCGATGGAAAAAAAACTAGCATTATCGCATTCGTTCTAAATAGGGAGCCGAATGCATAGAATAGTTTAATTAAAGTACTTTTAACAATAAAGCTGCGCACGTAAAACTTATTGTATTTTTGGAATATTGTTTTAATTAGAAAGGTGTGTATACTGTAACGTTAAAGTTTTGCGCCAGCGACTTTTCAAAGGCTAATTTTACGATCGTCATTTCAGCATGAATTACCACTACGCCCAATGCTTTAAAAGACTCCATTGATTGAACACGAAACCTTGCTCGATTGTGAATCTCATGCTTTTGAACCTAGTAGTTCAGGAAGTGATGCCGATTGGCGAGGAGAATCCATAGATTTTGTAGATTCGGCAGTAAAAGTCTTTTTAATGGTCTCACCTTCGAGTTAATGTAAAGCAAATTTCTATTATTTATAAATAATAAAATTTTATATTTTCATTTTTTTAACGTATGTTTTCCATTAATTTCGAAGAGAATAAATTTTTCTAAATTTCTACTTACGTCCTTGTCGCTTCGACTTGTTTGCCTTCGTACAGTTACGCAGTACATTATAAATCGTTTTAATTTTTCTTTAGTTTCTAAAACTGCGACTAAAAGCCCAATATCCCTAAACGCTTTCTTGCCTCGAGGAAGAAGAATCGTTAAGCGCCGTTAAACGAGACAAAAGCGTGGCATCGAAGTCATAAAGCAAGCAAGGCGAGCCGCGGCGCTGCCCCAATTTCCTCGCTATCACGAGACGACCGTCGCTTAGCGTCGTAATTCTCGTAAAAAGCGCCTTTCCATGTCGCTTTCGTTATTCCGTGCAGCTGTACCGGCGGGAGCAGCAGCTCCGGCGAATGCGTCGCCGTCCCGGCGCTCCTCGTATACTTATGCAATATCGTGACTTTAACGTCCCTCCGTGTGTCGTGGCACCGCCAGCTCGTGGGATCCCGCGGGCGACGGACACAAATAAAAAAGAAAGCAGCGAGATGCGCCGCCGGGGCAGAAAAAGAGGAGGAACCCGAGGCCACACGCGATCGTCAATCTTGCCCGCTTGTCATCGTCAGCTGTTCGCTCTCTGGGCTCTCTCAAACCTGGCACCGGCTTGCTCTATTTTCCTTGTACGCTCGCTCGTCGATTTTCCAGGTTTTACAGGCCGGATTTTCGTGTATACGACTTTAAAAGACGGCTATTTATTCACGGGAGGAGGAGCGGCGATATCCGTGGTTCCCGATCGTTTCGGCTGGGCTGATCGCGGGAAATTAGAGTGAATCGCAGTGCTTTATGTTTAGCTGGATGAGCTTTTACCTCAGGAAATAAGCTCGGCTGAAACGATTCTAAAACAATTGATAGCTTTTCATATGTAGACTAGGTAAATGAAATGATTGCATATACGTCTTCTATTTTAAGGTCATTTTTAAATAATAAATATGGTTTTGTTGTTTTTCAAATATTTCAAGTGCAAAGAGTTTTTGGTGTACAAAACAATGCTGAAATAGCAATTAAGACTTATTATGTAAATGTACTAATTATACGTTCAAGAAGTTGCAAAATCCAGCAAAAGCAGTTGCAACTCTCCTGTTCCACTTTGCACTGCTTGAATATTAGAGCTTTCTATTTTCGACCGTCTAACAACTGAGTAATCAGTCTCATCAGTCCCGGTCTTTTCTACTGGTTCATCTTTGAACTCATTTTCCTTTGTAACCATAACTCTTTTATACGATAAATTTGTTTTTATCAAAAGTAAGTAAACAAGATCATACTGCAGGTTAAAAATATCATGGAAATTAACGTCCTCAATTGTTATAAAATTTTCTTCTATTTTATGCGATTGCATTTGCAAAAACAAACCTGAAGCTTGTTTATATATTAAAAATTATAGAAACACTTTTCTTCTTCCGTTAAAGGAAAAAATATTTTGCCACTCGAATACTTGATGTATTACTTGAACCTTAAGATTAAGTAGGGATGCTCGAGTATTCGAATTTGCTGCACTCAAGTGCTAATAAAACATGACGGAAAACAATGTACTGGTCCGCATTTTAATTGGCACTTAAAGGATGACTAATGTTCATAAATTAAGGGATTATTCACTTGGTATGAATAACTCTGAGAAAACATAACGTCGATCTTTAAAAACTAATTGTCCTTTACGCAACGAAAATGTTTATTTAAATTTTACCAGAAATTCCTATCAGTATAATGGGACTTTTGTGTCAAGAATAAATTATCTTATAAGCTATCGAATTTTCATTAGGTTTTATTAATCGTGATATCACGTAATATTCCTGCTTAAGCGTCCATAAAATGCTAACAACTAATTTTCAATCACACAACATTATTAATTGTTCCATTTGGCGTGTCGCAATTTTAATTCCAAATTTAATTCACCTTAAGCGCCGGCATGCTCCTCGTTCCCATTGCAGCGCTATTTAACCGCAAGGGAACGCGAGAGCATTGGCACACCTCTGGTAACAATCTGGTTCCGCCTTCAATGACACATCGCAGCTCTCCCGTAAACAGAGGCGCTCTCCTTCTCTCCCTCGCGGCTTTTTCAAGCTGTAGCCGCGCGCAAATGAGCGAGTCGGAGTATAGAATATTAGTCTCGGCAATCCGCCTTAGGGTAACCCGATAAGGTCTTACGTGAATCGGGTCCGAGAACCAGGTTTCTGAGGTGTGCGGGGCTGCAGCCAGTCGAGTAGCGAGGCCTTACATCGGCTGCTTCGCTCGGCTCGCTGCTCCCTCGAGCTCTTCTAGACCCCCAGTGCGTGTTTGCATACACGGCTGTCGACACTCCTTGCAGCGGCCTGCGACGGAGCTCGAAAAAAAAGAGGAAAAATGTGGCCCAGCTACGCGAAGCGCGCGCTTTTACTCTGCTCCTGCGTATGATGCAGTGATGAGTCTGTCGAGTTTTTCGGGAGAGGTTCCTCGTCCCGCGGATGCGGCGCTTCCGTCATGTGCGAGAACGCGAGTGCTGCTGTCGGCGCCCTGGAATCGCGTCAGCGTAAGTGCACTGCTGGCTCGTGAGAGATTTAACGCCCGTCGTTTGTTATGCGGGACTGTGCTGGGAAAAAGGGAGCGACGGATTTATGGAGCTGATATTCTAATTGGAATTCGATCGAGGCGACTGTATTTATGAATCAACTTTCCGAAAGTGATTTAGCATCAGATAAGCTTATCTAAGATTCATACTTTGAAAACACATCAATGGTTTTACGATTCCTACTGATAATTCATTTATTTCAATTTATCGCTAAAGCTCCTTCCTGCGCATGCAGTAATTTAGAAAGTTGTCGATACTAGCATATTTCTATTTTCTAGATGAAAAAAAAATCAGAAAATTCAAAGCATCTATTTATTGATTTAGTAATAAAAATGAATTGAGTGTAATTAATTTAGCCTGTCACGAAACATAATTGAATATTTATAATTATGATAGTCCATTGATGAGTAGCCCACTGTATAGCTGATATAAAAAATATTTTATCTTTTCTTATTCAGAGTATTTTTAATTTTGTAGGAATTTCAAGGTAAAAAGTAATGGAGATCAAAATTATTTTACACTGTTTTAATAAATGCCTGGAATGAATAAGTTAAACTTTTTATAGTATCAAAAATATGTTGTTTTTCTTTTTCACGTATTAAAAAGCAAACATAAATGCAAGTATTTGCATTGATAAGTAATTATTTTAACTTTGAAATTAAAGAATTTGAAAAATAAAGACTTACATATCACTTCTTAATGCAAATGCATGCAGCAATTCATTTTTGCAAAGTTTTAAATGATTTAAAAATACTTCTATGAAAAAAATATACAAAAACTGTGCTTTAAATTAAAATTTTAAATTAATTTTACGTTTACCATATTTTCTGTGACTAATTTAGATAATTAAAATAAATACAACTTCCAAATGTTTCCAAAGAAATTCATTTTATTCAGTGTTAAAAAATGCAATAACTATATCTAACTTACAAGCTAAAGAAGCAATTGCTAATAAATATCCGCTAAAAAGTTCCTACAGTATAATTCACCGTTGTTACTTCTCGCGTTCTCGCGCCGCAGCACAAGTTCTCCGCGGGCGCTCGGCTTGCCACTCGCGTGCACAATCGTTCCCAGCACAGAAGTCGCGTAAAAGTAAAAGAAGTCGCAAGCGTGTCGCGCGCACGTGCGTCGATGCACTCGAAATAGGTCGCGCATTATTTAAGCTCCCGAGATGCGGAAGACGTTCTGTATGCATAACTCTCGCCGATTGAAAAAGGAACGAAAGTAAAACAGAAGCGAGGAAAAGGAACGGAGAAAGCAAGAATTATAGGCACGTTATTATTAGATCGAAGCCGGTGCTTGACATACGCAACGAAGAAGAGTTGCTCGCGAAAAAGAAATCCGAAGCAGCCGTAAAGCTTGACGACAAGTGTATATTTATTCGTTTTTTAGCTCCAAATTCGATTAAAGTGTTTCGAAACTCATAATGCATAGTATTCGAAACAGTTTAAATTTCGGAAGCACATAAATAATAGCAATTCAAAATTAACGAGTTATTTACAATCTCATTTGTGTTGATTAAATCGTATTACCCCATTTGCATGTTATTAGCAAAAAAAAAAAAAAAATTACACGTCAGCCGATATCTCAGGTGAAACGTACGAGTACAAAAAGTTAAAAAACAAGACAATAATTTCTCCCACAGACGTCCGCGCACGTATAATTTACCGATTCCCAGCGGAAGTCGTTCAGGAATCACCGGTCTGGCCTTGTAGAATTTTTGAATGCCCGCAAAATGTACGCGAATAAGCACTGCTCTTCCAGACAAGGAACACAAATTTCGCCAACTCTCTTGCCTTTGTCCGGGATTCTTAATTGGATTCGGCTTGCGAAGCCTTTTAGAAGCGCGCATGAAACGGGTGACGCCGTGACAAGTATAATGCAAACCACCTTGACCATTTCGATTATCTCGAAGCTTTCGATTTAATCGTGCATCGTTTGTGAACAATCGAGTTTTGCGTTTTTGTGTAGTGATTACACCATGCGGTCAAAGTATTCAGTTTATTTATTATGGATTTAATTAGCTTGCGTTAAATAGTAATTTAAAATTTTGCTTGCAGCCAAGTTTTATATCCTCTGGGACGTGTTCAGAAATGCTGTAAGATTGCTAATTACTAATAAATCAAGAAAGAGACTATAAGAAGTCTTCAAGCTTTTTGCTTGCGATATGTAATCAGCTATTTTTATACAATGTCAAGGAAGTATGCTTATCTGAATTGACAATTTAAATCGTAATAAGACATTAATTTTTAAATTTGCGTTAATTAAGCTTCATCTAACGCGTATTTGAAATAAAAATTATTTAACGATCTAATCCAATAGATAAGGCAGCTTCTTTATACTGACGGAATCAAATCAACATTAGTAATATTTTATTCTCTTGCTCATTTTCATATCATAAAAATAATTAACCGTTGTAACTTGTCTCGTTCTTTTGAAAAAATTACCTCGAGTGTTTTGAGAAGTAATAAAAATTTAAATAGTCAAGTGTAATTTAAATACTGTCAATTGTAAATCTCCTTAAGTACCATTAAAGCTGTTTTCATTTCAGCTCAAAGATGTAACTCATCAAAAAAATTGTACTCGATTATACCTAAAATTTATTTGAAATTCTCATTATTGCGTAAATAGTTTTGTGTAAATAGATTTAAAATCTACGCACTCGTATACTAAACAGTACTTATAACAGACATCAAGTTTTCTAAAATTGTCAACAATTTTTTACAACTGTATTTTTAGATCCGAAGATTTTAAAATTGCGTACATAATCAATTAAGGTAGTTCTTTAAGCAAATATAGCACATTTTATAAATATAAATATACAGCACTGCATGTAAGCTTGCTCGGATGTAAATAAACGACGAGCAGTTGCTGTGTATATATAGATATGCAAACAAGGGTAAAAATTACTAGATAATTCTTAAATGAATGGTAACTAATAATTTTTCACGGCTTGATGTATATATTTTATTTAGACTCACAAGAAAGCTTTCAATAGTTTCTTACATACAACTAGCTGCTTACATTTTTTGGAATCCCATTTTTGAAATACAAAATTTTATTATTTTTTTCATTTACGAGCATGTGAAAGCAAAAAGTATATTAAGCTAGCGTAGCTACTTCATGAGCCCATGGTAAAATATGCACATTTTGTTGCTGATTTGTTGCTAATTTGTTACGCCGCTCTCGGTTTTATTGCTCCAGCCGTTCCCGAGAAACAATGGATACGCTAACTTAACATAATCTGTATATCCTGACCAGCTATTATGGTGGATCTTGGCAATCGATGGTTTCACCTCTGAAGAGCAACAAATTAGCAACAAATTATGTCTCTAGTCTCGAATCGATATCTTTATAACATCAGGAGGTACCAAAAATGGCGCTAGCTTAATATTAAGTTAGAGTATTCAATGGTTTCTCGAGAACGGCTGGAGTAATAAAATCGGATACAGCATAACAAATTAGCAACAGAATATGTATATGGTTTGATCATGGGCTTATGAAATGACTACGCCAGCTTAATATACGTGAAAGCAAGCGATATTTGTAACGCTTTTTCTCAAATATTTGTTCGTCGGTTTCCTATATTAAGAAAAAATAGTAAAAAATTCATTTTTTAAAGAATATGTTAGTATTTTGTTTCAGATTAATCCCATTTTTGAAAATATTAAAGAACTGTACCTTAAATAGGTTTTTTGTATTAAAGAACTGTGTCTTGATTTTATGTAAAAAGAGTTTTACAAACAGTTCATTATTTTCGTAGTAGGATCCATGTTCAGAAAAACATTCTGTGAACTGATATTTGAACAAATATAGGAATTTCGAAATGCTATAAGATTTTTAAATATCTTTGAAACTAGAAGTGACAGTAGACTTAGGCACGAAGAGCGCATTAGTGCGGAAATTTAATTAAACGAGAATACATTCGAGAGATATTTGAACTGCACCGAGACTTACGAAATTAGTATTTTATGATTCCTCCTTTATTTTACCAATATTTTAAAATCTGCATATAAAAACTTTAAAAAACATTAACTTCAATTAACTATTAGATTCGCGGCATTCAGTACAGTTTACTTTTCTAAAAAAGCGTAAAATTCTTAATTATATCACCGGTGGGTGTCTCGACCACCGAGGCTAGGTTTCAAAGAGTGCAACGATATAGTTTGCGCGGTTGGCTAAAGCCAGTACAGGTTCATCGATGCCGTCGTCTTCCTCGCCGCATGAATTAGCCGCGCGCAAAGGAGCGAGTACTACGGGCGTTATTGAGCGACGTGAGGGGAAGCACTTTGACTTCGCGGCACGTCACTGTGTTGCATGAAGGAACTCTTCGGTACTCCTATATTGATATTATAGTCGACGCGATCGGGAACTTTATCATTCTGAGAAACATTTTGTTAGGCTAGGAAAGCGTAGATTGTCACATAGATTAAGTAAAAATCTTTTAAATCGAAAATTAATCTTTGGGATTGAATTATTTACTAATTAAATTAAATCTGAATTTGAAATTATCGTATATTTGGAAGCTACAATCTTATGCATTTTACATTTTATTATTCTATTTAATGGTAAAACTTAAAAAAAATTGGAACGTCACAAGTGTATAATAGAATATACATAATAGTATAATAGAATGAAATAAAGACTTGCAAAAATTCTCTAGAAAGTATAATAAAATCGAGAAATACGCATCTCTTGAATTTGTTTAAAATAAGTTGATTCTTACATAAAAGCGCTCATTAATTTTGTTATGTTTTTATTTTTTTTCTGGGTTGCATATTACTGCGACAAAAGATAAGAGACTTACTTCAAAGACGAACGATAATAATTTTTTCTTTGAAATTGTCCGCAAAAAGATTAATTGCGTCAAGATAAAGTAAAATATCGAATAGTCTGCTAATTTTATTTTTGGATTGATGACGATATTTTCATTTGATAAACCAATCATTACATAGCTTAATTCCAATGATGTAAACAACATTTTTTAGGAAATTGCTCAATCTTGCACTTAAAATAGATGGCGATCGCAGATATTTCTTCAATCCCTGAGAAGTGCAATTTTTCAATTATGAAATTGTAACATTATTACTGCACGTAGGTCAGCGATGAAAATAAAAAGATTAAAAAAGAAAATTAAAAAACCATGTTATATATCTTTGTAATAATAGATACTACGCACTTGTGCAGATATTAAATTGGCAAAAATGTTTTTAAGTGAAATACTTATGTCATATAATTTATGTTAATTTGTTAGATTGTGGATAGGTTTTTGATTAAAATTACTGATTCGATATCTATATTTATTTCTAATTGATACTTCTGATTGGATTGTCAAGATTGCTAATTTAAAAAAAATGCGTTTTGTGTTTTAGATGAACAAGAACGCGTGCAAAAGAAAACTTTTGTTAATTGGATCAACTCATGCCTCTCGAAGGTAAGCTTCTAAGGTTAATTTTTTACGTTATGTTTATCGACGACATCTGTATTAGAAATCAATAGTGATTAATGTTCTCATTCTGCAGAATGTATGCTTAGTCTTTTAACGACTCTTTAATAATCTTTAGCCGAAGGAAATTCTTAACCTTGATGTAAAAGTCAGCGCAATTTATTTTTTAATTACTATGTTTTAAAAGTAATATTAGAAAATCTATAAAAATTTATAACAAAATCAATTAATTTTTAATAATTTCGTACTTTTTGCCACGTTTAAATTGTTCTGTTAAAGATTTATTGCAATTTAAAACCGCAAAATTGAGATCTTAATGACTTCATTTGTAAATTTGCCGGATATTAAACAAAAATGTAATTGCTTCAATTGCTGTAATTTTATTTTTAAAGAAATGGCTGATGCAAATTGCAACGCTTAATTCTGAAAATAAAAAAAGGAAGGCACATTATGACAATTTTTAAATTTGCGGCTTCTTTGGGGATGATGTCATAAGAATTACGTCAATAGAATTCCGAGGTCAATTATATTTATAAATTTATTCATTTCTTGCTACATTGTGAACATTCAAAATGAATTAATACATTTTATTAGAATTTAATAACATTGCGTTAATTTCCACCGCAATAAAAACTGTCGTTATTTCTGTTACTTTTTAGGAATTAAATAATAGCGAAAACGTAAAGCTGTATGTTTTTTTTCGTAAGAGAAATATTTAATCTAATTTTTAAATTAAAACAATTATTTAAATAAAAAATATCCTAAAATATTGACTCTACAATAAAACTTGAACTAACGCAATCACCGTAATGATCGAGTATCAAATTAATGGAAAAAGCAATCCTCGAAGAAATTGAAATCATGAGGCACGATGAACGTTGAAAAAGCGAAGTAGAAAACAAATCCGAGCCGCCGAATTGATTTACGAGAGGCGCGCGTCTCGCAAAAGCTTCCGCGAACTCGCGGATTCGCGCCAATAATCCGCGGAAAGGTAGGTCGAGGCATAATTACTGACAAAACTTTTTAATGCGTCGATTGGCTGAGACTTGCGCTCGGCAATTTGCCTGCCTCTTCGCCCCGTTCTTTCATAATCGCCACGTTATAATGTGGACGGGGATACTGCGCTGCACGTTACGACCAACTCTACGTCCGAAAGCTCCCAAACTTGTTAACTACTGGCTTGTAATCGTTGCTCTCTCTCTCTTTCCATCTCGGTCGTTCCTATACTCTCGATTTCCTTACTTCCGGATCCTTCAAAACTAAACTCATCGGAACGTGACATGCTAGGCATAGGGAACAGCGGCGGCTTAAAAATGTATTACAGGCATGCGACCTCTTCGTGTACCCGGACTTCGATCTCGCGGAACAAGTTTCATGCGCGGGACTAAAACTTCCGACTGACAGTCGCATTATCCCTTTTTTAAATTATTAGAAACTAATTTTTACTCGCTCGGAACAAATGTACGAAGAATGCCTCGTTTAATGAACTCGGTAATTAGTCTAATTTTGAACTGTGTCTTTTTAGCGCACGACTTTACATTCTACTTCATGATGGATATGACAAGTGATACTAACATTTTCTAAACTTTCGTGTTTAAACCATTATTACTTATTTCTGTTCTCGTATGTTGGAGAAATGAATAAAAATACTATTGTAATATTTATTGAAAATTAATCAATCTATTTTTAAACATTAAGGATTTATATACTAGATAATATTTAATATTTTTGCCTTTGAAATTTGAAAAAATCCTTTGATGATTCTTTTTTTATGCAATTTCTGAAAATATTAAAAACTTATTTCTTTATAGCGAATTCCGCCGCTTCGAGTGGATGACTTGATAGAAGATTTAAAAGATGGTACGCTTCTACTTGCCTTATTAGAAGTTTTATCAGGGGAAAAATTGGTAAGATTCATTTTAAAACAGTTACTTTTATGTTTAAGTTATTGACTTTGCTTCCAGGTATTGATTTTTGTTTACTTTTTCAGCCAGTGGAAAAGGGCCGTAACCTAAAAAGACCGCACTTTTTAAGCAATGTTAACACAGCACTTCAATTTTTACAGAGCAAAAAAGTAAACTTTATTCATTTAACGTAAATAATAATTATTTAGAACAAATCTGTATAAAATAACTTTTTTAGATCAAACTAGTGAACATAAATTCGTCCGATTTAGTTGATGGACGACCTCCAGTAGTCCTGGGATTGATTTGGACAATTATTTTATACTTCCAGGTAAATATTACTAAAATTGAATCAAATACCATGAAAAACGAATTAAAACATTTTCCGGCACAGGCTCAAAGTAAACATAGAAATGCGGTAGCCGCTTAATCGTTTAGTGCTCGACACGTAAAGGTTATAAATTCATTGCAGCACCGTCATTTACTTATCTGAAGATTTATAAAATGTTTATATGAGAAAAGGATATTTATAATTCATTATATTACTATTTTCTAGCAAAATTCAATTACATTTTATGTTTTTAACACAAAATCATGAAAACTTCAACATTTTGAGCATAAAATTAGCAAAAAAATAATTATAAGGATTTAAAAAAAGTGTACTTATTTTTTTATTTATGAATGAATTGCAAATAAAGAGAAATCACTGTGCACTCTCACTCTACTTCGTAAAACACATCATATTTTCGGGCACTTGTGACTTTTCTCAGTAAACATCAGTTCATCATCATCATTTAATATCACTTAATACAATAAACACTTGAACTAATCACTATAGAAATCACTCGATGTGGCAAGAAATCAAATCTATTACAATACGAATAAACATCATCTTAACTATTTCTTAGCTAATTCGTATTCAAATAATAATTCAAAATAACATCTAGATTAAATAATATTAATAGCACCGTCCTAACTCAACTAATACCTAAGAAATTTTTAAAGATGAAATCTTCCGTAGTAGCTAATCTACTACTATTCTATTATTCGTACTAAGAACTACTAACTCTGTTAACCCTGTATATTCCAAAAAACAAGCTACGATCAAAGGATCGCAATAGGGTGAGTAAACCTGATACACGTACATGTAAAATTTTCGCACACAGATATAAAAAAATTTGTTAAGTGTTCGTGTCTTGCATCTATAAACACGTAGCGCACAGCATGATTCGGCGCGTTACACGTTAAATGCACGCTAGGTGTCCGTCGTCAAGTGTACATAAATGTTTTCAATACTGCATCGAGGCAGAAACTTGAAATGCAGCTAACTGCCGTCGTGTTTTAGATCGAAGAGAATGCCCGAGCTCTTCAGTATCTTGGCCACACGTGGGGAAGCCAAAGCAGTCTCGAAAGCATCGGAACTCAGGGATCGGGGGCGAGCGAAAGAAAGCGACAGAGCAACGAGAAATGGAAACAGGGAGCCCGCAAAACTCTACTGCAATGGGTGACCAATGCCTTATCGAAGTTAGTATTTTTGTTCTTTTCTTTTAATTTTTAAAAACTACATTGCTTTCAATGCTAGTAACTAATTAAATTTTGTAAAATAATTATCAAGAAACTTTTCATTGTAATTTACTTGTACAATTACATTTGATAATTATACAATACTGTTTACTGTCAATGCTATGGTTTTTCAACAGTAATCAATTCAGACCACAAAAACCTGCTATTTTTTATCTAAAATAATTCGTTTAAATCACAGAGACCTTGGCTTACGCGTGACTGACTTTGGCCAGAGTTGGCGCGATGGAAATGCTTTCTTGGGCATTATCGACGCCATAAAAGAAAACCTGGTGAACGTAGCTTCGATGAGACAGTCAACCAACCGAGTTCGCCTGGAAACTGCCTTCAACGTTGCTGAGAATGAACTCGGCATCGCTCGACTTCTCGATCCAGAGGACGTAGATGTGCCACAGCCTGACGAGAAGTGCATCATGACCTACGTTGCCCAGTTCCTTCATAAATACCCTGAGCCCAAAGGAACCGGAACAGATTCATACGGCACGGTGCAGGCCGAGTATGACTTACTTTTACAATGGCTCAATGAAAAGACACGGCATCTGGATCAACTGGATAGAAGCAATGGATTTTCTAAGAATTATCAAGTTAGTGAAATATAATTGAAAGTTAAATAAGTAAGTTATAATTATTTTAAAATTAATGCAACCATCTGATTTTCTAGGACTATCTTGCGTTTAAAAGTGAAGTAGATGAGAAATCGTTGACTTATTATAAATTACAGAATTTAGTTGATGCTCCAAGTATGATTAGTATATCTAGAGAGTCTTGGAAGCATATACAGAGTTTATGGAAAGTGTTGGATATGCTTGTAAGTTACACGAGTTATTTCTTCCATCTCTTTTTTAACCACGATGCATTTAAAATTTAATGATTCAATTTTTTAGATGTTAAGGT
This sequence comes from Ormyrus rosae, assembly GCA_035047165.1. Taxonomy (NCBI): domain Eukaryota; kingdom Metazoa; phylum Arthropoda; class Insecta; order Hymenoptera; family Ormyridae; genus Ormyrus; species Ormyrus rosae. The sequence goes on along the minus strand of JAWWML010000052.1, from coordinate 1,588,839 downwards.
GGTTATGGACACTCGATTCATCCTTACCTGGAGAGTTAGGCGAGGTCGGCAGGTGGTTAGCTCACGCAGAAAATCTTCTACATTCTGACGACGATATACCTGACGAAATGACCGAAGAGACCGCGGGTATAATTTCCCGTAAGCTAGAAGAACACAAAAAATTCTTCCTAGATCTCCCAATTGTCGTCGAAAAATTCAATCGAGCGCGAGCATCGCCGCTATCAAGACAAGTGCCGAGTGAACAATTGGCAAATATTTCGTCGAGATTGGATAGTCTTCCAACCCGTGCTGCTAAACGACGAATAAAATTGAAATTCCTTGAACACAAGTGCTGCCTTGTGGCATTTCTCTACCTTGTGGAGGCGAGACTTAAGAGCTGGAGTATTAAGTACGGTAGTGAAGAAGAAGTTAATCAATTGTTGGAGCAGTACAGAAGTTTTGTATCTAGAAATCGTATTTTCCAAGAATTTCAGAAGGCTTATTTAGATATGCAACAGGTTGTAGAAGAGTACAAAAAAGAAGGTGATATTGGTAAGAAAAAAAAACAAAATAAATTTTCAAAATAATTGTTTTTTGTGCATATTTAATAGAGGAACTAAAATGATTTTTCAGACCCCGAGGAAAGTAGGAGTGTTGATAGATTTATAAGAGAAACTGGTGAAAAATGGAAGAGCATCTCAATGGATTTGCGCTGTGTGCAAAGTATGCTTGAGGAAGTTGTTACTTATTGGCGAAGATGGTCTGTATTGTCAGAAGAATTTGAAGCCTGGCTGAGCAGAGCAGAACCTGCATTAAGTTATCCAGAGGAAAAGAAAATGGAATTTTTCCAAGATATATCTGTATGGAAAGATAAACATCAGCAAATATCAGATACTGTTAGTTTATTGATAGCAACATCTGAAGATCAAGTAAGTGTTTATTGCATTTATTAAAATGTTATTAATGATTTGAATAATACCAATGTCATACTATTGAATAAATAATCTCACTAAAGAAAATCTAAATAATATTTTAGGTTGCTTTACGTCTGAAAGATCGATACACCAATTTGAGTAGAAGATGGGATCGTCTTTTCCAAGAAGCTAAACAGTATATGCATGCTGGAGATCTCCTTAGAAATTGGAAAGATTATCGTACCGGAGTAGAAAATCTTCAGACTTGGTTGAAGAATGCCGAAGAAGCACTTTCCACGTCGCAGTTGACATCGACTGAGAAAATCAAAGCTTATGGTGATCGTCTTAAAATTTTACATGAAGAAATTGAAGGAATTGAAGACCTTTTTAAAGATGTTAGTAAGAAATTCCAAACACTTATTCAAGATCTATCCCGTGAAGAAGTTGACAAAATGATGAATACTTTAAAAAAGGAAAAAGAAGCTCTAGTAAGAGTAAGAGCATTAATACCTATGCAATTACATTTGTACCATCAAATTCTGGTTCAACAAGAATCTTTAGAAGCTGGACAACGAGAAATATCAGCATGGTTAGATGACGCAGAACGTTTGCTCAATAGCTACAATTTGTCAGGTGGTCGAGATTCAGCTCTTTCGCAATTAGAAAGACATAAAGCATTTTTCTCTAGAACTCTATACTATAAGTCTATGCTTGAATCCAAAAATAAAGTTTTTAATAACATTGTAAAATCTGTCGATGCTCACAAAAAACCGAGTGACAGTGAGGGCAGTGTTGTACTTCGAGAATTGAATGAACGCTTTGCTCGTGTCTCTCAAGCAGCTCAGTTGTGGGAACAACGATTGCAAGAAGCTGTACGTTGTTGGACAAAATTCCGTGAATGTGAAAGGCAAATATCCGAATGGCTTTCAGCTGCAGAAACACTTATTAATGATCGCAACATAGATAATCGTCAATCTGTCGAATATCACAAGAATTTCTTTGAAAAAGTTAATGAAAGATGGATCCAAGATCTTATTAATGTGGCGCAAGATTTAAGAAACGCCTTGCCTGCAGAGCAACAAGCTCCAATTGTTGAAACTGTAAATTCATTACAAAGAAGATGGAAAGAAGTGTTATCGTTTGCTCCTTTGCATTTAATGAAACTTGAATTTAGATTAGATGAAGCAACTTTCTCACAATACTTAAAGGAAATTGAAATGGAGATTAATGCCGAACAACAGGCTATGGTTAAAAATGAAGAAGTAGGAAGCATATTGAATAGAAATAAAGATTTCTTCATTAACAAAGGAAAGATATCTCAAGTAGAGCGTTCTTTGCAAACTTTAAAGAAAATAAGTTCAGCATATTCTAATCTGAAAGAAAATGATTCGAGTTTGAGTGACGCTACACAAAATGCCGAGCGTCGTTGGGAAAAAACTATTACTAGAATTGAAACGTTGACTGAGCAATTACGACAAGTGCCACAGCAATGGGCTGCTTATAAACAAAAGTAAAGTCATTTACTTATCCCTAAAGAGGTTTTAGCTCTACTTACGTGGCTACATTTTAATACGCTCAAATTTTTTATTACAGGTTCGATGAAATGGTAAGATGGATGGATCACGTAGACGATACATTAAGAACAATGCTGCAAGAAGTGAGTTCCATTGAAGAATTTGAACAAGAAAAATCAGTCTTCCAGGTAAGAAAACATATCATGAAAAATTTCAACTATTAAACTTATTAATAATAAAAATTAATTACTATTTGCTTGCTCGGATAGCTTCAGAATTTGACGGTAAATACTTATTTTACAATATTTCGATGTTGTAAAATCGATGTAGCAATTTATCTTTTTATGTAGTATGCTTTAGATGTGCAAATAATTTAAAAGAATAAAATCTAAAATGTACATTGTTTACAGCAAGTATGTCAAGAAGCAGACAATAAGCGTGAAGAGATGAAGTGGTTGGTACAAACATTGGATAGCTTAACTTCAAACCGATCTGATCAAGAAGCGGTTTCAGAACAACGTAAACTTGAAAAGCTGATTACTCGTTACAAGAACCTGATACCAACTATTGAAATAACGATGACAAAAACAGATATTTACTCAAGAAGCTACACTTATAGAAAAGAAGTACGTGAAGTATGTACCCTACTTCATAAAGTTCGTGATCAAACAGCCGAAGTGCCTGTACTAGAAAGTCAAGAAAGTCTGAGAAAAGCCTTAAAACACCAAGAAGTTTGTTTGAATCAACTCGAGCAACAAAGGGCTAATATAGTTAGTATGTTGCAACGAGGAAAAGATCTCTTAAAAGATCAGCATGCGCCAAACTTTATTTCATCTGAAGTTCAACAATTAGAGTCTAGTTGGAACGAAACCTACGGACAGAACATTGAAACATTGAAGACCTTGAAACATTCGCAAAAATTGTGGAGTACCTATGATGAACAAAAGGACGAGATCCTGAAATTAATAGCACAAGCTGAGGAAGATCTTCGTAAACTCGATTCAGCCTCTTATTACAATGCAGCACAAGTATCTGCTGATTTGCACCATCAACAAGAACTTAGCTCATCTTTGCGAAAAACTGCAGTAAATATGGTAAAAAAATTACATGAAACATACTCAAGTCTCGTTGAAATTATTCCACCGGAAAGACAATCTGAATTAAATCAAGAAACATCAAACGTTGAAGAAAACGTTCATACCACTCTGAAGAAGATAGATGAAAAACTTGAGAACTTGCAATCATTGCAAGCGAAATGGAATAATTTCCAATCTAAAATTACTGAATTACAAAATTGGACGACTCAAAGTGCACCGCAATGCATAGCAGACATTAAAGCTTCAGCTACATCTCCAGAAGAAATGGTTTCTAAAACTGAAATTTTGTATAAACAAATTCATGAAAAAATAACCATACTTAAAACAATTGAACACGAATCAAAAACTCTAGTAAAAGAAACTGACAAAAGACCAGAGGCGCAGAATTTGAGAACCAATATTCAAACATTGCAATCAGCAGTAAATTCATTGAATGAAAATATTGTTAATCAACTTGAAAGAGCTTCCCAGAATCTTACAACATGGAAACAGTATGAAGTTGGAATTCAGCAATTAAAACCATGGGTTGAAGAAGCAGAAGCTCGAGCAGCTTCTATAGGTTCAAAACCAACAACTTTACCGCAAGCAACAGAAATGCTTGAAAATGCTCGAATTTTCGAACAACAATGTGCTGAACATCTTCCTAGACTTCAAAATTTGACTCAAATTAGCCATCAATTTGGCAGTCGAACAAGTGCACCCGATGAAGTAGACACTGTTCATAGTCGTTGGAATTCCGTACACGATGTGGTTGTTCAAACAAGAACAAAATTAGAAAAACTTGTAACGAGTTGGAACACTTTCGAAAAAGACATTAAAGAATTTAACGGATGGTTAAACTCTTCTGAAAAAACCATTAAGATAGAACCTAATCTTCAAACGCCTGATGTCGGTAAATTAGAACAAGAACTAACTCGTTTGAAGGAGTTCAATAAGGAAATTTCTAATAGACAAGCTCAATTGATTACTCTAACTCAAGTATCAGATAACATTAGTCATGGACTATCAATTGAAGGATCCACTAATCTAAAAGGACGAGTTTCTGAATTAAAAGCTCGTGTGAGTAAACTGGCTGATACGGTTAGGAATCATATGCACAGCACTTCGGATGCTATACTTGCCAGGAATGAATTCCAAATTAAGATTTCTGACTTTGAAAATTGGATGTCTCGCTTACGACAAAATATGTCGGAAATTAGCATTGTACACGTTGATAATGTAGATTCTAGCCTCCAAACAGTACACGCTTACTTGCAAGAGCATTCTGAAAAACAACCGCAATTTACAGCTATTTATGAAGAAGTAAAATACCTTAGTACTCGAGGTTCACCAGATGAAGCTACAAATCTTGATGAAATTTACAAAACTCTTGCTGCCAAATATAAAGCTTTAGAAGATGATTTGCTGCAGAAGAAGAGAGGACTTGAAAAATGGACAGAACTTTTGAATTGGAATCATGAAGTTACTGCCCAATTAAATCACTGTAAATATGAAGCAGAAGCACGAAAGCCAACCATTGACGAGTGCGAGAGACTATCGAGTGAACTGAAAAATGTTCAAGCCAAAATCAACAGTTGGAAGGAACAAATTCCAGCGATTGACAGTGCCTTAGGAGTTCAAGTGCGTGATAAACAAGAAAAGCCTTTAACGGCTTCAGTTTTGATAAATAATTTAGAATTACAGATAGTAGGTTTAGAAACTACTTTATCTACTCAACGTGATAAACTTGAAAGCCTTAGTACAAAATGGGACAACTTTAGAAAATTGCAGCAGAAATTGACTGAGGATATAATTGGTACACAGACGGCATTGCAAGAAGTAACATATGCAGTCGATACCTGTGAAAAACTCGCACCAGCAATTGAGAAAATTTCTTATCTAATTGAAGAACACCAGCAACGAGTACCAACGAAAGAAAGTTTGCATAAAGAAGGAGCAGATTTACTAAAAGAAGATCAAAGATCTTTGACAAATATACAAGTCGTTCTTTCCTCTGTCGATTCCAATTGGGAAAAGGTTAATGAACTTTTGCACGAACAACGAAAAAAATATGCTGAAATGGATCAAGGTAATTTTTAGTTTAAGAGTATTATATATTATATACTTTTGCTTTAAAGTAATGACGACGATCAAATTATTTTTCAGGTTGGAAGCAGTATAAAGAAGCTAGAGGAAAATTAACTGCTTTTATAGATGAATCAATAAATCTTTGCAACTCTGTAAAAGAAGTACCGAGTGACATAACGCAAGCTACGGCTGCTGTCGAAAAGCATAAAAAGGCACTGGAAACATTGAAAAAAGGCAAACCATATTTAGAAAAAATGGATTCGAAAGCACAACAAATTATAAAAGAAGCATCTCTTATGCCTAGTTTTAATGTTGACTCCATTGAATCAAATGTGTCCGCCATTCATAAAAAATATCAAGATACTTACTCTAATATTGTGGAAAAAATTCAACTTTATGAAACTCAAGTGATCATTTGGAAACAAATAGACGATGCAAAATACGAACTAACAAGATGGTTGAGTGACACCAATGAATCATTGACTGCAGCTTGCGAACGACTTGCTGACGTTGAAAATGGCCAGGCAAGATTATCTAAATTCAAAGAAGAACTTCCAGCACATCAATTACTGCGTCAAGGAATATCAACGAAAACAGAACAGCTTTGGAAACTCAATCGTGGTGCAGCTATACCGACTCTAACTTCGTTAAATCAAATGTTAGACGAACAATTTCATCTTGTTCAAGAATCAGCAGAAAAATTAGAACAAATGACTTCCAGTTTTGCTGAAAAGGAAAGGAAAATACGACAAGAATTAAAACAATCGAGTGACCTGATCTCTAAAGTTCGGGAGGAAATTATAAAGTGCGACGATCTTACTGGTGAAAATTCGAAAATAATCGAAAGAATCAACCGCTGTAAAAAACTAAAAAATGAGCTCCAAAAATGTGAAGTCGTTTTGACTAAAGTTAATGATAAACTTACTGATTTGTCGACAGAATATCCTTCAATATCTAAATCAAGTTTACCCAAAGAATTACAAGCTTTAGAAGCCCGAAGAGAAGCTGTCAGTCATCACGCAGATAAAGTAAGTGCAACGCTTTCTGCTTTCCTTCTGAAATTGTACCATGAAAAGTTCAGTGCCCTTCAACGAATGGTAGCCACAAACAGAGAAAAAGTAACTTGGTGTGAGCCTGAGCATAGCAGTGACAGATATAATCTGGAAGTGAAGTTAGCTTCACTACTCGACGTGGAAGCAGATATTAAGGAATGCGATGCTAGAAAATATGAAACTGATATGTCTTTAAAACTTTTGGAAAAAGTTGAAAGTCCTGCTAGTTTAAAGGCATTACAGGATGAACGCGAGAAGGTTCATGTAGATTTAGAAGCCCTTAAGCTGAGCTTTATCAATATCAAACAACTACTTGAAAGAAACATTGTTACGTGGCAGAGGTATGAAGCTATGCTTGAAAATGTATTATCTGAATTGAAAAAAGCTGAAAACAAAGTAAGAGCAGAAAGCTCTGTTCTTATAAGTCCTTATGAAATTGAGAACAAAATTAAAGAAATTACTGAATTTGAAGAAGTATTTTTAATCAATAAAAAAGAATTAAGCAGATTAATATCGTTTAGTAAAGAAATTACTGATGTAAGTATTTTTCAAAACATTAAAAATAAACTCTATTCAAAGTATTTTTTTTATTTGTTAATTATTTATTTTTACTGTAGGTAAGTCCTGAGTCACGTGTTGAGCAATACGTAAATCACTTAAACGCTCGTGCCCAAGCAGTCGAAAAATTCATCAAACAACATCTTGATAAATTAAAAGAATTGCAAATAAATAGAAATCAATATGAAAAGAATGCAAAACAATTAGATTCCTGGATCGCTGGAGCCGAAGAAAAATTAAAAATTTTCGAAGAAATTAGTGGCCCGAAACCAATGTCCTTTTATCAAACAAGACTAAAAGAATTAAAGAAATTCGCAGACGAGCGAGAAAAAGGTCAAGTCATTTTTAACCAAACCGCTGAAGCTGGAGAAGCTTTATTTTCAAAAATTAATCCTGATGATAGAGAATTGATAAGAACCGAATTACGAAATCTTCGCAGTCGGCTAGACAATTTAACAGATAGAGCAAATTTGGTGTATAAAAAAGTTGAAAGTGACATGATGCACAGATCATCGTTTGAAGATAAATATTCACAAGTACGTTAATTAAATTTAGTCCTCTATAACTTAGTAAATCTTTTAAAGAAAATATCTTTATCAAACTTTATTTTCATTTTTGCAGATCAAACAGTGGGTTATTGATGCTCAAGCTAAATTAGGCAGTAAACAAGATCTGTTACCGACTTTACAAGAAAAGAAACTTGCTCTTCACTCTTATCGAACCATTGCTCAAGATGTAAAGGCACATAAAACCATACTGCAACAACTACAAGAAAGATGGGGATCAATGCACGATGACGAGTCTAGTTCTATGCTTAATGCAGTAATTGAATCTTACGATAAACTTTCCGAAGATGTAGAAGACAGAATCAATGTTGCAGAAAAGCACGTAGCAAATCATGAAGCCTACCAACAAACATTTGAAAAAACTCGAGACTGGATAAACACAATAGTAAACGAGGCTTCTGCATTACTTGATGATCTTGCTATTGAACGTGAAACTGCAAAATCAAGCATAAGTTTAATAGAAAACGTTTTGCAACAAAAAGATGAAGGTGACCGAATTATAGAAGATTGTAATCAACAATTAAATATTGTTTTAGAGCAAACATCGATACCAGGTTAATTTTTATTGTATTTTTTACTTTATTTGCTTAAAAATATTTGTTAATCATTAACAATTTATAAACAAATTAATTGTTATACTAGTGTATTATATAATGATATGTTTTTTTTTGAATGTGCAGGTCACCCAGCTCTAATAAAAGCTTTTGAAGAGCAAAAGAAAATTTGGCAAGACTTTCTAGCAAGGTGTACTATATTTAGAGAAAAACTTAATCGTTTATTTGATGAGTGGTCCGAATTCCAAAAAGTCATAGAAGGACTGGAAGCTTGGGCGAAACAGATAGACTCGCAAGTTAAAGATCAAAGTTTAAAGAGCTCAGAAGAGGCCAAGATCGCTCATCTTCAAAAATTGAAATCTCTGGAAGAAGAAATTTTAGGAAAAGCGCCGGCATTTAATTCAGCCGTTGAAAAAAGTCAAAGTATCGAGGCGGAATCCGAATTAGTAACTCGAGTGTCGAAACTAGCTACAAAATATCAAGCTCTTAAAAATCAAGCTCGAGAATCTGTGACACGATACGAACAATTCGTGAAGGAACACAGCACTTTCAACCAGCGCCATAATCACTTTGTTAATTGGATAGGTGAATTACAAGCAGAACTGAAAAAGCACAGTGAAATTGTCGGCGATCTCAATGTATTGCAACAGCGACAGAAAGTTATTCGAGATCTTGGAGACACGCGTACGAAAGAAAATCCCAAATTTGAATCTGTGATCGATCTCGGAGAAAAACTTTACACCCACACATCGCCAGACGGCCGTGAAATCGTACGCCAACAACTGCGAAATTTGAGAACACTATGGGATAGTTTTTCGGACGATTTGCAAACAGCCACTCAAAAATTGGATCAATGTTTGATGCAATTCGCCGAATTTTCTTTGTCACAAGAGCAATTAACAACATGGCTGCGCGATGTCGAACGAGCCATGCATCAACACACCGAGTTAAAATCAACTTTGGAAGAAAAACGTGCTCAACTTCAAAACCACAAAATTATGCATCAAGAAATCATGTCGCATCAATCGCTGGTTGAAGCCGTCTGCGAAAAAGCTCAACAGTTAGTTGATCAAACGAAAGATACTTCATTAAATATTTATTTACAATCCATAAAACAATTATTCCATAATATTGTTTCCAAATCACGAGATTTATTAGATAATCTTGAAGACTGTGCTGATAAACACAATAAGTTCAATATCCAGTGTAAGGCATTCTCCGATTGGCTTCAAGGCGAAAAAGAGAAGTTGCTTGAGTGCAACGATATTACTGGTGAACGAACTGATATTTCGAGAAGATTGGCTATATTATCGGTTTTGAAAGATGGTCGAAATCAAGGTACGGAACTAATAAAGAAACTAAAAGAATTTGCTGCAGTTGTTACTAAAAGCACAGCGCCAAAAGGGCAAGAAGCAATACATAATGAAATCACCAATCTGCAAACCAGTTTAATGCAACATTTGAAGGATATTGGTATGAGATTATTCTTAAGCGATATTTTGATATTTTTCATTTTTTATCCCTGTTTAAACATAATTTGTCTCTTACAGAATCGGTCGAAGCCAAACAAAACGCAGCATTAAAGAAGTGGCAGGAATTCGAGGAGCCTCTGGAATCATTCATGAAGTGGTTCAGATCAATGGAGGCTTCATTTAGAGATCAGCAACTGCAACCTACTTTAAAAGAAAAACAAGATCGTTTGGCTACCTTCAAAGAGAAACGCGAAACTATTCTGAAGAAAGAAAGTGAAATTGATCAATTTGTTGATAAATCCCATGCTCTTCTAAATGCAAGCGGAGTAGAGCGAATCAAACCATTAATCTCACAGATAAGCAACAGGTATGTCTGATTTTAAAATACCTAAATGTAAAGAAGAATTCCTACGGGCATATTACGGTGGTTGTATTACGCAATAAATCGATTAACAATCCTTCATCCCCAATAGTTTTTTTATTATTAAACAATTTTTGTGATATTTTTAAAAAAAAGATGTGTATTTTCATTCCTGACACCTCAAAATACAATTACAACTTTTTTTTACAATTCAAAAAATTACTATTACAAAGCTTCTTCTAGGAAGAAGCAAAAATTGCAGAAAATTGACGTTGATTTGACAAAGAAACAATTGCACAAACATGGTTTAATAATACAAAAACTATAGGAGATGAAGGATTGTTAATTGATTAATTACGTAATACATCCATATGGGCTGCGGCCCTGAATTAAAAGCAGTGCCATTTTAAAGCCAGTAAAATAACCTTTCATTTGGACCTTTAAACGTTAAAAATAATTGCACAAAGGATGCTATTTATTTAAAATTCAACATTTTAAATGATAAAAGGGGTGCTAATTTTATTCCAAAATTAATGTCCTCGTACGCATTCTCCTTTTTCCATAAATTTTGATTAAAACTTCTAATTATTAAATTTTGTTTCGTATGTATAGATATACATCACTTCTTACGCTCAGCAAGGATGTGATCAATCGGTGCCAAGAAATTGTTGATAATCACAAAGCTTACGATGAAAAACTATCAAGCACTGATGCTTGGCTAACTCCACTGGAACAACACTTAGCTGCTTTGAAAGCTGACGAAATTTCTGGCAGCCCTGAAGCCAGAAACTCCAGATTACAATTACTTTTGGGCGAAAGAGACCAAGCTGAGCATCGGCTCAGTTCTCTTGCAACAGTTGGTGATAGAATCTTGCCTGATACGTCGGCTCAAGGTCGTGAAATTATTCGCCAGCAAATCAGACGTGCCCGTGAAAGATGGGACAATTTGGCTGAAGGAATCGTTGAACAACAAAAGAAACAAGGCTTGCAATCATTACAATGGTCCAGTTATCAAGAAACCCTACAACAAATCCTTGGGTGGCTTGACAATATGGAACGCGCTGTTAAGCAAGAAGCGTCAACTGTTCCATCTTCGCTTCAAGAAGTTCGGTCTAAATTATTAAAATGCAAGGTAAAGAGTAAATTTTCATTTAATTTTTGAAAAAACATAATTTTATTCAAATACTTATTTTTACAAACTCAATTAAAAATGGCTTTATTTTAAGACGGTGCATCAAGAAATTATAGCTCACAAGCGAATTATTGAGGCAGTTTCCGAAAAAGCTAATGCTTTAATTCAAGTTTCACAAGCTCCTTCAGACATTCAAGATAAAGTCAAATCTGTTTGTCAGAGATATGAAAAATTGGTAGATACTTCTTTGAAGGGATTGAACAACTTAGAAGCAGTATTGGATGTTTTCCAACAATTCCACGATTTACAAAAAGCATATAAAGATTATCAGAAACACCAATGGGATAAACTTGCCAACTATAATGACTGCTCAGGAAATAAAGCAGCTTTGCAAGCTCGTCTAGCAAAGATTGTCGAACTTCAAGATAATTTAGGCGAAGGAGAAGTGAAACTGAATGTCTTAGGAGAACACGTGGCTAAGAGCTCAGGAATAGTATCTCCCCGATCCCAAGAATCCATGGAAAGAGACTTAAATAATCTCAAGTAAATATTTTTAGAATTAAAAATTCTATAAATTTTTATGTTCGAGTAAATATGTTTGTTTTTAGGTTCGAAAGTAAAAAGTTCGCTAATGCAGTTGGAGATGCTGTCCGATGTCTTGAAGAAAGGATCCAACAATGGAGCGAATATGAGAATTCATTGGAAAGATTACTTATATGGTTATCCGACGCCGAGACATCGTTAAAAAATTATTCTTTAAAAAATACCGTGGAAGAGAAACAAGAGCAACTGGAAAGATATCAGGTAATGTACAACTTGTTGATAAATAAAATTAAACCAAAGTTCTATAATTAAACATTTCGCAACGTAGCGTTGGAAAAACGGAACTTTACAGTTGTGTCTAACTCAAAATTATGTGTCTGTTTTCTTTCCAAAATTTATCCTTTAGGATCTTCAAAAAGTAATGGAATCTCGCAACTCGGATGTCCTGGAACTGGTAGCGCTCGGTGACCACCTCGAGCAAGTAAGAGAATCAAAAGCGATCTCTCAAGCTTTTCAGCAGCTCGGGCTATGGCATACATTCGACTTTTCATTTCTTCCATTTTTTTCAGTCAATCTATCATGACTTTCTATCTACTTTTCTCTTATCGCAAAACATTCAGCTTTCAGGAATGAGAAGGCTTCACTGCTACGCAATGCGCAGGCTGTGGGAACTTTTTTTAGCATTTTTAATTACTTTTAGCATTATAATTTTCATAAAATTATCATTTTTCTTTTTTCGAATTTCAACATGCTTATATATCTTACGAATGAATGTGGATCTTAAAATATTTTATTTTCAACAGCTTTTATCACTAGTTCAAGTGTATCTTGGACACTTTTCAAGAGCACATGGGATAAAAAATAGTTTTTATGCAAACTATTAACATTATTTATTGTATTTTAGGCTCTGCTTGTAAACCTTCGACAAAACGAAGCGGAATTCGACAAGATGAGCGATGATTCTTCTGATTTAATCCAAATAAGCGGAGAATCAAGATTCTCTGTCAGTGTTCAACAAGTAACTTCTCGTTTCCAATCTATACAAGTTACTGCAAAAGTAAATAATTTTATACCATTATATGCAATGCAATAAAATTAAAAAAATAATTTATAATATTAATTATTAAATGTTACATAAACTTACAGGAATTAGTAAAGAAGTGTGATCAAGCATTGGCTGATCACCTGGCATACCTGGACAGATATAAGCAGTGTTCCGAGCGTTTAGCTGCTGCACAACAATTATATCAAGCCACTCGTGAGAATATTTCTGGTACTCGTCAAGAATTATCTTCGCATATTGAAACAATACGCGATCTGCTTGCTCGCCAGTCGTCTATGATTTTATTGGTTAATGGCACAGTGGAATCTGGAGAACGACTTTATTCGACAACCGGAAACGAGGGTCGCGAAATCATTCGCCAACAATTGTTAGACCTGCAGCAAGCATTAGAGTCTCTTTATGATGGTGTAACTTTAACGGAACGCGAAATCCAAGCGAAAATATCGCGTTGGTCAGGATTTGACGAATGTAGCGAAGCTTTCGAAGCTTGGTTGAAGAACGCAGAAGCACAGCTCAAGCCTGAAATCGAATTGAAGACTACTTTAGATGAGAAACGGGCTCAATTACAGATCTACCGAACTTTCCTACATGATGCTCAAGCACATCAGCAAGGTTTGTTTGATTTGCGAGATAAAGCAGACTCTCTTCCGGAACGTCCGGAAAAGATTGAAAAAGTATTGAATGATTTGAACAACAGACATGCAACCGTATTAAAGCGTGCTGCCGGATTCGTCGAAAGGTATGCGATTTTAAATTTTGCACATTCTACTAAACCTTAATTTTTGTAATACTAATTTGAAAAAATATTGCACCTGTTTTATAAATAAAAAATTGAAACTTTACAGATACGAAGGCATAGTTAGCGATCATCAGCAATACAGTAAAGCAGTTCTTGATACTCACGAATGGCTCGATGCAACATTAAATGCAGTCAACTTGTGGGGTGATGCTGAACTGGAACGAGTGTCTCTGCATACAAATCTTGATCGCCTTCAAAATCTTCTCCAAAGTTTACCCGAAGATGAGCCACGAATTCATCAAATTCGAAGTCTTGGCGAAAAGGTTATTCCGGGTACTCTAGAATCAGGACAAATCAACATTCGATCACAGATAGATTCATCACAGCAGGAATGGGAAGGTTTGGTTTCTGCTATTAAATCAACCATAGATGCTCTTGAAATGAAATTGCAACAATGGAATGAATACGAGATTTCAAAAGAACGTTGTCTTGCCTGGATTCGAGAAACGGACACGAAGTTACACGCAGTCGATCTAAAATCAACTTTAGAAGAAAAGAAAGATCAGTTGGAGAAACTTAGAAGCTTGCAAGGCGAAGTGCGGGCGAAAGAATTAGAAATCGATGCTGTAACTGAACGCGCTCACCAACTCCACAAGCAAACCACATCTCGAGGTTCTCAAATCTCTGAATTGGGCGTTAAATATCAACAAATTTCGAGCAAAGTGAAAGATCTAAACAATCGATGGCAACAGTATGTTACAAGCCACCAAGAGTTTGATAATCAACTGTCAGAATGTACGCGTTGGATTGATGAAATTCGCAACAAATTAGCTTATTGTTCAGATCTGAGTGCATCTTCGCAGAAGGATCTTGAGAAAAAGATGGAAATTATACAAGATTTACTACTATACAAAGAAAATGGATTCGCAAAGGTAAATTTAGATCTTTTAATAAAAGAATTTGCCATGTTAATCTTAAAAATGTTGAGTACAAATTATTTTAATTATTTTAACTTTTTCAATAGATTCAAGGAATTGTAGAATTAGCACAAGGAGTTTTGGCAAACACTGCAACAGCAGGTCATAAAGCCATTAATGATGCCGTTGCAAAGTTACAAGAACAATGGAGTTCTCTTGCATCAAAAATGCTTGAAACTAAAACGAATTTGGATGATTCAATTAATAAATGGGCTGGATTACTTGAGCAAATACAGCTCATTAATAAAACGGTCGAACATATGCAGACTTCTGTTGATGAAATTTCCCAATTCCAGACTACAATGAGTGAAAAACGTTCTCAATTAGAAAGAATTAAAAGCTTGGAAGAAAAAGTGCGTTGTGAAAATATTGAAGTCGATGGACTTAAGGCTCAAGTTAGGGAAATGATCGCAAGCGGTCAACAAGGTATTGCTGCATCTCAAGCACAAGAAATTCTTAATAGGCGAGTAAAAATATTTTAATTACATTTTAATAATCGAATCAGAATAATAAGTTTAGATTTAAATTTATTTTTACAGGTTTGATTCTTTGTTTGAAAGAATAAAGCAGTTGTTAGCGGAACGTGAAGATCAATTTAAGGATCATCGACTTTACAAGGAGGCACATGATGATTTAATCAACTGGTTAAGTAGAGCTCGCGAGAAAATTCCGTCGATGAAGCAACGTTCTTTGAGTGATAAACTAGCAATTGAAAACGCAGTTGCTCCTCTTGAAAGTCTCTTGAATAAGAAAGCTCAAGGCGAACTAATGGTAGAGCAACTGCAGCACACCGGTCAAGTAGTTTGCGCAAGTACAAGTCCGCAAGGCCAGGAAGTTATCCGAAATGAAATTCGCGCTCTCACTGAAAGCTTCGAAACTCTCTTTGATGAAATAAAGAAACAAAAAGACCAACTTGAAAAGACTGTTAGTCAATGGCGAGACTATAAAGATGAATACGAGAGGATCAGTGATTGGTTACAACAATTTGATATTCTCATAAAAGCCCAGAAGAATTCTCTTTTGCCAAATGTTAAAGAAAAGGAAAAACAAGTTAAAGAAGTCAAAGAGATTCTTGATAATTTGAGTAAGGGACAAGAACAGATTGATAAATTTAATAAATCAGCTTCAGCTTTACTTTCTACTCCGCTGGACACTTATGTAAATAATCAACTGCGACACTTAAATTCTCGATATCAAGTGCAGGTAAATTTAGCAAAAGACGTCTTGCAAAAGGTAGAAACGAATTATGCCCAGCACCAAGAATATGAGGCCAACTTGGCTAAAACGCGTAACTGGATAGAAAATGCCAAACAAATCATAAGACAAGGAACAGAAGCTGCCTCGAGTAGCAGTCGTGAAGAACTTCAAGAAAGATTGGATAAGATTCAAGAGCTTCTGAGAAAACGAGAAGAAGGTCAAAATCTAGTCCATCTAACAGTTAACTGTGGCGAGAAAGTAATGCGAAACACTAGGTAAGTAAATGATATTTCTAATTAAAGAAACATTTATTTTGATTCCAAAAAGTTAATCTTTATTCATTTTTTTTAATTCGTCTGATGTTTAAGGTCTGATGGTCGTGAAGAAATCGCAGCACAATTGAAAGAAATTCAAAATGACTGGGAACGACTAGTAAAGAAAATATCTACCACAAAAGTGCATTTGGAGACGAGTTTGCTTCAATGGGCAGATTACAGTTCATCGTACTCCCAGCTTCAGCAATGGATTAACGATAGAGAAGCGAAACTTCAGCAAGTTTGTGAACAAAAAGTTTCTAAAGCAAGGAAGGGTCTTGCTGGCCTCAACTCTTTAGCTATTGGTGAACGTAAAGCCAATTTGCGACAGACAAACAGCATCGTTCAAGATATTGTTGCATTTGAACCAATGATTCAATCTGTTACAACAAAAGCGGAAGATTTGCAGCAAGCTACTCCAGCTACTGAAATTTCCATTAAATACGAAACATTAAGTAAACAGGCGCAAGAACTTTATGCAAAACAAAAAGAAACCGTTGAACAACATCAAGCGTTTATAGACAGCGGAAACGAGTTTGTGCAATGGATCAGAGTAGCAAAGGAAAGATTAGGAAAATGTTCCGAACCTACCGGAGACAAAGAGTCATTAGCAAGTAAAATAACACAGCTTAAAGTACTTCATAGTGAACTTCCAGAGGGACAAAAGAAGCTTGAAAAAGCTCTTGAACAAGGAAATCTTGCTTGTCAAATTGCAGATGAAGAAGATAAAGAAATTATTGAAGAAGAAGTTGCATTACTTCAGGAAGAATACGACAATTATGTGTAAGTACCATTCATTTGAAAAAAGATAAACTGTTTTAGAAATCAAAAAATTTTAATATATTTTGCGAGGAGCTAATAATAATTGAAATAATAAATTATTTTAAACTTTTCAGGGATTCTTTGAACAATACGAAGAGTCTACTGGAAGTAGGAATAGTCAAGTGGACAGAATATGAAGACCAATTTTCCGAAGCTGCTGAATGGCTCACACAAACTGAACAGTTGGTTCAAAGTTACAACAAGTTGCAAGATAGTTTAGAAGAAAAGAAAAATGTTTTAGAACAATTCCAAGGCCATTTACAAACGTTATTCGATTGGCAAAAGGAACTTGACAGATTAAATATGAAAGCTCAAATGCTTTTGGAAACTTGTGCCGACACTCGTATTTCCAATGCCGTGACTCAGTTAACAACAAAATACAATGCACTACTTTCACTCGCTAAAGAAATCATGCGACGTCTAGAATTGCATTATCAGGAACACCAACAACACAATACGCTCTATCAAGAATGTCAAGACTGGATCGACCGAACTCGCGATAAACTCAATGAGTGCAAAGAGATTCCAAACACTCTTGCTGAAATCAA
The DNA here is from genome assembly GCA_035047165.1 of Ormyrus rosae. Taxonomy (NCBI): domain Eukaryota; kingdom Metazoa; phylum Arthropoda; class Insecta; order Hymenoptera; family Ormyridae; genus Ormyrus; species Ormyrus rosae. Next base: position 1,571,370 of record JAWWML010000052.1, on the reverse strand, counting down.
TAATAAGCTTCACACTTGTAAAATGATACGTCAAAGCTTAGAACAGGGACAAAACAAACTTCGCTATGCTCTTGAATTGAAGGAAAAAGTCATAATGAATACTGAACAAAATGGTGCTGCCAAAATACAAGAAAATACAGAAAATCTAAAGGCAGATTTTGATAAGCTATTAATTGATGTCGAAGAAGCCCGTCAAAAACTTGCAGCTCGAGCAGGGGTATTGGAAGAACTTAATAAGATGCATCGACTTATTGCTGATTGGCTTGAAGAAGTTGAGAGCAACGTTCACTTTGATGAGGTTTATCGAAACGATTTAAGTGAAAAACGAGCTCTTTTGGAAAAGTATAAGACTGTGCAAAGAGATATTCAGGGCCACAATGAAAATGTAGAAAAGCTGAAAGTCAAATTAGCCGACGATTCGAATATTTCTAAAGGACCATACGAGGCAACGATTGCAAAATATGAAGAGCTCCGAAAGCTCGTTGCTCAAAAGATTAATGTAAGTATTTATTGATTTCATCTATTAATTTCGTTAACGTAATTAAAATGCTTATCCACATTTCATTTTTAGAACCTGGAAGCACAAGTAAAGGATCACGAAACCTATCAACAAGCCTTCAATGAAGCATCCGACTGGGTTCGACGTGCCAAAGTTGATCTGCAACAACACAGCATAACTCATGGTGAAAAAGAAAAAGTCGCGGAGAGAGAAGGCAAAGTCCAACAGATGATATCTGCTCTTCCTAAAGGTCAAGCTTTAATTTCTAAAGTCATTGAAACTAGTGAGATTGTTCTTACTACCACTGGACCGGAAGGTCAAGACACTATTAATCATGATGTCGATCAACTACAAGCTGACTGGAACCACTTACAATCTCAGTGTCACGAAGCTGAAAAAACTCTTTCCAATTGCATTCTGACCTGGTCACAATTCACGACTGCACTTGAAAGCATGCAAAAGTGGATTGATCAATTCCAAAAGAAAATTAATAACGAACAATCTAAGGAAAATAGAACACCAGAGGACTTGGCAAGATGCAAAGGTTTAGTAGATGAAGCAGTTCGTCAAAAACCTATTTTAGAAGATTTGAATGATAAATGCGAAATACTGATGGAATTGAGTGCTTGCAACTGGGCTAGAGAAAAGACGGTGCAATTACAATCTGCTTACACTGGACTATTAACCGAAGCTCAAGGGTTAGTCTCAAAAGTAGAGAAAAATTTATCAGATCATACAGAATTCTTGAAAGCAAAGAAAGAAATGGAGGATTGGCTCCATACCGCGCATGGTTCTATCCAAGATTGCATCGGAGTTGGAGATGTCGCGTGGGCTAAAGATAAACTTGAAACTACCAAGGTGTGTAACACTAAAACATTTAACATCTATATTTTTTTAACGAAGAAAATTTTTTTTGATTATAAAACATTTATTTTTTTTTCAGTTGGTTGCCACAAGAATAACTGAAGGCCAGCATTTGCTTTCTACTCTGCAAGATGCGTTTGCTAAAGCAATCAATACTGCTCTCCCGGAGCAACAAGATCAATTAAGAAGTGACATGTCTGAGCTGCGTTCAAGCTGGGAACAGCTTAGCATAGATCTAAATACCATTCAAGCACAAGTAAAGTCAGTTCTTAGCAGGTGGGAAGATTTTTACGATATTCGAGATCGTTTTGAAAAATGGCTTGAGAAGACTGAAGAGAGCTTGAAGATACTACCAGACACGAAAGGAGAATTGGGTGAAATGAAAACGCTTCTTGAAAAATATAAGCACATTAAGGATGAAGTATGTGGTAAAAAATCTGACTTGGATCACTTGATAAGCGAAGCTACAGAACTTTCAAACTGGGCAAAGGACAAAACAACCCTTAATCAAGTAAAATCTTTAAGCTCTAGATGGGAAAAACTGGGTATTCAGGTTGATAAACAAAAAGATCTAATTGAGGATGAAATGAAACAATACAATGCTTATCATGCAGCTCTGCAAGAAACTGAGAAGTGGCTTCTGCAAGTTTCTTTCCAATTAATGGCTCACAATTCTCTGCATATCATTAGTAAAGAACAAACATTAGAGCAAATTAAACAACATAAAGCATTGCTCGATGAAATTCGAAATTATGAAACTGTATTAGATGACCTGAAAGCTAAAGGCCAGAATCAAATTGATAGATATGAGGCATCGAATTCTTCTGTGAAACCAACAATCTTGACTCAATTGCAAAACGTACGTGACAGTTACAATTCGTTACTTAACACTGCCGTACAAATTGAAAATCGTCTCGGCGAGTCCTTAGCTAAATTCCAAGAATACGAGAATACACTTGAAAGTATTATGAAGAATTTGGCGGCTTACGAACCAGAAGTAGCAACGGAACAAGAAGCACCTTTAGATACACTAGAATCCGCTGAAGAAAGCTTAAATTCGGCTAAAGTTTTGTACAACAAGTTGCAAGCAGAAAAAGCTCGACTTGTAGTAGCAGTGGAGGCTTGCGAGGCTGCAGCTGCTTCAGTTTCCAGGCCTGGAAGCCCGTTGGACGCTCCACCTGTTCAAACATCAGCTAAAGAACTGGAAGTTCGCAATCGCCTAGACGATCTAATAGATCAGGTATGTGTGCTTTTGCCTAATATTGCTTATTTATATATATAAATATCGTCAATTTTTTTTTCACGTAATTAAGTATTTTTTAATACTTTGTATGTCGTTTTCGAATATTTAATAATTTATATATGTCAACTGCTTATGTTTCGACTGCTACTGCTGCGTTTACTTCGTATTGTTAACGTTTCTGCATGAATTAACCACGTTTATATAGAGAGCAACAGACAGCACCGCACGACGAATCAAAGGTCTTCTTGACAACATCGAACAAAATGGTTGCCTAGAAAAGTTTGATGTTTTATGTAACAAGGTTTGCACTTTTTGCTTTTAGTTTTTTCAATGTTCACTTTAGTTATTTATTAATTAATGTTACGCATACATCAAGTGAAAATGTATTTATAAAATGCTAGTTTGTCAATACTTTTTTGATAGCAATTAATATCTTTTCAAACAACTTTGCTACTTGATGTACGTTGTAAACTATGTTTTTTACTGAATAGTGCGTAGTTTTTCTAAAGCAAACTAAAGCTTTTGCTATATAACTGTCGCCTTGAGTGAATTTTTTTAAGCTGTTAAGTAAATTTGTGTTTTAGATCATATGTATGTGCTTTTTACTATATTTAGTTGTCAAAATTGCAAAATTATCTATTTAAATCTAATTTATATCAGATTCAAAATATTTTATAGCGTACAGTATTAGAATTATAAAAGAGATTCCGTTTCTTCGAGTCCTAACAAAAAATATCGTTGCAGATGCAATCACACTTGTCTAACGTAACCAAAGCGGTAAGTGAATTAGAAGAGCAAACCCGGCAGAAGAATGCTCTGATAGCTTGGATAAACCAGCAACGAGCTTTGTGCGCCGAGTGGAAGTCGCGACCTGCAAAGTTGCGAGCCGAAGCTGCGCAGTCTGAGCTTCAAGCTATGAACGATCTTTTAACAAACGTCGGCGAACGACGAAGTCGCGCCGAAGCTGAGCTCTTGATTCGTCCAGACGGTCAGGACGCGGAAATCGAAGAGGGCTTAGACAAGCTCGAGGCTGAACTAATCGATGCGATCGCCGGAAAGCAAGCGGCACAAGACTTGATTCAGAAGTACCGCAATGAAGTGCATGATATTCATTCGTGGTTCGATGCTCTGTCAAAGAAAGTCGATGTTATTGAGAAAGGCAATGGTTTGACTATTGGGCAAAAAATCGCGTCTTTGAAAGAGATTACATCGGAGTTTGAAACTCAAGGACCAGAGCGGTACGTTATAAGATTTAGTAATTTATCTATATTTTCTGAGTAGGAACTTATCTGTAATCATATATTTCCTTTATAGATTGGAAGAAGTAAGAAAACTTGGTGATCAGGTAATGGACTCTGTCAGCAACTTAGATTCACAACAAATTGAAGAACAAATAAAGTCCGTTGAGAGAAGACATGGCGACATAAGCAAAAAACTTCAAAGGAAAGCTCAAGTACTCGACACGACTGCTCAAGGTATCGAAGCTACACGAAAAGAAATTGAAGAAAATCGTGAATGGATCAGCGACAAAAAGCGTTTAGCTCGAGCTTCAGAGCCTCTCGGCTTCGAAAGCCGCCAAGCTGAAGAGAAATTGCTGGCTCTAAAATCAATGTTAAAGGAAGCTGAAGCTAAACAAGTACTTACTGACTCTTTGGAAAAGCGCGTAAACAATATGCAAAACGAGTTAGAAGCTAGTGAACAGCAACAACTGGAGTCAGAAACTAAAGCTCTTCGTGGCGAACAAGCCGAATTGTGCTCCATTCTCCGAGAAGAAATTTCTGCGGCTACCGCTGCTGCTGAAACCCGTCGCAAGCTTGAGAACGATCTAGAAAAAGCCAGATTATGGATCAAGGGAACGAGTAACGACCTAAAGAAACTCAGCGGTTATTTACCTCTACAAGCTTCAAAGGTTGAGGAAGACATTACTCAACACAATGGTTTGACTTCAGAGATCAGACGCTTTAGTGAAGGTAGCTTAAAAGAGCTGCTGAAACAAGGCAATGCCATGTTGAGAGAATGTAATGATGAGGACCGCCAGCGACTCCAAGCTCTTTTGGATAAAGTTAACGAAGAATACCAAGATCTGCAAAAGGAAGCTCACGAAAAACAAGCAGCACTTGCTGATCTCCTTCAAGGTAGAAAGTCCTTTGAAAATGAAATGGATAGATGTCAGCGATGGATCAATGAGGCTGAAGTTGCCACTTCCTCTGAGCTCCGCACATCTAGTATTGATGTACTTCGAGAACAACTAGCAAAGGTATTCAAAATTAAGTTATTAAATTAGATAATAATTTTTTTATTTCTTTAAATTGAATTCACTTAATAATTTGTTTTTCTAGTATGATCGATTGAAAAAAGAAGCCAAGGAATACGCAGATGACATCGAAAAGATTTTACAACAAGGAAAATCGATCTTACCAACAGTAAGCGACGCAGATAAACTAGAGCTTAGCGAAAAATTGAAGAATATGAAAGATGCTCACGGACGAGTCGCTGGTGTCATCAACGAACGCGCTGCTGCCTTGCAGAAAAGTATTGACGAGGCTGAGCAAGTAGCCGCACGAATAGCAGAAGCTGTTCAATTCATGACTGACATTCAGCAGGAACTTCAGGAACTGAACAAACCCATTGGATCGCGAGTAGAAGACGTTGAAGGAATGTTGGGAACGTACGAGCGCATTCTAAATGATCTAAAAGCTAACAAAGATAAATTATCCGATCTGCAATCTGTGAATGTTGGAGATCTACACGGAGTCGTAGCCCAACAAGACGACTTGATCCGTGCTATTGAAGCCCAGATAGCGAAACTCCGTCAGTTACTATTGCTACGTCAACAATTCCTTGCTCTTGTCACTGAGATATTAACCTTCATTGCCAAGTACACGGAAATTGTACGTGACATTGAACAAGGTGGTCAAACCACTGAAGAAAAGATCAAGAAATATGATGACGTGATTCTTAAAATCCAAGAGTGTGAAGCAACCTTAGCTAGTGCCACGGACAAGGGTCAACAAATAGCTGCCGAGGGTTCGTCCGCTGATAAAAACAACATTACCGAACAGTTGCAGTCTTTAAAACAACAGCTGCAAACTTTGAGGCGAGCTGTTGAGCACCAACGTGAGCAGCATGAATTGGCCGCAGCTGAGCATCGTAGATTAGCCAACGAACTCGCTGATATTCTCGATTTCCTTGAGGGCAAAGAGAAAGAGGTGAAGACTCGACCATTACTGGACAGACATGCTGACAGTGTCGAGGCAGAACTGAAGAAACACAAAGTACTGTACGATTCAGTAAACGAATACTTGGACAAGATTAGAGAACTGAAGGAGTCGGTGAAACATGAAGATGGAATGCCTGGGTCTTTGAAGGAAATGTTTAGTGAAGCGGTATCGTTGTTGTCGTCTTTGCCTAGGGAGATGGAAGAAAGGGAAAATTACTTGGAGAGTAACATGCAGATGAGAGTAGATTACGCAGCACTCACAGAGAAATTGCACAACTGGGTAAATGAAGCTGAAATCCGATTAGAAAGCGACAAAGATGGTCTTGACTTTGAAAATATTCTCAGTGATTTGGAAGAGCATAAGGTAAGCGTACACAATACCATTAAAATTATATAATTATATTCAATTTTATTGATAATTTTCATAAATCGTTTGTTAATGTGTATTTTGTAAAGAATTTAGTATTATTTATTTTTTTTAATAAAGACTTACGTAAATTTTAAATTAAGTACTCACAATTAAACATTTGGAATAGTAACAAAAAATGGTTATGTAAATTATAATTGCCCATGGCAATTCGCATTAATTCACGACGTTTATCAGTCAGATACTAGTGTCTGCAAGTATAAACTCATCTCAATGTTCAAAAATAAACTTGGCAACAATAAAATAGAAAGATAAAAAGCTAGATATAAAAGCAGCATTATGCAAAACTCAATTAATTTACTTAAATTTACTTACCTCGACTAATTTAAGATCTTTCCAATAGATAGCGACGGTAAAAGCACATAACTGACTCGCTCCAGTAAAAGTCGACGAATTCCATTTAACAACTGTACTTCATAAATCATGTTTATATTCTCCAGATTTACTTCAGCAGCGAAGCCTCGATCCGGGAGCTCGTTTCGCAGCAAATACAGCAGGCCGCCGATAAAATCTGGCCGTCTCTGAGCGCGTCCGAGCAGGAAGAGTTGGGCGCGGAGCAGCAGCAGCACACGCAATTGCTCAAGAACACGCTAAACACCGCGAAATCGCAGCGGGCCAGGCTCGAGCAGGGCGCGGAAATGTGGCGGGATTTCGCCCAGACGTTGGAACGCGTCAAGGCGGTTATCGCGAGAACCAGATTCACGGATGAGCCCGTTTCCACCTTGGCTGGCCTGCAATTCAATATTCAAAAGATTACGCACGCACTCAATGACATTCAGGTGCTTGTCTTTTCTTATGATCTAAAATTTAACTTTCGTATTCTGCATTTCTTATCAGCGAGGAAATATTTCAGAAATTCTATTACTGCATCGAATTAAAAAATATATACAATTAATAATTGAAAATAAAACAATTACAAAGCGAAAGCACGAAAAACTTATCTTGAATTTATTTGTAGAATCAGCAATACGAGCTAGATCTTTTGAACGAAAGAGGAAAGGAGGTCCTTAATCAAGCAGACGCTGCGAATAAGCGTAGAATAGAGACCCAACTAACAGAGATTAGCACCGAATGGCGCGAACTGGTCTCAGGACTGGAGGGACGCCGTGGTGCTCTTGAAGCTCTGTCCAAACACTGGGAGGAACTCGAATCGAAATGGTCGGCAACCGAAGCAAAACTGAACGCTATCGAAGAACGCGGGAAACTCGTGGACACGGTCGTGCGCTCGAAACAACACCTGCTCGACACCATCAAGTCCCTCGATGTAAGTAGAAACAACAGTTACGCCGAAATATCCAATTTAGATTTTATTTTTTAAATAAGAGTTTATAATTTCACCGCGAGAGAATGGTAGTGCTGATTATGAAACTAGGCTAAAAATAGTCCTCATTCGTTTTATTGTCTTGCGCCTTTTGAAAAGATTGTTCAATTATCGAATCAATCGTTTTGAGAGGGTTAAATAACGAGCGTGCCAACTCGCACGGACGGGTACTAGTCCAACACAGGCATCCCCGACTCTGCGAAGCGTGACCTAGCTGATATGCTCTGACCGAACGTAAGGCCAGCAGAACCCTCCCAAAGTTTTGCGTGTAATGGCCTGTTGCAAATTGCTCGATCAAATCATTTGCAAAGGTGCAACAAAATCGCTATTGGACACTTTGTTTTGAATATTTACATTTTTCATTTAATTTACCACTTTGTGACAAATTAGCCAGAATAGCCTCGTTTCAAATGTCTGCTCATTCTTGACTCTCGCAGCTTATTTAATACCGAAAGAAATTATTATTAGCCGAAAGTTCCGAAGGTAATTGAAGATTACTCTTGCCTATTCTAGGAGTTAGCATCAGAGGCCGAAACTCTAAAATCCGACGCAGAAGAGGTGAGAGATCTGGCAGGACCCGTTCTCTCGTATCTGGCAGCCTTTACCGAATCTCCTGCACGTGCTCTTGAGGAGCGTATAGATAAACTCAGCACAGCCGTCGACACGTGAGTTACAAATCTATAATTTTTCTATCGCGACAGTCGCGTTCACCTTTTCATTGAGACGTTGGTCGTATAAATGTAGATTCGAAAATTAAGAGTTACAGTATTAATCGCGGAAACCAGAAAACCGTTTTACAATATAGAGCTTTGTATTATCTTTTTACTGATTATGAGAAGTGGAAGTTACGTTTTTCCTTCTTAAACTTTTTTTATTTTACCATTCAAACGATGCTGTAAATTATTTTAAAGAAATATTCAAATTGAATCTCATTGCGTTCAAAAGATTATTACTGTTTTACTATTATTATTATTCACGTAATATTTGACATAAGTTAAACATTCTTTAATAAGTGGACCATGTTCAAAACAAAACAAATCTGAATTAATTAAATTAACCTTTTGAATATTTTTTGGCGATTTCCTCGGAAATTGTTAGAAATATATGTTTTTATTGCACAATTTTTATTTTTTGATACTTCAGTTAAGCGATTTTGGGCCAGTAAATAATTTTTGACTAAGCACTAAAAGTCAAGAAAATTGTTGAAGTGACCCACTTACTAAAGAATGTTTCGTATTTAGACAGTAGTTTACGAGAAATATCAACACAAGGTAAGACAGTCAAAAATTTTGCATGTGCATGCTGTTTGAAGTAGCTTTTTGCTTCGTCCTTATTTCCAAAAATTTTTTTCTTCATTTACAGAAATATCATATTACTTTACAGAAATATAATAATTTTATTTAAACGTTATAAGATTTTATGTAGCTTGGGGAGAAATATGCGTACTGTAAAAGATAGTAATGATCGAATTAGAATTGGCATTATTTTGCGTCTGGCGCTATCGGGGCAGTAATCGTTCTTAGGTCCAAACTGTTTTTCTTATTAGTGAATTCATCGACAATTATAACATAAGAGTAGAGGACGACAAAGTTGTAATATTTGTCTTATGTCTCATTGCATATTTTTAGATACGGTTATGAAACTTCGAATAATATTTCAACGAGCTGAATAAGAATGATGATAATAATATATTTGTCTTATGCACCGAATGTGATAACTTTATATATTTGCGCATTAATTTTCACTTGCTGATACTAGTTTAAATGGAATCAGCACTTATAATTTTTAATGAAATAAAATATGCAAATAATTTTATTTAAACGGTTTAATCAACGGACACTGCACATTAAATTTCAAACAGCAATTATAATTTTTAAAATTAATTGCAGCATTAAAAATGATTATTTAAATAATTATTCTAAGAGACATTAGTTTACTGCCAAAGGTGATCTTTAGGTCTGATGTCAATTACTAAATTAACCGCAGGCTAAAGAGCAACAGTAGCGCTCATCACCGTTTGTTATAATAATAAACAAATGAATGGCGCTAAGATTACTTGACACATCGTAAAGTATTTACAGGGAACTTAAAGCTGTCGAATCTAGTCTTCATAAATACCAATTTTATATCTTTCCTTAAATTTTCAGAAAAGTTATTTTTTAAGATAAAAAGGCGTTCATTAGTTCAATGATTTAAAATACGCATGTAAATTTAATTTACAAACAACCGAAATTGAGCAATTTCAATCGTAATAAATGCTTCGTTTAAATTATTTATCTACCTTATAAAATATTATTAGGCTTATTAAATTATTAAAATTGTATTTTCTTATTTATGTAAATTGTTTGACTGACACTGATTTATACGTAAATAAGGATCATCGAGACTCCAAGTCTATTAAATTTCTAATAACAGTGACGTCATATTATTAAAGAAGACCTTGCATTCTTAAAATCTCATCTCATTTCTCGCAGCGGCCCAAAAATAAAGGGAAAGGCCTTAAAAGACAATTTATCGCTTCCTGAAAGCAAAGGCTTCTCCGGTCGAAAGAGTCCGAAAAATAAAAAAAATAAAAAGCGAGATCCCAGTAAAAAGCGTTCTCGGGCCTAAAACCGTCCGATCGCCCGCTCCGCAATAAAAACTGCACCGCGCGTTTCACCCTCCTATCTCCGTCCGAGTCGTGCATCGACTCGTTAAATCGATAAATCCCTCCTCGTTGCTATTGCCGTTGCCCCTACTACGCAACGGCCGGCGTCCTTTTTCGCGTGCGCACACACGTGTGCATCTTGCGCGGGGCTACGTCATTATCAAATCCGTCGAATGACGCCAGCACTGTAAACAGAGGCAGCGAGAGACCGAGAGAGCGAGAGAGAGAGAGAGAGAGAGAGAGAAGGTCGCGCGTCGAGCAACTTCGCCGGGACCATGGCATTCGTTCCCACCTAGAACCGATTTCTTCTTCCGCGAGCGCAGATACCGGCGCGCGCTTCGTCTTCGCCGATTCAGTCGACTTCGATCCATCGGAGCGCCTTCGCTCGGGGGACGCGCCGATTGGACTTGCGACTATCGAGGACTCGATCGACGCGAAATTTTCAAACGCTGACTGGCTCCCTCAAATCGTTCTCTTCGATGAGAATTTCATTTGAGAGGCGCGATAAGTAATCGGCGTCGCTGCGAAGGACTGTGGTCTAAAAAGTTTTTGATTCATGTTCCGTGAAGTTCTACGTCATTTATTTTGCCAGTGACTTGGATGTAAATAAGTTGGTTGCACGTTGACTGGTTATAGTTTTTCAACTTTTTCTTGCAAGGCGTGCTGGAAGAAACGAGGAACTGAACACGTTTGAATATATTAGTTGTTCTATTATCAAAGGAAAGCGATAAAAGTGATTCACGTAGAAAAATAAGAGTGCTGATGTAAGCAGGATAATTTTGCAGCTGCTATGATCTTGCGAGGTGAGTCTCTTTCCGATCTGCACTTGAGTTAAATTAGTTAAACTTCAAATGGTGCAAGTTTATTTTAAAGCTTCTTGAAATTTTGCGTATAATTTTAATCTATGTGCATTGATCAATATTAAATTTTATCGGCAGACTTTTAAAATTAAAATTCTTATCTGAGGTATCACTTAAGGATTTACACAAATCTGAATTTAAAAATTTATTAAGTATCACATTAAATGCAATGTTATTAAATGCTGCTGAAAATGAAAAAAATCGATAAACCAGTGCATCTTAATTTTGCAGTGAATTTATGAATGAAAGCTGCGTTCGAATTTTGCAGCAACGCATTCAGGTTACTGCAATGAATAGTTCGACGTCCGCGTGCTCTCATAGATTAGATTCTAATACCGATTCCTCTTTTATAAATAGAATTGTTGGTAAAATTATCCATTGATCCCTTATTTGAAAACTCGCTCGCAGATCGATAAGAAATCGATTCAACGTTTTTCCTGTTAAAATTTTAATGATTGGAAAAAAAATTGTGTTACATTTTTTAATACAATTTTCAATTTTTGAAACAGAAATATGTTAATTTTTTTCACTCCGTTATTACTCGTGACATCATGTGCTAGAATTTAGTGATAATTTAAAAGCTGATAAATCACGAACATGTCTTTAAGCTTTATAAATACAAGAAAAGTTGTATAAATCAAATAAAATATAAAGCGTAAAGACAAAATAATAATAGTTCATCAATAAAAAAAATTGCAATCCTATTAGCATAAGTTCAAAAGTTTTGTATTAAATATAATCAGGATGAAAAATTAATAATTTCGCAAATTTTAAAAATATCCCATATTTCTTCAAATATAGATTTCCTGTTAAAACTTGATAATTCATTCGTTTGGCGAAGTTACTCTCATTTATCTAATGGCTTGGAAAAAAGCCAATTTACAATTCTGTTTTATCTACAACAATGTAAACAATGCTCTAAAGCAAGAATATTCAAAACATGTATGCAGATGTCTGTATTTAATTTGCCTGCGAAAATCAATGCAGTAACAATCTAGTTAATAGGATATAAATTTGAAAAATTCTAGTATAAAGATATGAAAAATATCCCTTAAAAACATATGTTCTATTTTTATCGGGCGTTGCTAAAATTTTCTAAAAATACACCCGTTCGACCTCACTTTCGCCAAACATTTGTGCTTTTTAATTAGAGTTTAAGTCAGTGCGAAGTCAGTTCCTCATTCCTCCACACCCTTCAGCAAAGTTCGCCAGGTGTCTTCGAAGAAAGTACAACTCAACGCATCCACTGATCATTATATTTATCTCGGACGGGGCAGCAAATAGCTCATCGCGCATTCCTCTGATCCAATAAATGAAAAAGCGTCGCCCAGATCGAAGCTCGTCGAGCAAAAAAGCGTCTTCCTTTGAAAAAAAAAGACGGCGCGCAGGCGGAATACCTCCGAGGCGGCGGCGAGAAAGGCCTCGGGAGAGAGAGAAAGAGAGAGCGAAAAGAAAGAGAGAGAGAGAGCTTTGAAGACGCGTTATTCTTAGGACTCGTCGGCACGTTGAAGTCCGCATGCGTCGCGACGGCGGTGCCTGCCCGGTCGTCGCGGGCCAAAACGAACCGCCGCGGCCTCCCGCGCCTCCTCGTCTCTCAATACGTTTCGAACCGCGAGCCGCAGCTGGCTCGGCTTGATTAGTGCCGCGCCGTACTGTTGTCCGATTTTTCGCGACTGCCTCTGAATCGCTATCGCTTCGCTGTCCGTCGCGTCTCTTCTGACCTTTTACACGCGCAACATCCACCCCCCTCTCACGATCTCGAAGGGCTGAACAACAGGTGAGGAAAGGAGAGTTAGTTGGCCCATTCGTGCCGGGGACCGTTTGTTTTAAGTGCCGAGGCGAAACGAACGCGGGGAGCTCGCGAACGGCTTATCAAAACAATCGGTAAACGGGGATCAAGAATAGCTCCGGGGAATGTTAAGATGGTCGATTTTTGTGCTCAGTTTGCACGTGAAACTCGCCGGAGTCGCAGTGCGCTTGGCTCGGTTGTAGTTTTTCGTTTTCAGGGACGTGGATTAAAATAACTTGAAATTTAAACAATTTCCATTAAAATCTGAAAATTTTCAGTACGCGTTAAATAAATCCGAGTTTCGAATAGCTATTTTAAAGCTCTCGTAAGTGCCCGAGTGATTTCAAAACGAAAAGCAAAAATCGTCGCATCTTACTTTCTCCCCAAGAAATTCCATCCGAAAAGTGTCTTTTTTCAACAAACACGCGTAAATAAATACCCAGAAAAACCGTCCGCGCGTAATTTAAAACCATAAATTCGTAAAAAAGTGCGGGGCGAAAAGCGCGTGCCGGTTTTCCGCCTCTGTCTGCGCGTAAAACTTGGCGGGTCCCCGCGATACTACCGGCGTGATGTCAGCTTACGTTCGGCGAATCGGCCTAGAGACCAAGGCGGTGCATTAACCATTTGCAACGCGACATTGACACCGAGAGAGTCATTCTCGTCCGAGGCGGAAAAAGGGGAGGGAGAGAGGATGGACCGGTCGCTTTCACGCGCTTTTACGCTATATTTCGGGTAATGTTTCGCGGGAGAGCCTCGCTACATTTAGCACTGCACGGCCGCAGTGTCAACCGTTTGTGTGGGCTGCGTAATTGCGGTGATGTCATCCTTGCGAAAAGAAACATGCGCCGAATTCGTTCGCTCTCGGAGGGGAAAGATTTCTCTAGTTTTCTGGTCGGGACTTATCGTGTACAATGTCTGGTTTAATTAACAGATCCGACGCAGTTTCATTCTAGTATCATTGATTCGTCATGCGGTTAGGGTTTCCGCTTTAATACTCGTTGACGACATTTGTAAAAAAAGTAAAATCATGTCATACTTCCGAGGCGGAACAGTGAACAAAACTCTAAACGAAAATAGGTTTTTTTTTCGCGTACAACCTTGATCTTGATCTTGGCTGCAATCAACGTTAAAATAACATTTACTCTCCCCCGCAAGTAAGCGTAAACTCGCACTGGCAAGTAAAAGTTACAAGCCGAGAGACATAAAATCGCAGCCCCTCGGCTTTGCTTACGATTCGCGCGGCGCGAGCTTCGAGACAGAGAGAAGCTACTTCGAATCGCGCTCTAAAATACGAAGACGGCCCCGGTAGCCGGTCTACTTTTAGCCAAGGCCTCTCGCCGTCGTCGGCCGATCGTCGGCCGGCCAGGAGTCGTCCGCGAGCTTGGGATCCAAGCCATCTTTTCTCTTTCTCGCGCGACACGCATTTCCGATTCTAAATCCGTATACTGTGTCGCCGAGCTTTCGCGTCTGGGCGTCGCTCGCGCCTTCCATTAGGGGATGGCCACGTGAAAATCCCAAGAGAGACGCCGCGAGTGACACGAGGGAAAGCAAAGTCGCGACACGCGAAGACTAATTGACCCGTGGGATTGATGGGCCGAACGAGCGGCATTCTTTCCCGACGGATGTAAAATATTTACATGCGCCGTGAAAAAATTGGCAGGCCGCTTGTTTTAAGTCGCTATATCTTCTAGATGAAAAACAAACATCGCGGCCTTTTTTTGACGTGGATAAACTGATTTAGGCTTAAGAATTGGTATTTTTGAAGACTAGATTTTTTAATTAGCGAGGATAATGAGTAAGTAAATACTACTGTTATACATTTATAAACCGCGAATCCGCGCTAACGACCGTCTCAATGAAACGAAGATCGCTCCGTCAGCCATAACGACAGCATAAAGACACGAAACTCGAAAAATTTGCAGACTCGTCAGCTTGCTCCGGTCCAAGTCGGAAAAGTCGAGCGAGGACCTGCGAAGCCTGCGCCTCGTGGAGGAGGAGATAGCCCGTCACCGGGAGCGCCTCGAGTCCATCGGCGCCCTCGTCGCCTCGTTCCACGTCTACGGGGCCGATCAGTCGGCGATCGAGCTCGAGCTCGGCGAGCTCGCTTCGGAACTCGAGGCTGAGCTCGAGTCGCTCAGGGAATTCTCGGGAGACACTAAGGCGCGGTACCAAGCCGGCCAGCAGCTGGTGCCGATCGACGTAGCGCAGCAGCTAGCCGCCCTCGAGCTCCAGGCCGAGGACACGAGCCAAGCCATGGAGGAGAAGCAGCGCGAGCAGAAGCGCGCCAGGACGACGCGGACCGATTACCTGGCCGACGTCGACGAGCTCCAGGCATGGATGCGCGACGCCGAGCTCAAGGTGCAGGACAGGTCTTGCGAGCCGAGCAAGATGATGGAGAATCTACGGCAGATACAGAATGAACTCGCACCCATGTCCGACAAGCTTGAGAGACTCACCAAGAATGGAAAGGCCATCATGGAGAACACGAGGGACGACGCGGAGAAGGAACTGATCGCCAAGACCGTGGCGAACCTCACGGAACAGCTGGCTCAGGTGAAGGCCTGGCTGGACGAGAAGAAACAGCTGGTCGGGGATACGCTGGACGCCTGGCAGAGGTTCCTTACGCTTTTGGAAGCTGTCAAGGCCTGGACGGCCGAGAAGAGGCTGTTCCTGGAGGAACCCTTGAAATTAAGTAGTCTTAATCAAGCGAGACAAAAGTTACACGAGTATGCGGTACGTTTCGTGAGATGGCGACTATTTTATGTAGCGAGTGTCGTACCTTTTGATAGAAATTTTCTTCTATTAAGGATCTTGTGACCTCTTATTCTTGTGAATATTGTAAATTTCTGAAAGATTATGTATGTAAATTCAAAACTTACTTCCTCGCTGTATAAAAGTCGATAATTTGTTAAGAATTCCAGTAGTACTAAACAATTGTAAATTCCTCAGACCGCCGTAAAGAGCTGTAAGCAAGTGAATAAAAACTTGAGCGATATGGGCCGCGAATTGGAGAGCATCGGTCAGGTGACAAGCGTCGGCGACTTGCCTCAAAAGCTCACGGAAGCCGAAGATGCAAAGGTCGAAGTTGAGGGACAGATATTGAAAAGGGTTAGTTTATTACCGGTCTTAAATCACTTACACCCCCCTGCGGTACTTGACGCAAAAACACTGGCAACCTGTTGCTTTTACAGAACGCACTGCTGCAAGAGATGAGCGAAGAGTGGGAGCAATGCGAGCGCAAGATGAAGGACGTCCGTGTCTGGATGGAGAAGGCCCGACAGAGCCTCGACTCCGCACAAAACAAGAAGAAACCGCTGAGAGATCAGCACGCGATTCGCGAGAAGATGCTGAGCGACGTCACCATTCAAAAAACGAAGATCACCATGAGCGTGGAGAAGCTGCAAGTGCACTTCCGCTCTGGCGTCGGTGGCGACAATCGCATAATCGAGACCGCGGACGAGCTTCTGGCCGAACTTGATGTGCTCAATGAAACCGTTAAGGAGCAGACCACCTCGCTCGAGGCTTGTCTCGCACAGTTAGATCAGTACCAACAGGTTAGGATTAGATTGCGAATGGAGGCGAAGAATTTTTTAACGTTTTAATGAATTTCGGTAATGTTTGCAACGTCTATTCCGTATGTAAAAGATGTAAGATTCCGTTACAGGAATTCATTTAAAGCTTCAAATGTTCTTCGGTTCTTCGAATGCCCTCTAATTGACAGCCAGCATATGACAAAGGGATATTGGGTCTTTTACAGGAAATACAGCAGCTCCGGCAACAAATCGTTCAAGTTGAACAGCAGCTGAGGACAGTTTTGAGTCCAACGTATCTGCCTAACGACAGAGAAAAGGCGCAGCAAGAACAACAGGTAGGTTTACGATTCTTTTTACCCCCCACTCTTTCTCTTTCACCTGCACTGTGCGCTAGAGGGCAGCAATTGATTTGTACATATAATAGTTAAATTGATACCAACACAAAACCACCACCAAAATTGTATGTTTTGCACTTAGTGACTTATGAAATTGATTAATACGTCGATTGGTGGACCACATTTAATAATAATAATTATGACGTTAAAAACACTTTATCACTTTGTAATTAATTTTCAGATCTGTTATTTGCTTTTTATTACTTTATGTCAGCACTGTTAATTTTTCATTTATTCTTGTTCTTTTATAATTTTTAATTTTTTAAGAACAGGAATTTGCTTCCTTTTATGTCAGACCTTCTTAAATTGATCATATTGCTTAAAAATCATTGGTGAATGGGCAAAAATTCAATATCATAAAAATTTGTTACATTTTAATTTTTATTTATTTTTGGTTCTAATCTTTCATAAACTTAAAATGGTATATTTGCTTTATGGGTGTTGGTTGGTATCTTTATTTTAATTCTGTTTTGCGTATTGTTCTCACCTCTCACACTTAGCTTTTAAGTCATTTTTCTGTGATTATATTATTATTTCGAGGGATAACTTGATTTCGCTTGTTTGTGTTGGCATTTCATATTTGTTTGTACATTGATTTTAGTTAGATACTTATTATTGGTTTATGTTTTGCTATTATATATTTTTTAATTTACATTCCTATTTTTATATTTAATTCACATTTCTGTAAATATTATTGTAGAAAGCACATCACTTTTTATATATTTGCACAATTATATTAAGTAATTATTATTTATTACGTTTATTATTTCATTTTTACATATAATTTAGTCGTCAAAAGAAATTTCTCATCGACATCGATAGTTTAATTTATTACTGGCAGCAGCTCAAACGTAGCTAAATCAAGTCAACTTTCTTGGATTAATTAAACACGAAATATACCGACTTTTCGTGACGAAGCCGCCTTAAGACGGCAATGCGAAGTCATTGCATAATAAACGTGCGATTAATATAATTTTTTATTCTTTAATCATACGTTTGTCGACTAGCTGTTCATTTATGACTTTTGTTTGCTGCATTCCTTTTTCTCCTACTCAAAAAACCTAACGGTGGAACTCCTGAATTACCTATCCTTACTCTCTTCCATTCAATGGACACTGCCTCCTAATTAATATTCTGTTCAAATATTCTGTTCGTCGTCTTTGTCATTTTTACTGCCTTTCGTTTCGTCTGAATTTTTCTTTTTCTCATTTGCCTTGTTAATGCTCCTATTATTTTGGCGCGGGGTTTCTTTTGAACTTATTCTTATTCTACAATAATTTTTAATTCAACGATTCGGGTTTAATCTTTTTACTTCAATTGCTCAATTTTCTCGTTTGCACACAAAGATTCATCGAGAACGAATAAAGTCTCTACACAATAAGATTCAGGCACGCTCGGAACGATCGAAACTGTTAATTCAGCGAGGAACGCCAGATATAGAACCATTAGATTCTTAGCAATCGGCAGATTTGGCATCCGGTCATCTCGCGTGACCAGAGGTCAGATTGTACAATTGCTTTACGCATTTTGCGGTGCGAGAAGCACATCTAAAGGCTGTATCGTGGTGAAATACACCGGAAAAGTTGTTCTGCGGAAAAACAACTGCATTCCTGTCGCGTTTAATCTTCAATGACTTGAAGCTAAATGTGCCGAGACCTGTTAGCGAAGGACGCTGCATTATTACGTGATGTACGGGAGATTTAGTTTGGTTTGATTTTTGTTACAGATTTTTCATTTTTATGATCGAATTCTTCGCTTCGTGTATTTTTTTTTTGTAACGCAAATGAAATTTCCGTTTTTCGTAACTGTCTTGCGTGTAAAAGATTTTACTTGTGAATTTAATCAATAAACAGTTGTTTCTCTCGCTATAAATGTAAATTATTGTAATAATCGTAGAAACACATTTTCTTTCATGTACTATACATTTTTAATAATATAAAAAGCAACGAGAAAAATAAAGAGCATTCTTTTTGAGAGAGAATTGAGACGTTCATATTTTTCTTCTCCACTGATCGGCGTAACCTTAAGTTTCCTATAATTCCAAATCCAATTATAAAATGTTAAAAGTGCTAATGATTGTTGAAGAAATTGCATACATTTTTAATCAATTATTATCAAGAACCCTTAAGAATAGAAGATTTAAATTTCTTAACAAACTTAAACTTTTAAAAATAAAAGAATTTTCTGAAGAATTTAATAACTAAAAATATGTACAAATGACAAGTGCTTCCGATGCTTAAAACAAACAATCTATGCCCATCCCGCTGAAAAATTCTTAATTGAAAACGCAAAGATATGAGATCTCCTGGTACTTAAATTTTGCGAGCAGGCCTTGCGGACACGACTGGAGGAATGGAAGCTGCGCTCAAGGACGTTGGCCGATCAAATTCACGCAGTTGACCCGCACTACGTTCCACCGAGTGCAGAAAGCAGCAGCAAACCCATCAGCCTGGTCTCCTACGCTGACATTGCTGCAGGAAGGTCAAGGTCAAGCTCCAGGCATGCTAGTCCTCTCAGAAAGAACAAACAAGATGTTCCCATGTCTGCTCAAGTTCTCCATCAATCGCTTGCAAGATCGACCGCTCCGCCAGCTCGCCCTGCGCAAACTAACGAAGACGCAGATGACGCTAAACCTGTTGAAGAGCCAAAGGTACAAAGAGGAACTCAGGCGCAGCTAAAAGCCCAACCGCAAAAAGAAGTACAACAGAAAACCAAAGACAATCCGCAAGTGGAAAAGCAACAAGCTAAAGGAAAATCTGAAACCAACGTAAGACGTGGAAGGTCCCCTACTAGAAAAATGCCAGCTAAGCAAACTACTAAAACTTCCGAAAGTGCAAAACCAAAAGTTCCTAATGTACAGATACAAGTGCTTGAGACTGATACACCAAAAGTGCCATTAAATGAAGAAGATAAGCAAGAAACTGCTGATACGTCTATTCAGCAAGGATTAGCTCCACGGGAAGACAGACGAGGAAGATCACCTAGTCCTATGTGGGTACCAGGATCAACGTCTTACGCTGATATATTGAAAGGTCATTCTTCAAGGGCATCTTCGGAAGTAGATGAAAGAGTTGACCACATGGTCCATCTTAAAATTAAAGAAGCGCGTATTGTGTCCAGAGAAGTTTCTCCCAGTAAAATACGTGAACCTCAAACTTTGAAAGTTGCGGAGAAACCTGCAGAAATTTCTGAGACAAAAACCGATGTTAAAGTCGACGTTAAAGATACTACAACTAATGAACAAACCTCATATCAAAATGTATGTCCTTTACCTGTTACTAGAACAGTGTCAAATACAGAAATACAGCCAGTGACGAGTTGGGCTGATGAACCATTAGATGATTTTAACACTTTGAATGAACCCATGATTAGTGCACCCCATCAAATGTACAATTACATGCATCCGATGCCAGAATTAGTAGGATTTATTAATTCTCAGTTAAACCCTTACCAAGACAACCCTTACGTTTACGGCGCTGTTTCTGTTCAACCAATAGATCCCATTGCCTTAAGCAATTATGGAGCAAATGTTCAATATACCGCTCAACCCTTTGTAGGACAACCTACTTACCTACCTCCAGAGATATATCAACAAATTCCAAATGTACAGCAAACCAGCGCTTCAAAAAGTGTAGCTATAAACGAGCCTGTGATTTTGAAGCCTGAAACCAGCACAAACGTTCAACCAAATATTTTATTGAAAACCGATGAGTCTACTCTTTCTGTTAATGTCCGTGATAATAGTGAAGCTATTGACTCTTCAATAGAAATTGCTAAACATGTAAAATCCAGCAAACAAGAGACTGTGCCAAGTGAAACTCAAAATGTTAAAACAACCGATTTATTACAATCTAAACCAGAAACAAGCAAGCACGAGAAACCAGAACAAGTCGAGGCTCGTGGATCATCTTTTTCATATGCACAAATCTTGTCACAAGGTTTAACTCCCCGAGAGCTTGCATCTGCAACATCTCAACAGCACTCTGAAAAAACTAACGAACCATCACCCTCGTACACAGCTTCAAGAACCTCAAATGAACTTGTAACAAAATCAACGGTTTCAGAAATGGAGAAAGAACAAGACAATGCAAAAGCAAAAGCTGAAAATTGGGATACTATCAAGAAAAAAGATACAAAGCGAAAACAAACTATCAGTGAACAGCAACCTAAAAAAGAAGAAAATAAGAAGAACAAAAGAGGAGCAGAAAAAGTTAAAATAGACAATATTGATAAAGTTGAAAAGGCAATTACAGAGAAGCAACCTAAATTAGATATTCCTACGCAAACTCAAAAACCACTTGCACATGAAAATACTAACGCTCAACGAAAAGTGAAAAGTAAGGAAGAAATTAAAAACGAAGAAAAACAACCAGATTCGCAAGAGCTTACTTCTTCTGACAATGCTATCAATAATTTATCCGATAAAAAGAAAAAACAAAAAAAGAAGAAACAAGATCAATCAGAAGAAGATGAAATAGACAAAGCTTTAAAAGAAATTGAAGGTATGGACAAACAAAAAACGAAAATAGTTAAAGATAAACCCATTAAAGAAGTTAATAAAAATAAAACAGAGATAAAACACTCTGATCAAAAAGAAATATCAAAATTAAAAGCATCAAATAAAGATCTGAAGGAAATCGAAGAGAGTAAATTAGAAAAAATTGGATTAAAAAAAGTGACTGGAAACGCAAAACAAATAGATGAGTCTAAACAACAAGAATCTGTAAAGGTTCCTGATGTCAATGAAGACAAAGAATTAAAGCACAAAAAAACTGAATTAAATGCAATTGTTAAAGATGAAGCAGAAAATCAAAATACTAAGGTGAGCGACAACGCTGAACCAAATTCAGCAAATTCTAAAAAAAAGAATAAACAACAATCTAAATCTAATGAGTCTAAAAATATCGATGATCAGAAAACTAAAGACCGAAACCTAGATAAAAGTTCCTCTAAAGATTCAAAAACTGCAAAAGGCATCGAAGTTTCTGAAAACATACCGATAGAAAAGAAATTATCCGAGGTACCTTCTGATGATTCAAAAAATCTTAAAAAACCAAATAAAAAGAAAAAAGATAAAAATGTTACAGAACAAGAACCAAACCAGCAAAAGGAAACTGTTATCGATCCAAAAGTTTCAACTGTTGAAACTTCAGAAGATATAAAATCTGTACAAAGCATTCAAGTTTCTGAAAATTCGCCAGCAGAAGAAAAGTCTACTAAGATACCCTCTAATGATGCAAAAGATGCTAAGAAATCTAATAAAAATAAAAAAGATAAAAATATTAGAGAACAAGAATCTCAACAACAAAAAGAAATAATTGCTAATACGAAAGTATCAAGTGTAGAAACTGCAGAGGATTCAAAATCTGTTCAAAACATTCAACTTTCTGAAAAGATAACTGCAGAACAGAAATTAGCTGAAATTCCTTCTAAAGATTCAAAGGGAACTAAAAAGCCTAATAAAAATAAACAAGGTAAAAATGTTACAGAACAAGAACCTAAACAACAAAAAGAAGCAATTGCTGAAACGCAAGTTTCAAGTATTGAACCTCCAAAGGATTCAAAATCTTCAGAC
>JAWWML010000052.1:1494431-1548897 GCA_035047165.1 Ormyrus rosae | reverse complement strand
AAAAAGCCTAATAAAAATAAACAAGATAAAAATATCACAGAGCAAGAATCTAAACAACAAAAAGAAGCAATTGCTGATACGAAAGTTTCAAGTATTGAATCTCCAAAGGATTCAAAATCTTCAGACACCATCCAAGTTTTTGACAAGGAACCGACAGAAGACAAATTAGTCGAAATTCCTTCCAAAGATTCAAAGGGGACTAAAAAGCCTAATAAAGATAAACAAGATAAAAATATTACAGAACAAGAATCTAAACAACAAAAAGAAGCAACTGTTGATACAAAAGTCTTAACAATTGACACTTTAGATGATAAAAAATCTTCACAAGGCATTCAAGTTTCTGAAAAACTACCAACACAGAAATCTACTGAGGTAGCTTCCAGTGATTCAAAAACTGCTAAAAAATCTAATAAAAATAAAAAAGATAAACATATTATAGAGCAAGAATCTACACAACAAAAAGAAATAAATGCTGATGCAAAAGTTTCAAGTGTAAAAACTTCAGAGGATTCAGAACCTGTTCAAAGCATTCAATTTCCTGAAAAATTAATGATAACAGGAGGTTCTATAGAGGTAACTTCCACTGATTCAAAAATTGTTAAGGAATTTAATAAAAATAAAAAAGACAAGAATATCAGCGAACAAGAATCTAAGCAACAGAAAAGTACTATCACCCAGACAGAAGTCCCAAATATCGAAAATATTATAACACAAGTAGACGAAAGACAGCAAAAAGATAAAATTATTTCACAACCAATTCAAGACAATACTAATGTCATAACTGTAAGTGAAGTAACAAAAAAACCTCTTATTGAAAAAGCGGAAACAAATATCTCTACTTCTCCACCAAAATCATTTGAAAATAAAACAGATTTATTATCTGAAAATTTACCTGCTTTATTAGACACTATTACTTTAAGCGACGATGCACCCTTATTTGGTAGCGTACAAGATAGAAAAAGGACTAGTTCCACTAAACATCGAAGTGAAACAGATTCAAAAGATACTAGCCAACTAATTTCTGAGCCTGAAAAAAGGAATGTAAATCAGGAAAATAAAAAAGAAATAGAATCTATTATATTACCCTTCTTGAATGAAACGATTAAAGAATACCATACAGATTATCATATTCATGCTCAAGCGGAATCCGATTTGTACCGTTTTTACAAAGTGGAAAAAGTTCTCCAAGAAAATCAATTCCCTAAACCTGATGAAAAAAATAGATCATCGAGTATAGAAAGAATAGTTCAGGAGTCGAAAATGAAAGCACCCAAAACTGATATAAAAAATAAGCCCACACTTACTTCTGAGAAAACCGAAGTGGTACATTCAAAGATTCTTGGCCAGTCTACGTCTGATGCGGAAGATAAAAATCTATCGGTCCCCTCGAAAGAGTCATCTTTAAGTGTTCATTTAAAATCTGATGATTCTTGGATGAGCCTTTTAGATGAGCCTATAGTAATTGATGATGATTTTGATGAAGAAGATATGAAAACTGTTACAGAATCAAAAGTAGACGCCAAAATTTCTCTTAAAGCTGATGCTTCACAAGATATCACAAACAAAACATCTAACACTGAAATTTTATTATCGAAAGAACCTGAAGTCAAGAGTGTAAAAGATGTTAATCTGCAAAAAGATTCAACTAAAGATATACCTGAAAGTGTATGTGATAAAACAAATCTTATTGATGCTAAATCAGGTTCTGAAATTGTAAGCGAAATAACTACCGAAATGAGTTCAGAAATTTCTAAAGGAGCAAAAAAGAAACAAAAACAAAAAATGAAATCAACTGCCAAAGTAGAAACAACTGATGCTAAAACATTAGCAACTATTCAAGCAAATCAAGAAGAACGTTTAAGCGAAGACAAAAAGTCGACGCTTTCGGAACAAACTCACAACCTTCAACCGAAAGTATCAACGTCTGAAAAGAATAAACCTGATAAATTTGAACAAACTAAAGAAAATATTCAAACTGATTCAAAGAATGCATTTGAACCATCCGTCAGTGGACAAAGTGAACATAAAGATAAATGTTCAGATTTAGAGGAAGCTGAAAAACAAAAATCTGAAGCTACTGCTGAGATTCCCGAAGAGATACCAAAACCAATACAATTGCTTGAGAGTAAATATTTGCAAAGAATAGATGTAGTTAAAGGAACGGGAAGAAAAGTGAAATATCTGGAAGGAACTGAAAAATTAACACCGGAATTTATTGAAGATTTCATTAATAATCACCCGTGGAACGTAGATCTTACTCCAGAAGAACAAGAAGAATATGATTTCATTATGGAAAATAAGACTCTCGATCTGAATATACCCAAATTTCAGAACAGAAAATGGCTTTTAGATGCGGAAAAGGACTATGAAGCTAGAATTAAACAACAATACGATGAATATGTCGCATTCATAAAAGAAGAATTAGCTCAAGATTTAATCGAAGATCCAGAACTCGCAGAGAAACTTAAAGAAGTCGAAAATGATCCAGAATTTTGTAAGAAAATTAAAGAAACTGTAGAAAAAGTCAAACAAAGAAAGGAAGAAAAATACAAACAAAAACTTGAAGAAGAGAAAAAACAAAAGATGGAAATGGAAAGAAAACAAAAGATTGATGAAGAAATAAAACGAAAAATTGAGGAGGAAAAGAATCAAAAAATGGAAGATGATACAAAATCTGATTCTTCGTTAAAATCAGATAGCAGTTCTACATCTAAAGAAAAATTAAAATCGAAAAAACAATCAGATAAACAAAAATCTTCTCAAGATAGAACAGAAAAACTTGACAAACCAGATTCAAAGAAACCATTAACAACAGAGATTGAACAACAATCCTGTGAAAATCAAAAAGATACCGAAAAGCAGACAGCAAAAGAAAATAAAGATAAATCAAAAGAAATTCTATTATGCTCAATCCCATTAGAAACTTCTGTAAGTGAATCAAAATGCATTGAAGGTGAATCTACAACTGAAAAATCTAAAATAGTGGAAGATACGTTAAAAACAAAATTGCCATCTGAATTGGACAGTAAATTACTGGAAAAGAAAGATGCTAAAGCTAAAGCTAATGAAAGTTCTAATCAAGAATTAAATAAAAAAGTTAACGAGAAACAACCTGCAGCAGAAAGTAAAGCCCAAAAAAACAGTGATGTAAACGTTTCCAAAAATCAATTAGACAAAGGTGCAGCAGATCCTGTAAAGTTAAATGACTCTGAAACGTCTGCAGAAAAAGATACAAAAAAACAAAGTAATGTTCCGAGTCAACCACCTAGTATTGACTCCAATAAAAACAAAAAGAAGAAAAAACAAGGTAAAAATATCAACGAAAAAGAACTGTCGGAAATAAATAGTGAAGGTAGCAAGAAAGAAAATGTAGTATCAAAATCAGATGTAGTAGTTCAGAATCCTATTCCAATTAAAGATGAAAAATTAATTAAAGATGAGAAACAAAAATCTTCGAAAGATGCAAAATCGCAGAAGAAGCTGCAATCAGATTCAAAAGAAACTCAAGCGCAGCCGCAAGATGTTGAAAGTAACTTAGAGAAGAAAAACAAAGTAGCCGCTGAAAATCTTAAGCTTATTAAAAATATGAAAGAAAGCAGTGAAAATGCAAATATAACTTATGCAAAAATAGCAGCAACTTCGGTTGTTTCGTCCGAGTCTGATAATGAAAAATCTTCTGACAAAACGCAAATATTGGATGATAAATGTATAGAAAAAGACAGTAAAAATGAAAGAAAAATTACAAGCTTAGATTCTACTGAACATTCTACTTTGGAAAACATACCAAAAGAAAGTATCATAACTGGCGGTGACAAAACCGAAATTCTTCCTCCTAAATCACAAACAGTTGAAGTAGATTCTGACGACAAATCACAATCCACTTCATACGCTGAAATAGTAGCAAAACATTCGTTAGAACCCATTGAAAATTCAAATGATACTATTAACAAAGAACAATTAAATAAAGCTAATCTTCCAAAAGTAGATATTCAATCATTAAATAAAGATCAACGAGCACTTCCACAAATTCAAATTACTGAAGAAGAAGCACCAGAACCGATAGAAAACATTGTTCACGTAGATGACCAAGGTTTTATGGAATTTGTAAATAGAAAGGAATTAAGATCACGTCGTTCACGTTCACGTTCTCGCTCAAGGAGTTCAAGACGTAATGAACCCCATGAAGAAGATAAGAATAAAAGCAATGACCATTCAAAAATCAATAAAGTGCAAGATATTAAGGCAGTAGATGAGAAAAAAGATGGAAAACCTGGTGATTCTAAAATTAAAGAAAAAGATGAGGCAATCAGTTCTGTAGAACAATCAGACGATAAGCAGCAAACAGAAAATTGCAGTAATACTAAGAATAAGAAGACAAAAAATAAAAAAAGTAAAGTTGCAGCAAATGAATCTCAACCAGGAAACGCAAAAGATAACTTAAACAAAAAAGTGGAAGAAATTCTTTCGTCAAATGAAGATTCAACTTTAACTGTAGATAAAAAAAGTGTAGAAAAACAAACTACGTCAGATGATAGAATTAAAGAATCTGCGAATAAAGATTCTTGTATTTTACAAGAAAAAACGAGCGATAAAGCTACGAGTTTAATTGATGATAAAACTCAGTCAGCCAAAACATCTTCTAAAAAAGGGAAAAAAGCCAATAAAGAGCAAACAAATGATACAAATCAACAACTTGTGTTGAAAGAAGAAAATAAGGACAAAGAAAAGCTTAAAGACGAAGTTTCTAAATCATCAACAATAAAAGAAACTACACAATCTTCAAATATTTCAAATCAAGACAACAGCGATAATTCAAAAGAAATTTCTCTGCAAAAAGATAATTCAACAATAAGTAATATTCAAACTGATAAAAAATCAGACAATAAAAAATCATCTAAAAAAGGAAAACACGCAAATAAAGAAGACACAAAAACAGGATTAGAAAAGCCCATATTAATAAAAGAAGATGAAATTAATGTCAATGTAACAAAAATATCAACGGAAGATTCTAATGCACTAACAAAAACAAAAGAAGAAAATAAGTCTGCAGAAAAGTTAAAAGAGAAACTTTCAACAGTTTCTAAAGAAAATGAACCACGAAAGACAAATGAGACAGGTTTACCAAAAGATCCACAAAGTAACGAAGAATCAACTAATAAGAAGCCGAAAAAAGATGAAAAAACTAAAAAAGAATCAGTCACAGTAGTAACCGAGGAAATACCAAATGTAACAGAATTACCACCTGAAAATGTAAAAGAAAGCATTCCAGAAAATGAGAATAACGCAATACCTAGAAATATTGAAACTAGCAAAGAATCAAATAAAAAAGCTTCGAAAAAAGGGAAACAAGCAAATAAAGATACTACGAAAGCAGATGTTGACAAATTACCAGTAAAACAAGAAGATACAAAAAAGAGCCCTTCTAAAGAATCCAATGGTGATTCTAAAAAACAAGAAATTAAAAAAGAAGAAAGTAAGCCGGATGAGAAATTAAAAGAGGTGACCTCATTGCCATCAAAAGAACTTGGCCAATCTTTGGAAAAATCATCAACAAAAAGTGAAAAGTCGATAGAAAATACAGAGAAAAGCGAAAGAGATGATCTTTTGACAAGCGACACGCTGGGTGATAAAGAAGCAAATAAAAAAGCGTCGAATAAAAAGAAAAACAAAGAGGAAATAAAGATAAAGTCACAAGAGCCCTTAAAAACAAAAGTAGATATCAATAAAGACACAGTGTCAAAAGATAAATCCAATCAAGAAAAAGTGAAAACAAATATTACATTGCAATCAATACTTCAGGATACCAAAAAATCTTCAGAAGAGTCAGCAAATAAAACGGAAATGGAAGATGATATTTCTAAAAAACAGAGGGAGATTGAGATTTCCAAAGATACAGAAGCTAGTAAAGCAAGTAACAAACAACCATCGAAAAAAGAAAAGGGTGTTGATCGGAAAGAAACAAAAAGGTCAGATAAAGAATTTAATGAGCAAAATCAACAAGAGAAAAATAAGACTGCAGAAAAATTAAAAGAACAAACTACAAAGGAACAAATACAACTTCAAAATGTTGCAACAACTTCGGAAAAATTATTAGTTGCAGTTGAAAAAGGCACGGAAACCAAAGAACCGAAGCAAGAAACTAAAATATTACCCACTGCTGTAGTTGATAAAGAATTCAATAAAAAGAAAGATTTAAAAGATAAGAATATTCAAGAAACAACACCATCAGAATCATCAAACAAAGAAAAAGTCTTAAAAGAGGAACAAAAGTCTGAACAAAACCTTGATCAAGACAACCTTACAAAAACAGCGGCAGAAAATAAACCAGTAAAATCCAAAAAAGATGTTATCGATGACTCAAAAAATAAAACGCAACTCGAGGAAAATAAAAACGGTAGTGTCACAAAACAACCAGATTCTGATAAATCTGCTAAAATTAAATTAAATGAAAAACAGGAACAGGTGAATAAAGAAATTAGCTCAATTAAGTCAACAACTGACTCTAAAATCGATGAACAAAAAACAAAAATAGTATTAAGTGAAGTTACTATTAAACAAGAAACGAAGAAAGAAGCAGAAAAGCTTAAAGAAAAGTCGATTGATACTAATTTAACAATAAAAGAAACGAAGAAAGAAGCACAAAAGCTTGAAGACAATTCGAGTGATACTAATTTAAAAATAAAAGAAACGAAGAAGAAAGCAGAAAAGCTTGAAGAAAAATCAATTGAAACTAATTTAGAAATAAAAGATGAATTAGACAATGCCGACAAAAGCATTGAAAATGAATCTTCAATAAAACCAAAAGTCACATTCTACATAGCTGATGAAATGGTAGTCGTGTCTCAAAACAAACCTAAACAAACCCTTCCAGAAATAGCAACCGATGTTATTCCAAAAGAAGAAGAATCTTTATCTTCTTGGACCAGATTCCTTTCGGAGGATACCGGCTTTTGGCCAAATAAGCACGTTTACCAAGAAGCAGAATGCGCATTCTTTGAAGCACTTGCATCGGACCTTAAAAAATCTAAAAAACAGGCAAGTACTGACTCGTCTAAAAAAGATTCTAATGATAAAGACGACCCCAACGATGGTAGTTCAGGAAAGGGTGGAAAACCAGATAAATCTTCCCAATCAGATTCTTCGAACGCAAATACCGGAACCCCTCGTACTGAGCGTTTAGTGGCCGATTTGCCCGGTGGAATCGGTAGTTGGAAAGATGATAGTACCTTCTTAGCACTTGAGAAAAATGAAATTCTTGATGACGAACAGCAAGCACTTTCGAGAGATACTAACATACCTGAAATTAGCAATCCTATTCCCGAAGCTTCCGATTCCCTTTTACATTATCCTGAACACCATCCAGACTCCCACATCAATTTAGGTGTAAAGTCAAGCGGTTCTATTGAGATGCAGAATGAAGACACGGAGATACAAGACTTGGCTCGGAAGGTTGAAGAGAGTAATACTCTAAAAATGAAGGTGCGAGTCATCATCTGGGCAAAAAAAAAATTAATCTTGTGTTTTTGTCCTGTTCTTATACATAATCTTCATGTATATTGAACATTACCCAAAGATTTTGCAGTTCTATTTAACACCGTATCAATTTTCATACGATTTCTTATAAGTCCGAAATACGATAAAGACACATTCACTGACATTAACTACAACTTCTATTATGATTTATTTTTATATTTTTAAAAATATATTTTTATCGTAATTCGTTATTTTTAAAATAATATGTTTGTTTTATTTTATTTTTTATTTTTTAGCGCTTTTTATACTTTACGTTGTTTTTGGCTTTTTTTTTGTTAAGATAATGTTGGATTGATCTGAGCAATAAAAAAGTTTTGTTTTTATTTATGAGTTTACAAGTTAATTAAAAATTTTAAAAGAAATTATAAAATTCGCATTATATCTAACATTTTCTTAAATATTTAAGTAATACAATTTAGATACGAATGATTTACACCTTTCCTATTAAATGAATTGTAAATTATATTTGTATCTAAATTGTATGTCTTTTATTTTGTTGTTTATTATTTATTCTTTGCATGTACACTATCAAATTTCACATTTATTTAAACATTTATTTCTGTACAAAACTTTGTTGATTTAATTTTTGTGAGTGTCGTTTATTCTTCTCGTTATTTAAATAAAACCATGACTTGATCCTTTTCATTACTAATATTTGTCCAAACAATTTAATACCAACATATTTCAGGTACCTTATGCAGCTGCAATCGAATCAATGGATTGAAGACTTTCATTGATTGCGTTTTCGTTGTCTAATGTATTAATGATCTAAGAAGTAATCACTTTATAAAGTCGAATTATTGCATGAATAATAAAAATATCTGATACGTTATTAAATGTAGTAAATCTTTTAAAGTTTTTTAAGAGAAAGCTAATAAAAATATACAGACATATTCATGTAATATTTCGAAGATATAAATCAATACTAAAAAGTACGTTGTAGAGTAATATGTGAAATTTTTATTTTCAGTTTTTAATAACATTGCATTGATGTAAGCGTGATATTTTACTATATTGGCTTGCGTTACTTTTAGTTTCGCATTGTCCGAAATTGCTATTTTAACTGCACGTCGTTGTAGCGTTACATAAAAATAAAAAAAAATATGACATGAACATTCTTATTCCAGGAAAAAGTGAAACACACAATTGATGATTTACAACTAGCCGTAGCTCAACTCGAAGGAGCTTTAAGAACTTTACCACGTGATAATTTACAGTCAATGATTAGTGCTCTTTCGGTAAATTTCATATATTTATGAACATATTACTATGTACAATAAACTGCATGTAACTTTGAATTATAATTTTACTCTTTTTACTTTCAGACGATATTAGCAGATCTGCGGTATTACAACCAAGAAGCTAACAGAATTGATACTGAAATAAAAGAATTACCTACAGATGACGAGTTTAAGAAACTTCAAACGTCCATTGCCGAAATTCGAAAAGATCTCACATTTTTCTTATCTCAAGCTGAACAATGTCAATTATCTCTTGAGCAAGCTCGCGAAGTACAAGAAAAGAGAAAGCAAGAAATTAGAGCTTACAAGCAATGCCTAGAAGAAACTGAAGCCTGGATCAGACACATCACTCTTACAATTACTAGCGAGACAACCGTTTTAAATTACCAGGTTCAAGTATAGTAGTATTTATAACGTGTAGAATAAAATAAAATATTTTTAAACAAAGTAAAATATTGTTTCATGAAGATATTAAAATCAGTTTTTCGACATTGAATATTAAATTAATTTTATTTACCTTAAAATATTTTATTTGAGCATCGATATTCACTTCAATGTCGATATTATTTTAACCCTGAAATTACCATTCGACAGGCTCTGCAAGAAGAAATATCATTCCGGCTCCAACGCCTAGGAGAATTAGAATCGATGGCAGAAGTTAGTGAGCTTGCAAGAAACCTCAAAGAAGCCTTGCAAGACTTGGCGAATCAACTTAAAAAGAAGCAGCAGGTACACGTCCCATATCAGAACTTGGAATTCTATGCTCTTACCACAATTCGCCATGCCACGGTGATGGGGCTCGCTTAATATCAAATAGATGAAACTTCTCCTTAAACTCTCGAACGCTTGTGTTAATAAGTGATTTCGAAGAGCTAACTTGGCTGTGTCATTGGCTGATTCATACTTATCATTCATTTACTAAATTATTTATAAGCAATTCATTTAATTTCGAAGATCGATTAACACTTATTTTTTTAATTTTTTAAATTCATAAGGGCATTACGGAATTTAGAGTATGTACTTTTTCATAATTGTACGTTGTAAAAATACGCATTATTACGTTAAAATATTAAGTCATATTGTTAACTTCTTAAAAATACTAGTCATTTTTTATAATAATAATTATTTTACCTACTCATATTTAAAACCATCACGATCATACAAAATTGTTCATTTTATGAATATTTATTTTTAAATAATATTTATTAAATAACGTTATGTACTTTTTTAAGTAAATTGAATAGATGGTTTAATCAAAATAGAAAAATAAATATTTTTAGAAAAATTTTTTATTTATAGAAAGTCACAGTAGGTTAACATTAAATCATTACGTTTTAATCAAGCGTTACTAAAATATCAAGCATCGACATTATTACCATCTTCTTTAATCATCGCATCATCATTTCCATCGTCATGAACATCATCGTCATCGCATCGTTGCAATAACTTATGCTTTGAATTCACCATCTTCTTCTATATTGTGCACGAAGTAAATAGTGAAACGCCTGATAAAAGTGTAAAATAGTAATATTTGCAGTTTTAAGTTACTTTTTAAATACTTGGTTGTTACTCCAGCATTGATGTATTTTCCTATTATATACCTTGTTTGCCGTATCTATATTATTATTTTCTGATCCTGTTCTTTGACAATGTATACTTTTGTTTTGAACCTTTAGAACTGTACTTTCCTACATCTATACAAAATTACTATTATTGTAACTTAAAAAAATTATGTAATATATGCACTGCGGATATTTAAAAATGTTATTTTATAAAGTTGTAACAATACTGCCACATTAAAGAGATGTATGCGATTTCCCTACTTCACTCTCTTTTCTTTATCTTTCTTGATGTAAATTATTATTTAAATATGCAGCATGTTATTGCATGTAAATCGAATTTCTACCCTTAAAACCAAAAAATCTGCTAAACTTTTTATAAATGTAATAAGAAAAAAACAAGTAAGTTACGTAATATCTTTTCTAAGTTAATATAAATATCTTTATCAATTCATTATCGAAAAAATAAATTGATAACAAATTTACCTTACAATATGTTATAATTAATAATGATCAATGCACATATGATTACTAATCGAGAATACAAGGTTTTTAAAATGTATTCTGACGAATAGTATTATTTAAACATTAATTATATAATTTTATTATTTTAATTGTTATTTATTGAATTTAATAAATTGCTGGTATACTCGGTCGTTAAGATTGCATGTTATTATCGACGGAAGCTTCTAAATTTAAGCTTCTCACTTACAAACTGATCTCCATACTGCCTCTATTTTCACTGCTAATTTTAAACTAGCGCCTTGCATTTCTGCACTTCGTGCTACGGCGTCTAAGACTCAACGATCTTTTTTCAGCAGATGGCCGACGAAAGTGAGCCATTGGCTCAAATCAAAGCGGCGGACAGTGCCGACGCTGCGCCAGATCGAGCATCGTCTCCTCACTCATCACTTGAAGCTTCATCGCCATCGTTAGCAGATGTTTCCCTTCAAACTGGGCAAAGTTTAATTCAGGATATAGTTATCAAACAGTCAAAACCAGAACAATTAACTAAACAAACGTCAACAACATCAGTGCCAGTTTCTACAGCTTGTCAAACCTTCGAAGGTGCTCCTCTAAGTTTGGAATCATTTGATATTCCGCAAGTGCAAGAGACCATAAAAGTAGTAAAAAGTACTGACGGCAAGCACGACGTTATCGAGATTGCAACTAAAAATATATTGCCGGGTACTAACCAAGAGCAAGTGCGACGCGAACAGCCTGCTGTGAATCCAGAAGACATTGTAGTCGACATGAAATACCAAGACGCTCAAAAACAAGAAAATGTAACCTCTGAACTAAATATACAACATGCTGCTCCTCAATCGTTTGAAACTGTGCTTGTAGAACCGGACGATGTCACAACAGAAGTAGTAGTAGACG
The DNA here is from genome assembly GCA_035047165.1 of Ormyrus rosae. Lineage (NCBI taxonomy): Eukaryota > Metazoa > Arthropoda > Insecta > Hymenoptera > Ormyridae > Ormyrus > Ormyrus rosae. Next base: position 1,537,181 of record JAWWML010000052.1, on the reverse strand, counting down.
CCGATGGAACGAAAAGAATTATTGTCCGTAAACTTCGAAGAACTCTTGTTACTAGTAGACAAACAGTACAACAGCATCTTTCTCAGCTGTCTACTTCGGTGGGAGATGGTCCACCAGTGGTGCAAGCGTTTTCTGAAGCTACTATGAGAGGGCAGCAGGTGACGGTGACTAGAACTAGGCCTGACGGAACAGTTGAAATGGCAACAAGACAAACTTATGGTGGTAAAGTAATGACAGGTACTCCAGGTGATCACGTAAATGTTGAAGAATTTGAAAATACTCCAGAATTTTCTCAGCGAATAATTCATGGCGATATTAAAGCATTAAGTCCAAGGCCTGCGGATGTTGATGATGCTCTTGCTGAAAGTTCTGAGTACCGAACAAAAACGTCGACTGTTCATGCTGTAGTACAACAAGTGTCAAGAAAAGTTATTAGAAAAACTCGGCGTATTATTCGAAAAGTTACTATTGTTGACGGTAAAGAAATTACCAGTGAAGAAGTTGTTGAAGAGCCAGAAGAAGTTGAAATTGATGAACAAAATATACCACACATCAGTATCAATGTAATAAAAAATGAAGACCAAGGTACATTTGAGAATACTGATGTATATCATGAAAGCCAAGCTCAAGCAGAACCTTATATTATAAAAGTAGAAACCGCTGCAGAGAAACCTGAAACAGATATTCCTGTAGAAATTCCTGTAATTCAGTCACAAGCTAAAGAAGTACCTTTAGAAATACAAACTGAAACAGATAAAATGAAAAAACAAAAATCTCAAAAATCAAAAAAGAAAAAATCAAGGAAAAGCTCAACAACTCCTGAAGATTCACTTGACTCGGATAAAACTTACACGATTGAAGAGCGACCTCCTTTACCAAGTAAACAAGAATCAGAAGGTGAACCAAATACTAATGTAATTGCTATTCAAACGAAACCTTGTGCAAAAGATAAGCACGAACTTGAGTATACTCCAATTGAGGTAACAATTTCGGAACCAAGTGATCTGGCTGAAGAAAGCCAAAAATTAATAGATTCTGAAAAATATACCATTTTGCAGACTCCTATCGAGGAATCTATTGAATCGACAACAAAGGACGTGTCTTCTTTAGAGTCAACAATTGTTGATGATATACCAACGGTTACGAATGCTAGTTGTAAGTTTGAAGATAAACCAGTAGAAACATCTTTCGAAACACATGATATTAAACTAGAATCTGGCACTGTAGATGTAGAACAGCACACTGACGTTATTGATAGACGCACAGTAGACGTTGACGATCATTTGAAGTCAGATATTCCCGATATTCCACAGAAAGAAATCGAATCAAATAAAAAGGCTGCGGAAGAATCAAGAGGTACAGTAGAAACTGAAAAAATGTTAGAGGAAGAAAGAAAGCAATATGAACAAGACAGTACTCAGTTACTAGAAGAAAATATTAATGTTAATAAAGCTGAATCTATCAAAGGTACCTCTCAAGTAAGTTTACAAACTGAAGATATAGATTCTTTGCAAAAAGTTGACATAGCTTTATCAATTCAAAATCAAGAAGAAGCCGACAAAGGACCTTTAGTTTCGGTGCAATCTTATGTTGAAAGACCAGGAGACAATGTATTGAAAGTATCGGAAGAAAATATTAGCATTAGAATACCTGCTGAAAAAGAAACAGTTGAAATCATTGATAGGAAACCCTTCCAACCAGATTATGAACAGCCACAAACTGTACATAAAGAGTCCGAAATCATACCATCAATAGTAGAATCCAAGGAAACAGGAAGTATACCAAAATCGCCAGCTCTCAGTGAAACAGATGTTTCGACAAGTAGAAAAGGCAAAAGAAAGAAAAAACACAGAGAGAAAAAGGAACATGAAAAACCAAGTGATGAAGAATCTAGTGAGTCCGCGGTGACTACTACTATAGCAGATTCAATCGAAATAGATCTACCGCAATCAGATTCTTCAAAACATATAACAGATCAACCAGAGCCAGATGTTTACATTACAGAATCATCGGATAACTTTTCAGCACAAAGAGATGAAGCAGATGGTTACGAAGCAGACCATAGAACAACTGTGGACGAAATTCATCCTGAATCTGAAGGTGACATTAATAAAAAGAAGAAAAAGAAGAAAAAGAAACAAAAAGCTCGTGGTCTTAAAGAAGAAGATCTTGAATTGCCGAAAAGTAAAGCTGATGAAGTTGAATTACCGGATGACATTCAAAGTATAGAAAGTGAAGATACAAGAACTTCTAAGAAACCATCGAAAAAACGAAAACGAAGAAAGGAAGACATCGATGCAGTTGGTAGTGATGAAGTTTTTGCCGAATCAAGCGATATTAAGACGAACGAGGTAGACACTCAAACTGTCATTGAAACTCGCGATGTTTCTGCTGGTGAAACTATTCCAGAAATTTCTAAAGAAATAGTAAGCCCAACAACTCAATTATCTCCTGAATTTGAGAAAATAAGTACGTTAGAACAAGAAATACAAACATTAAAACTGGAAGAAGCGCATTCCGAAATGCAAACTTCTCCAAGGCCTGGACTTGATACAGCTTTACAAACTTCTCTTGAATTAAAACCAGAACTCGAAGAATCTTCAGTGCAAACTAAGACACCTGATATTATTCTAACAGGAGACATAGCCCTTCAAACTACTCCTACCGAAGAAATAATTCCTACTCCTATTCCTCCCGTCCCTTCTGTAGAAACTGAATCCCAAACAATGACTACTCAAGTCGAAAACCTAGAAATTCAAACGTCGCCTACTGAATTAAAGTTAACAACAACAGGTAAATTTTTGACTGTTTATTTATTTTTAAAAGTACTTAATAATCATAAATGTATAAATTTAATATTATTAAATTATATATGTGTATTAATTATTAATACTTGATTAAATATTCCAATTTGTTTTTTAGAAGAAACAGAAGTACAAACAACTTCGGAGTTTTTAACGAATGTTGAGCAACAAACGTCGCCACCACCTGCTTCCACAAAATCACTAGAAGAAATAGCAATTCAAACACAAACACCTGAAATGACGCAAGAAATCGACCAAAGTCAACAATTTAGTAAAGCTACATCTCCGGTTAATCCTCAAGTTGAAGATGTGGACACGCAAGTCAATCTTACTGAAGAAATTTCCTTGCAAACGGTCGAAACACAAACGACACCAACAGCAAGCACACCGGTATTAGAAACTCAAGAAACTGAAGTACAAACATCTTTACAAAAACTTGTTGAAAATACTATTCAAACAAGCCCAATTGAAAGTCCGAGACAAACAGTACAGGACGATTTACCTGCTAAGACGAAGGATGAAGAACCAAAAATTTTGCAAGAAGTAGAATCTCAAACTATTACTCCAGAACCTAAAGTCACTTCCGAATTATCTATTCAAACAAATGTTCAAGAAATTGTTCCTACCAATGAAGAAAGTGTACAAATGGTTCCAGATACATCTGAAATTAGTTCGCAGACTACCGAAATCACTATTATTGATGAAAAACAAGACCGTTTACCTATTGAAGAGTCTCAAATTCAACAAAGTAGTGAAGATGAAAAGCTACCAGAACCAATTGTAGAAGTAACAGATAAAGAAATTAAATCAACAGAACAATTACCATCACTTTCATCAGAAATAAAAGAAATTTCCGAACAAAAAACACATATTATTTCTGAAACTAAAGAAGTTAGTCCCGAAATCACAATACAAGAAGATATGCCTGCAATAATGCCACCTGGAGAGCCTTCAGAAAAAAGTGAATCAGAAAAGTTTTTACATTATGAAAGAGAACATGTGAATTTAGTAAAATCTGAAGTTCCATCAGACATGCAAGAAATGTCTCGTCCTGAATCTGAAAGTCCAAAATTAGATAGTGAGATTAAAATATCATCCTCGCCGGATATCAGTTCTACTGAACCTTCATTTGAAATTCAAATTGAAGCTACGGTTGAATTGTGTGACAGTAGCACTCCTGATTCGACTTCTCAAGATATTACAATAGTGGAAGAGCCAAGTGAAGAGGAATCATCTCGAGCAAAACGTCAAAAAAGAAAAAGACAAAGGCATAGAACTGTTGAAATTCGAGATCCGATTCAGAAGGATGAACAGTCTGGATTAGAAGCCATTTTTGGACAACCATTAAAAACTCCTGAAGAAGCGGCTTTACAATTTTCGTATTCTGATATTACGAAAAAGAATCAACCATTAGATCAAAATGAAGAACTTACTTTAGCCGTAGAACCTATGTTAGTAAAAGATAGAGCTATCGACAATTTAGAATTACTTCCACCATCTGCAAGAGTTGAGATGCAAGATCAAAAAGTTCCTACTTCAATAAATCAACTTACTACCGATTTCATTCAAGCTGAAGCTTATGCTCAGAGAACTCCCCAAAATAATATCGAACAAAGAACTGAGGCAACAAAGCTAATGTTAGAGAGAGTTAGAAACGTTCAACAGCAACCTTCTCATCTTTCAAATGTATTACACATTTCAACTTTGGAAATTGCACTTCCTGAAAAATCCTTTGAAGATAGTACATTAGCAGTTCGTAAAGATTTGAGTGCATTGAAAAATGCCGTTGAAGAGAAAAACATTATTGTAATTGAACAGACATTTGTCACTGTGGTAGAAACGATTTCTACATGGTTAGAAACCATCGAATCAAGAATTTTCTTAGGAAGGGAGTGTCCAAGTGGACCATGTCCTAATGACACCCAAAACTTTATTGAACTCAAAGATGAAGTAAGCCATGTTGGAGAGCAAATCAAAGAATTAGATAAAATCATGTGTGAAGCAGAAGGTAATTATCCGCAAGAGCAACGTGATCGAATTAAGCAATGCGTCCGAGCATTAGAAAGTCAAGCAAAAGCAATAGAAGAAGTAGCTATAGATGGTGAGACTCATGTAACTTCTGAATTAGCCAGATGGGATGAATTCATAAGCGGCGTCAACAATATTACGAAGTAAGTGACTTTATTAATTTTCTTCTATTCTATTAAATATCTATTAAAATCATACAGATTTTTAAAGCTGTAAACGGATCCGACGGCTACGTAAAATAAAAGCACTCTAAGTTTAACATATTAGACAACATACGTGGCCAGATTCGTTTTTAGCATCAAAAAGTCTGCAAGATTCACCTCTGTTATTTTTATACCTGATCCTTGCAGAGTTGTAATTATTCCTATGAATTTAATTAATTTATTTTTTGTGTGCTTTAGATCTGTTGAATTGCAAAAAGAACAATTAGATTTCTTAATAGAAAGTGAGAATTCAACTCCATCAAAACTTGAGCAATTGGAAGAAATAGAAAGTAAAAATCGCGATCATATGGAACAAATGAATAAATTATACGCTGAAGCCAAAGGTTTATTACGCGATTATCCTGGTAAAGAAATACCTCAAGAAATAGGCGAAATAGAAAATGCAATACGGAATATCGAACATACGATTTATGTTGAAAGAGATAAACTGTTCGAGTGCTTAGCACTAGCTGAAGAATATGAACAGACTTTGCACGAATTTGCTCAAATCTTAAAAGTAGCGAAGAACTTACTAGAAAGTCCGATTTCTGTTTTGAATTTAGAACACCTCCAAGAAGAAATGCAGAAACATAGAAAATTCTTTGTTAATCTAAATCACTGCAGAGCTATTTTAGAGTCATTGGAGGAAAATTTAGATCCTGAAACCAGAGAATTAAATTCAGAATTTCACAAGAAATTACACAGCAAAGCCACAGCTTTATTAGATCACGCAGCTTCCAAAGCTCAACAGATGTCTCTCGCTGCTTCGAGATGGGTTGTTATTGAACAAGGCATCAAGGAGGAAACCGGATGGCTGCAGGTCGCGCATCAGCGCGTCCCCGATTTAAAAAATGTTACATCAAACGAATACGAGCAGTACTATTCGCTTTACCAGGTAAAAATATAATTTATTTACTTCCCTTCCTTTACTTTCTTAACATAAAAAGTTTTGTGCTTTTTACATGGAATTAAAGTTCTTTTGAAAAATACGTTCGCAATGACGTACCCATTGAGCTTTTTTTATATATATATATAATAAAATGAATATTTTCGGTAAAAAAAATGAAAATTCTTTTCAGAGCCTCTCATTCGACATAGATAGTCATCGCGGACGAATTGTCAAATTGATAGAATCAGCCCGCAACCTCCAAACTTTAATAACCATCGAAGATCCGGAAGGTCGTTACAATGAGGTTTTTGAAACGATAACGAAACTCGAAGAAAACGTCGGATTGTCGGCCAAACGCTTACACGCTTTCCGCGAATGGTGGGGCCATTACGAAGTACAGGTGAACAAGCTCGAAAATTGGATGTCCCGAGCGGAGAGAGAACTTGCCACCGTTAATGATCCGACTGGTGGACACATGAGGCAATTTTGGGTGAGCTATATTTTCTTTATCACCTCCTCTTATACCCCATTATAAATTTAGCTCGATACCGTACGAAGGATTCTAGGAAAAGCGTCTGAGCATTTCTTGACACTACCCTGGCAAGGCGCCATGTAAAGATTGTGCACTCAATCGCGCGTCATCAATAAACAGAAAATTTTATCACTTTTTTTTTACTTTACGCACTTAAAAAAAAAAACAATTTTTTATCAAGCTCCTTTCCATAGCAGTATTCAGGTTCCATAATTATTATTCCACAATTATTCTTCCACAATTATTAATATAGAAAAATTATTTTTGCTAAACAGGAACTTAAAGCCCAATACGAAGTACACAACAACGCGCGCAAAGACGCAAACAATTTCTTTGAGCAAGCTCTTCGTATCGTGCCGTTGTCCGATGAAATTGTGCAGCGACAGTTCCACGGAGAAATGCAGAAACGCTGGAACAGCGTGACGGAAAAATTGAAATCGATTCAAGATGCCGTAAGAAGTAGCATCTCCTCCGAAGATGTTCCAGCGAACGAGAAACTGAACTTACTGGAAAGAGAACTTTATGAACTTAGAAAGACTTTGGACGAATTCCACGGAGTTATGAAAACTGAAGAAGAACTGGAACTTTACGTCGAAAGGCTCTCGGTTCTTTTCGAGCGCGTCTACATTATACAAGTAAGACATAATATCAAAGCACATTATATTTTTTCATCACACCTATTTAAAATGCAATAAACTTCGGGAACTTAGTTTTTCTGTTCTTAATTTAATGAAATGAATAATAAGAACATTTCCAGCTTCAAAAATCTTAAGAAAAAATTTAAAGAAAGAAAATTAGCCAAAAATAAAAATGCTCAAACGTAACAGCTACAAAAATATACGGAAAAATAGTTTAAAAACTCGGTTCAGCAAAATTCTTCGTTATTTACGCTTTCTCTTTCAAAAGACAAACTGTCAAAAAGCATTCGTATTTATTGTCATAAAAATAGAAACTTAAATATATTTTTTGTTTTAATTCGACTTTATTTCCACACTTTCCCGAAATAAAACTTAACTTTCTCAAATGGCCAACAATAAAATCCTTACAGCCATTTATTCTCTCACTCGTTTTATTTAATGAAACGACTGAAATTAATTTCTCAGGACGAGCTTGGAAGGTTGGGTCTTCTCCCAGCTGCCGAGAGCGAGCGAGTAGGTAAACTCGTCTCCGTGGCCAGGCAGCTCGAGGGTCAGATCGGCGAGGAACTCGAGGCCGCGCAGCTTCTGCGCGATCGGCTGCACAACCTGAGGCACGGCATCAGCCGGGTCCGTAAGGCCCATCAGCGGCAGTCCCTCGTTCTCGATCAATGCGAGGGCAGCGAGCGACAGGCGAGCGACTCCGTCGCGGCGGCCGTCGAGCGCTGCCAGGCCGTCGGCGAGGAACTGGCCCAGATCTGGCAGGAGATCATGGGCCTGAGGCAGCTCCTGCACACCCTGCCGACCAGCATGCGGGTCTCCGTGTCGCCGGTCGGCATGGAGCGCGACATTTCTGCGCTGCAGGACAGGCACGAGGAGCTCGAGGCCAGGTGTCAGAAGCTCCTCGCGCTGCTCAAGAGCAGGCTGGGACTGTGGAAGAGGTTCGAGAGGCAGCTGGAGATGGTGCAGCAATCGGTTCAGGAGGCCGACTACATGATGGAACTGCTCACGGTTCAGGGAAGCGTGGATTACGAGAGGCTACTCAAGGCCACTGAAAGACTCGAGGTAGGACCATTTATTTTTGTTCGTTATGATGCGTAAGGTTATTTTTCTTGTTTGAAAGAATGGATAAATATTTAGAGGAGCGTGCGTAAGATTTAAAAATGTTTTATGTCGGACGTAAGTCTGTTCGTTTTCATTTCACCGGGCTCTGTATATAAACAACTTTTAAAACCTTAGCTTTTTATTTGAACTTGAAGGATAATAAAAAGTCAAAATCTAAAAATATTTCATCCAACAAATTTTTCCATTGACTTTTTTAAAAATCATTATTTGGCGGAGATGCAAATTTCAAAGTTCCGCATAATTATTAAAAAAATTGTATAAAATATATAGATATATTTTAATTTCTTTCATTTTATTTTATTTTATTAATATTCTTCAACCATCAATAACAAAATGTAAAATAATGTATTTTTAACGTGTAAACATTTTTTTTAAATTTAAGCATTTCAGTTAAAGAAATTTCGAATAATTTGTGTTTCTGCGGCTTAGCCTTGTAAAAATATCACTTTTGTGATAAAAGTACACTTCCCTTTTTTATGTTTGACTAAAGACTGTCATGCTTTAAAAATAACTTCGCAGCTTTGAGATTAAATGATTTAGATTCTCGATCTGTCTATAGCAAATTATGACTTTCCGATTAAAAATAATATTAACTTCAGAGTCTAATTGCGGAAAAATTTTTCTTCCAATTATACACTATCTGCTTATTATCTTATAAAATCGCACAAATACAACTTTAACATTCGAATATTAAAAATTGAAGATTTAATTATCAATATGCACAAAAATTATTCAATAATTTAAATAACTAATAATTGAAAGAATTGTTTTTAAAATACGCTTACTTAGATTTTAATTCCTCCCCGTTACATAAATCAGAAACTCAGCGGGAATTTTAAAATCGATTAAAAAAATGTTTAATCAAAGCAACATTGAGTTTTAAATGACCACTCAGCCTGAGTGCCTTTATAAATGAAAACATCTCTGAATAGCTGCAAGGAAATAGCGGCTTTGAGCCCGTATTTCCTCGCAAAAATCCGCAAACATCCACATTCCGCGTTCTTCAAACTCCGCCTATAAATACCCATCCTTTATTCCGCGGCTTAACGGCTTCGCGCCGATCTTCCTCCACCCACTTGCCTTGTAAATCCGTCGGCCAGCTAAGCCCTTAAGCCCCTTCGGAAATAAAGGGCCGCGGCGGGGGCCGTGATTATTTGCTGCGCTCTTGGGCAAAAATAAGCTCGTCAGCGCGATGCCGATCGTCCGGGGCGCATGTCTAAAAGCCGCGCGGGCGCCGCGCGCAAGCTTATCGGCATCGCAGCGAGCGAGAAAGAGGGAGGCAGCCGGGCGCGCGGAAAGTCGCTACCGCCGAGCCGTCTAATTAGTCGAGCGCGGGACTTCGCCGGCGAAACACAGCCTCGTGTTCCGCTCGGATCGATCGATCGTCCGAGAAAACATGTGACCGGAACCGGACAGAGTTTCGCGACAAAGTCACTGTGTCAATGATCGCGCGCGCGCCGGGGAATAAAAATCGTCGGTGTCTTTCTAAGTGATTAGAATGTGACAAAGATTTTTTTTTTGGTGTTGATCATTGCACACCGTAAGTGTTCGTTAGTGTTTGGAAGGTTGCTGTAAGGGAGACGGTGATGTGTATATAGCTTAAACGTGTGATTAGAATATTTAATTTTGTAACGTTTGACTAAGTACTACAGTAGTAAATTATATTTAAGTGTGCTTTATATTTACGAACATTCCGTGACTTAAATTTTAAAAATTTTAAATGCCAAGTTTCTTTATTTTCACACTAAAATTCGAAATTTCATATTTGTAAATTAAAAAAAAAAAGTCAAATGCGTTGACATTATTTCGCAAGAAACAACGAAAGGCTACTTCGCCAAGATATATAAAAAAAAATTATCACTTTTATCGCCGAACTGATAACCTCTCGTTATTACGATTACCTTAAACAAGTTGTACCGCTAATCGTCCGAACAAATTCGGTTATCCAGAGAAAAGCGAAACGTTCGAATTAAGGTGCAGGCAAGTTCTCTACGATCCAATGCGAAAAGGCCAAGAATAATGGATTCTCGTAGACGAGTATCGGAGTAAATAGTTCCAAGGTAAGCCCGAGTATACACGAGGTCATTGATAGACCAGACCGCACGCCTATACACATGTACGCAACTGCCGTTTCGAAGAGATCGCCGGCAATACGCACAAACGTGCCGTTTAATTCAGAAGACACGTCTCTTTACTGGCTGGCTTCCGCGTGTCGCTTCCTGCCGCATCCGCTTTAAAAATTAAACGAGTCGGTCGGAGCTCCGGACGCTTCTGCCGTAATTTTTGACGTTACGTAGTCGAGCCGTGAGTCGAAATAAATACTGGACTTTTTCGGCCACGTGCTGGTTTTTTAACTCGAATTTTTCAGGAATTTTGCAAGAGTTTAGACAAAGTTAGAGTGTTTATTCAAAAATTTGAAGGAAAATGTTTACGTCGTTTTGAGATTTTGTATATTTCCGAAAAAAATACTATCAACTTGGCTTCCGTGTGATGCGAGAAAGATCCGTGTCGGCTTCTCAGATACACAAATGCGTAACGTCGTGTAAAAGCGCGATAACAGCTGATAGCTCAGGCAAGGAAAGTCGGAGCGATAAAACCGTCGAGCGAGAGAGAACTCTTGCGCGAGATTTACATATACTGGAATCACTAATTTTTAGGTCATATTTTCAGAAGCCTTTTTAACCGTTAGCGTTTTCTGTACAAAGGCTTTGTTCGCGTTTAAGCGTTACGCTCAGTTCCATAAGCAATAGGTAATTGATTTTTACTTGTTTAACCGGAATTATTGATCGCGCTTCGAACGTTCCTAAGTAAATATTTTGTTAAAAAATGAAGAATTATTATATAGGATTATTTACGTAAATATTCGAAATCAGCAGTTAATTATTACTTATTTAATCGCATATTAAGACGGCTAAATAAATTCAAATTTATCGCTGGATTAAAATAGCTACATTGGCATTAGTCATCGCGCATAATTATGAAGATTCTTTTAAACGTTACGAACTGTATTTTGCGTATTTAATGCCGGATATACGAACGTGTGGGGCCTGCATAAAAAAACCATTGCACTTTATGCGAACAGTCTAATGAACTTTCGAAGCTTCGCAAAGTCAGTCCATTGTTTATTATCAACTAATAAATACCACCTTCTTAGTCTTCAATTCTTGGCGTTTCATTGACGCGGCTATCTTGCAACAGTAATTTACTATTATTATTCTAATGAATCTACCATTATTTTTTCTACATGGGTCCTCAAACCTTTTGAACTATAATTATTATACGTTCAACCTGTTACACAACTCACTTAAAATACTGATTATGACGTTAATATTGGATACGATTACCTCGATCGACAACCTTAAAGCAGCACGCTACTAAAAATTATGACACAGGAAATGAAAACGGGAAAGAGCTCTCAAGTATTATTGAATAGATTACAAAAACTGGAATGCAAACCCGTTTAAACCCGTTTAATTAAAAATCAAAACTGCGAGTTATTAATTATCAACATTGCTATAACAACAATTAGCAATATCGAGACGCATCAATCAAGATCGATAAATCCGCAATCGAAGATAAAATGCATTTGCTGCAGAAATGCATTCATCTCGTGGCAATTGGTTTCACCTTCTTCATCGAACAATACCAACACTAAATCGAGTGTAGCGCTCACTTCTCCCCATTGATGTCGCAAACCATTCGCGTAATCCAGTTTAGGAAGAATTACTGCAACCACGCACATTGGACTAGTGGCGGTATAATGACGCGCCGCGGCGCTGTACGACTGCGTAAACTGCAGCACGTGGATAAAGCGTACGGATAAAATGCGGCGTGAGCACTTAGAGTTTATTAATCAAGTGTCGTGAAGGCAGAATTTCTTCGTTAGCATTCTTAAATCTTTATTAAAATCTCAGGCTAAACGGTTAAATTGGAGAGAGTGCAATATTTTTGTTATATTATTGTTGTTCTCTTTTCTACTTGCACGAAATGAAAACTATAATTTTTACTTAATATTTAATATTTTAGAATATTTTTATCTTTCGTATTAAAATGCGCTTTATTTCAATTGAAAGTAAGTCATAAAAAAGTAATATTTTTTACTACTCATAAATATATGATATAAAATTGTTTTACAGCTATACTTTATCGTGTACTTAAAGAAATTTGTCTTTTTTGTTACGTAACTTATACACTTTTATTTTATTTTTTCTGGTTTTAACATAAATGACATTTTTTTTTTGACTGATTAATAAAATACAATTTGTTTGAATAATTTTTCAATAATAATTTAATCTAATTACTAATTTTCGAGAAAATTAGTAATTTTCATTGTATTTTTCTTCACAAAATCTGAGTTGTAATAAAAAAAAATATATACGAAAAGTTGATCGACATTGACTTACAAGTTTCTCATTCAATTCACCTGTGTAAATAGAAATAATTCGCTTTCTTTCTAAATTGATAACGTATCTTAATCTGTCTTCGTTCTAATAATCTAAATCACGTAGATAAATTTAAACTGATCTATAATTATTTGACTACTTGTCTTCGCGCCGAGTAAATAAGCTGATAGTCGCTTACCGAACCGTCGCCTAACCACAAATCAAAGAACGAATTAAAATGTTCGACCCTCGGAAATTCGCGATGACGTTACGAGGTGTCCTTTGTTATGAAAGAGCGATTTAAGAAATTCAGTCGCATAGGTTAACGAACCCGCGAGTACGCGACACAGAATTAGTTCAGTAAGCGCTGACCGAATTCGTGCGTCTAAGTCCGAAGAAACGTGCTCGTCTCGTGTCGAGCAAAACTATTTATAACTGGTATCAGAGCCAATCTAAGAATTTAGCTGTGAACTCTCGTGCTAAAAATTATTGATACAATTTTTCAAATAAAAAATCGATAAGAAACTTGTTTGTTTATCCATTAAAGAAATTGGTACGTTTTTTGTAAATTGTATCAAGTTTGTAGTCTTTTTCAATCAGCATAGAGAAAATCTGGAGCAAATAAATAAATGAGAAAAACGGTTTTTACTGACTTAACGGTATTGAAAATGTAATAAAATTCATGCTTATAATCGTAACTTTAACATCAAACATTGGAACATTTTTCAAGGAAAAGTTTTCAGATAAAAAATATTATTATTTTTTTGCTGCATTTTAACAACACATGTAATTTGTTTTTAAGGATTATAAAAAACCATTAGTAAAATAAAAATTAACGAAAAATATTTTTAATAAAATAAAAATAAATATTTAATACACACTATAAACTCATTTGTATTGAAATAAATGAAAAACTTGGAATTATGTACCTTTGAAACCATAAATGCGTATCCATTTTACGCGTAAACTATATACGCAAAAAGTGTGCTTTATTTCAAGCAGAATGAAAGTGATCAGTAGAAATTCAAATATTAGGTCAAGTGCACATGCATAAACGTATCGAATGTACAAACATTATAGACAAACAATTATAAAACTGAATTGTAGCAGAAATACAAATTAAGAACTTTATGGAATTTTCCTGCAGTTTGTATATAACATTTTATTAGGGGGTTGAAAAATTACTGCTTTAATTAAGCTACAGTACTGTAGGCAATGTCATTAAAAAAACTATATTTCAGAAACTTTATAGGGTAAATATTTTTCAGTAATATTAAAAAACATAATTTTTTGTTTTACTCTAAATTTGTAAAATATATTTAAAAATTTTAAGTAAATCGAGTACTAATATCGACCGGCAGTTAAATTGATTATAAAATTATTACAATTTAAAGTTTCGTATTTAAATAATGCATAAGCTCAGTTTCAAGAGAATTTGCCAACTGAATTAACTCTGACGAAACTATTTTAAGCAAAGTGGCTGGTTTGGGTGAAATCATCTATTGAAAACTACTTTTAGCCTTCCTAATACATAAGTGTACTTAAGCTTCTATAAACAACGGAAGAAGGCTTATAATGCATTTTGATTATATTTAGACATGAATTTTACAAATAATACTTTTTTACCCAAATACTTTTCAATATCTGACTCATACTTAAAAATTGATCTTACTTACCGTTGAACCACAAAAAAAATTTTTCATTCCAAGGCACGTCTCCTCTAAAAATTTACTCGCAACAATACCTGCAATTCACTGATCCCCAAAAATCCGTCTTGATTTCCACAGGGCCTGAATGGGGACTTCGCCTCGCGGGAGGTCCTGATAAGCGAGCTCCGAGCGGCGGCAGAGCCTCTGCGCGAGTCCTGCGCCGCCGAGGTCAGCGAGCGCGTCGACGCCGTGGTAAATGAAGCCGTGCAGGCCTGGGAGGAGACCCGCACCGAGCTCGATTCCCTTTGCACCAAGTACCAGCACGCAGTCCGACTCTGGCAGCAGTACAAGGACTCGAGCGCCGCGGTGAAGGCCTGGGTTGACACCCAAATGGGCAGCGTCGCCAATCTGCCCCCCGAGGAGGCGCTCAAGCAAGTCAAGGTCAGTAGCGTTTCTCCGTTTTTGAGCGAATTTAGGCGAATTGCCGGAAGATTGCAATGATTCTCTGGGAAGGAGAAGGATTTTAACTGTCTGGCACTTAACACTTTGGTATTTATTAATATTGAATTACTCAGATTAAAAGTTATGTAAGAGAATTAGGTAAGCTTAGCACAAAAGCGGATATAGAAACCAATAAACCATCATAAGCGCCCCCGTTTTTTCCGTAACGTCTAATAGAGATCAAATAAAAAATCCTATTAGAGTAATTCAATTTCGTAACGTCTTAAACAATTAGTGTCAAAACAGTCTCGAAAGTATTTACATTGACTTTTTACACTTTTATACAAAATTACTCCCTTTTTCCGTTACCGTAAAATATTAATATAGAAATCCAGACGAGAAACAATTCCTTTCCCGCTTCATAAATAGCAATTGCTTTATTTGCGAAACGACTTTCGGTATTGCCTGTTTCAAAGAAACGCGTTGAAAAACTAGGACTCCATCATAATTTTTTACACTAAATTTACGGCCAAATTGACGCACGGTTTTAGTAAAAAAGGCAGCTGAGCGAACTGCATAGAAAAAAGAGGAATGATTGCAGTCTCAAAAGCAGGGTAACGATAGCGGAAAACAAATTTTCCTCTGCGCCTGGGAGGTAGTTACAGCGTGGAACGTACCGGGAACCATAAAGGTATTTACGAGACGGGATTGTGAGTCATTCGGAGTGGCGAAAAAGTTAATGGGTCGCGCGCTTTGTGCTCTCGGTATAACACGGAGTGTGCGGAATGATTCGCCTCGTTGGGGTGGTCGCTGCAAAGGCATTGCAAATTAACTCTGCGGACTTCAATGGGCAAGCCAGATAACGGCGGCTTACTTTGTGCGAGAGATAGAGTTTACTTTGGCGCGGGATTTTGGTTTGACGGTCGATGCTGTGATTTTTAAGTTAAGCTGATATTTTGACGGAAAATGTAGAGGAGTATGCAGACGTATAACCTCACGGTAAACATCAATATTTACTACATTTTATTCTGAAGAAAAGCTTTACGAGCTTAATTTCTCAAAGAACGCGTATTATTTAAAAAAAAAATAAAAATAAAACAAGCTGCCCAAAGTGAACAATTTATATTTGTGTATAAGTTGTAATACTCTAAATTAAATTACTAAAATACAAATATGCAGCAGCTTACGTCAGACCTTAAAAATAAACAGTGTAATGAAGTAAGACCCTAATAATACCTCGCGTCGCACCGAAAAGCACGGAAATCGTCAGTCGTCGATAATTCGCGCTCTGTTCAAACTCGCTTAACACTCCGGCTAATGAGCACGTGTGCGCGTGGCGTACGTACGAACGAGCTTGTGGCCGCACTAAGCCGAGGCAGCAGCATCTGGCGGAGGCTCTTTAATTTTCGTCGCCCTTTAGATAAACTAGACTGGATAACGGCGGGCTTTGTGCTCGCTCGAGAAGATCTTTCTTTTTGTCAAATTGGAGGGAACGATACCGCATAAGGGACTTTTGTTTTCGAGCGCGGGCACTTTAACTGACAGCTGACTGATTGTACGTTGCGCTGTTTCGCTATTGCTTTTGCTATTGATTATGATGCTCTGAAGGGACAACTAGTGTAATTAGAATGTTTTATCTCTGCTTGGATTTCGGAAATATAAAATATATAACTAAAGTTAAATAAAAGTTACATTTATCGAAACTGCATTACAGTAAAAATAAAAATATTGGGCAATTTAAAATTAATTATTATTTTGAATTTAATAATACAGCAATCTAAAGAATTCAACCTTTTCAATTCACTACTCAACGATTTAAAAATAAATTCAGAACAAAGTGGTTGAGACGACGCATTAAGATCCCGGCACAAAGCGCCGCAACCGCGCTCTAAACGAAGCGTCCTCGAGCCCTAAAAGATCGTCGCGCGCGTGTCCCCAGCGCCCTTGATTTCCTAAAAGCCGGCGGCGCAGAGCGAGGCTTACGGCCGCGAAAAGCCGGCGGCGCGGCGGCGATGCACATACGCATAGGGGAGAAGGAAGAAGAAGCTGCACGCTTGCAACGGGGGGGAGCGCCGACGAAAAGGGAGTGTCTCTCTTCTCTTCTCGTTCTTCCCCAGCCGGCCGCTCTCGTTCGCTCTCCCTCCCCGTTCACGCCGCGGATCGATCCCCTCGCGCTGCCGCCGAGCGAGCGAGAGAGAGAGACACGCGCTCTCGACTCCAGTCTGGTCCAGGACGTCGCTCTCGATGCGCGCTCCGACGGCGCGCCGCGACGCCGGGGGGTAAGGCGGACCTCGTGTTCGCCCTCGATTCGGGCTTCAGGATTTACTGTGCACGAGAACCGATCGAAATTTTTGGCCTTTGTTTGGTGCGTGTGACCTATAGTGTCGGCTTCGGCAGATGCGGGCCGATGGAAGGGATATTGGGATTGAATGGAGCCTGCTCGATAAGAACTCCTGGAAAGAGTGGTTATGTTACTGTGTGATCTGCTAGTTTTTTTTTTATTTTATACGTACCAAAGTGATGTGAATGTATATCTAGTCGAAGGGGCATTATTATGCTGTTGTAGATTTTTGAGAATTTTTCCAATTTTTATAACTATTTTGTAATGTAGATTCAGTAAGGTTGCAGTTTAAGGTGCCTAAGAGCAATTATTTAAGCAATTGTATCAACAAATAATATTTATATCCGTATTTATAAATAGATGTTAAGACGTCATTCAAGAATTAAAAATATTTATAACAAGTTCCAAAAGTTAGATGAATATGTAAAATAGCCTTACAACAAATTCTTCTGATCCAAAATCTTCAAGACTGTAACGTAAAGACTGTATACAGCATTTAGTGCCATTATAATTTATCGAGCAAAATATTTCAAGTTTATACAGAGGATAAAAGCACATAATACAAGATATCCACTCAATCCGCAAATTTCAACTCAACATTACCTCTCCCAGCTAAGATAAATCCCAGAATCAAAAGCAGAAGAAACCGATAAACAACGAAAGTGCCAAAGCAATTCAGATATACACAAATATCTCCCCTATAGCCCACGCAAGATTCCGGAGCTGACGACAGCGAGCAGCCGGCTTTTGGCGAGAGACTTGCCAGAGGTCCGGGACTGACGATAGTCAGTGTAGCGGCCCTCGTCGATTCGCCGGCGATGCTATTTTAAAAGCGCGTAAACCGCGTGAGAAAATAAGCGCGCGCGCGCGCCCGCGTTTTCGCCAGTGAAAGAGAGGAGACCAGCTCGGTAACGAACGCACGCAGACCAGTGTTTACGCCGCAGCGTCCATGTGCGGGCGTCCCGAACCCGGACGGCTTGCGAGGGCTTCCCAGAAAATTGATTATCGCGCCGGTGCAGCGACGGTGCTGCCGATCTCGCGAGCTGACTGCGCTGCAACATGTGTACCCCCGAGGAGATCAGGGTAAGCATTCGACGGGCGGCACGCACTGCATCTGCAGCTCGTATACGTACCCGCTGCTTTGCGGTCGTGTATTTTCGAATGAAGGGTTGGAGTTCTTTTGCTTAAGATTTTAAATTTAAAGTTGATATATGTAAAGGTGCTCCAAGTTATTGGAATAAAATATTTTTTATTTTTTTTTTTAATAAAGAAATAATTTGTTTAAGTTATTTAAGTGTTATAATTTTGCAAACGTAATGACTAAATTGAATATGTTAGTAACGTAATTAAAAAATTTAAATTAATAAAAGTAAAAAGTTTTTCATGTCGAAGAGTCGTCAAATAGTCTTATCAATGGGACTTCATTTGGCAGCTGCTATAGACATGACATCATCTTCTTTACGGCCTTTGACCGACACTCTCGAGTCAGACCTATATTCCTCTTATTCCTAACCTTGTGACATCATTCGCAACGACCTATTTCTTTTTCTTTTGTTGATTAGGAGTTCTGTTATCAGTATGGTACCAGTTTTTATATATGTAGAACGAATTCAAAAAAATATTACGCAAGCACTTCTCTAATTGCGTAAAATATTTGTGTATATACGTCAATCTCAGAGGAATACATTATTCAAAATTATAACTTATCAGTTTATAAACATTTTTTAACGTATAATTTAAAGTATAATTTTAATTTCAAATATATCAACATATTTTAGAATGTTCTGTTGAATCATTGCTGTTGAATTCTAATTTTACAAAATCTTTTTCAATATGACGAAGGTACAGTCTGAGTTTTGTGCCTGTATCCGTGTTCTATACAAATAATTAGAATAAGATAAATATAAATGTTTTAAAGAAATTTTTATTATTATGCTCCTAATACTACTACTAAAACATTTATTATTTAAATCTGTACCTACCATTTCACGAACTTCAGGAAATCAAGAAACCGTCTATCTCTCAATGCTTTGAGCAATCAACTTGAACAGTCCTACTCAAGACTAACGTTCCGTTAAAACTGAAGGGCACGAACTACATAACTAAAATATATATATCAAAAAATATCCGGGTCAAGTTGAGTCAACGCAGCCTATTTTTCGCGCACCCACCTAAATACAATCCGATAAAACTAAAATTATTTTAAAACTTTAATCCTACTCATTGTTATAAACTGTATCTTGACGTTCTTAGCCAAAATATTAAAAAAAAAACTGACACTGATTAGCAGCTCGCGAAAGACGATGCCACTCCACCCCTTTACCTTTCCGCTCAAACGTATAACCAACGAATTAACACTTTTCCCGCCTTTTCGTGTTTCACGAGTGCCGTCGTTAGATAATAGAACGCGCGCGGCGCGAAAGTCGAAACTTTTTCGCGGCGTCTGCTATCCATCAAAGTC
Source organism: Ormyrus rosae (assembly GCA_035047165.1). Taxonomy (NCBI): domain Eukaryota; kingdom Metazoa; phylum Arthropoda; class Insecta; order Hymenoptera; family Ormyridae; genus Ormyrus; species Ormyrus rosae. The sequence continues at coordinate 1,517,691 of JAWWML010000052.1, read as the reverse complement.
GTCACGAGCAGCGCCTCCTTTCTTCCCTTCATTTTTTGCCTTCTAAACAAAAGACAGCGACAGAGCCGAAAAAGCTACACACGCGGTGCGATGTCAATGTCAGCGCGGCGCTGGAGGAAACTATAAGAAAAAGAGTTTTTCAAGTTCGAGCCATGAATTTCGGATGCGTGTGTTCGGTCTTTTTCCTCGGATTCGTATCGTCTCTGTGTATACATTAGAACGAGCGAGCGGCGCTAAAAATACCGATGAAACGTAAACACGTGCGAAGGAACCTTGGTCCAGTAAATTTTGGAGCTGAACGTTTTTTGTGGCGAAGGAGTTCCTCGGTGGTAATCGAGGGTGAATAGTTAGTGGCTTTTTAGAGAGCTGATGATTGATCCCGATCGCGAGGGTCGCGAAGAATGTGAAAAGGAAGTTGGTTACTACTTTGAAAGCTGTCTTTTGTTTATAAAGATGACGAAGAAAATGATGCGTGCAGATTTTTAGAAATTCTTTTGTTTATTTCTACTGTTAGTGTAAATTTATATCAGGAAATTGGCTTTAGAAAATATTCTATTCGTTTCTGTCATTTAAAACTAGCGGAAAGTGCAAATTATAGGTGACTGAACGCTCGTACTTGAATTTGTGCCAGAAATCAATTGCTTTTAATGAGTTTCTAATCTATTCTGCGGTAAAAGTCATTGTAAGTTTAAAGGGATTTTATAAGTAAGTTTATTGCGTAAAAATATATTCAAACAAGATTTGTAATTAAACAGATTAATAAATAATATTATTAAAAGTAAATCCTTAGAAAAATTTTCTGGTTTGTTGGTAAACACAAAAATACATAGAGTACATTTTTTATTAATTAGTAATTGAAAAACAACTTAATTAAGAACCAGATTAAGAACCAGTTTAAAAAGGCTAAGAAAAGTTATATAAAGTACCAACAATTTTTTTTCTAACTAAAAATTAAGTTTCGTCAGGAATATATTATCCTATATTAAAAACATAAACATACCTTTTAATGTAGAAATTCAATTAAAATTCTGGGTAAGTATTAAGTGCTCATCAAGCAAAATTTATATGTATTTATGCGTGGTCATCAAGTTTGCCAATGAATTCCTCATAGAATGTAAATGCCATACCCCGTGTTGATAAATACAATCCCACTTCCAGCAGTTAAAAACCTCATTGCGATCTAGTACAGCAATCTGTCTGGCTAATTTTCACTCGATCTGAAATTAACGGCGGCAAAACTGACTACAGGTCTGCGAGGACACGCTGGCAGAGCACAAGGAGCGCTTGGCGGAGCTACGCGGTCTCGTGGCGCAAATCGCATCGGACGTTGGTCTGGACGCGGGCGGCCCGCTGCAGAGTGAGGTCGAGGCCCTGGGCCGACGACTCGAGGATGTTAGAGAGACCTTGTCGACTTTGGCCGACACAGCGGACGCACGGGCCCTTAACCAGGAACTCGCCCGCGACGATCTATGCCAGACTAAAAACTTCCTCGAATCTGTACAGCAGGTGAGATATCTCTTGTTTTTCTCCTCAGTTGGAAAATTACGGGTCGTTTTTTTTTCTTGCTAATTAATGTTTTCACAATGGAACTATTAGATTCAGAGTATTAGTTGGAGGAGGCCTTGTAAAAAAACGTGCGTTACTTTCATAAGTAGCTGAAAAATTTTTTTTTCTTACATTCTTTTTATACGCAACAATATTTTTATAAATAGATATTTAATAGCTTCGTATTCTGCATTTCAGACTGCAACGTTGTGAATAAATTACAAACGTTAAAATTCCTCTTCCTACACACTACACGATATTTCAAACGTTTATAAGCATAATTTGCAAACAATGAATATTATTTATTAGTAGTTGAAAGGTAACTTTTCGTTGGCGCATTGCAAACTGCGTAAGTTTCGAGTAGTCGAAACTCTAATTTTTCTGCCTAACAAAAACCGACAGCGTTTTCGGCGATTCGCGGCAAAGCAATAAAAATGCCACCACTGCCGCCTTCACCTTGCCTGCCATTCAGCGGCGCGAAGAAAGTGATTGAGAAAGCTAGCCCTCCCATCATCCTCAAGGACGTCTCGCTTAAATATGATTGTTTCCGCCTCTGGTGTTGGCTTATGTAGACGGGCTCGCCGGAGGCTCGTCCACAACTACAAACGTGCGCTCGCACGTGCTCGATGCAAGAGAGCGGCTCGCGGTGCTTGGCACAACTCAATCATCGCGCATACTAGAACGCAAGTGCAGACTGCACACGCGCTTATATTTTAATTGTAGTTGCCGAAACAATTTCGTTATGTCAAGGTCGCGGCAGAGGCGCCGCCGGGGCTTACGCCCCTGCGGCGTTATTGCATCGGTCACGAAATCCGCAACAGCTACTCTCCGTACTCTCTGCCTCCCTCTAGAGCTCTGAATGAGGCTCGTGTGTGGACTGGAAGTTTGGCAAATGTTGCCCCCTGCCCCTTTCTCTTTCTGTTTCTCTAAGTGCAGCTTTGTACGCGTTCTTGAATTCGCGAGAGCCCCGACGGGGGCTGGAATTTACGACGATCGTTGCGCAGCAGCCTCGTGATCGGGCGATAACGAACTTCTTCTTGTTTGGCATTGTCTTCATTTCGAGGCGTGTGCGAGAATTTGAAAAAGTTACCTTTTGGCATTGATCCACTGCACTTTTTACTTTTTGTGCCACTTATTTTCACGTTTGAAATTAAAGTAATTATACTTTCTGCCTGATGAAAAAGACTAGATTGTAAACTTTATTTGAATAAAATTTTCGCAGCCCTTATTATTGTTTGACTACTTTATTTTCTAATTAATCTAAAAGTTCCTTTTAATTAGGAAGGGAAAATTAACAAAACTTTTTACATTCGTTCTATCCACCCAATGATCTACCAGTCTTTCTAATTTTCTGTACACCGATAAATTAATCTTGTTCTTGCAGAGTATAACAACAGTAAACCAGGGCGAGACGAACGAGCAGCTGACATTCCTACGCAATCATTTGCTCGCCCTGACGCGCACAGAACCGCAGCTTCAGTCCATCAAGGATCGGGCCCTCGAGCTGACTCCAAACCGCGAGCCGTCGATCGTCGAAGTTCTTCAACTCTGGCAACGAGTCTTCCGTGAGACCTTCCAGCAATATCACCGTCTTTCCGCTCGCCTCGTCCGTTCTCAAGACGTTGCGGCTGCTCTTCGTCTCTGGCAAGAGTACTTAGGCCACGTGCAGGAGTTCCTGTCTACCAACGTGCCTGGCGACTACAACGGCCTTTCGGAACACCGTAATCTCTGCGAGGTGCACAAAAATCTGCTGATCGATCAGCAGAACCTCATCCAAATGGTGCGCACGGAAGAGAGCCGGGGCGATCTCTCGGTCAACGAACAGTTCAATGCTCTCACTAATTTGCACAACGAAAGCCTATCTCGAATTATGGAAAGGCATGCTTCTGTTAGGGACAGACTCGCAGCCTGGGAAAGGTATAGGATAGACCAAAGTAAACTGCTGTCTTGGCTAAAAGACATCGATAGAGATAGAGGCAGGCTGCAGTTGCGTTTCATCCACGTCCGTAGAATTGATAAGATTTTGCAAAGGATCGAGGCTCTAGTGGAAAGGCTACCAAACGGAGAGCTGCAGGCCGAGGCTTTGCAGAAACAACAAGAAACGTTGCTATCCAACTGCGACGAAGCCCTAGCAGTTTCCGTGAGGATGGAACATGCTGCCAGTGCCCAAAGAATATCCAATATCAAAGCCAGCTTAGAGACGTGGAAGGACTTTATCCTGAGAATTAAGCAGCTTAATGAAAAGCATGCTGAACAGACTGCCAAAATCACAGCTACCTTCCAGGAGACGAATCAAGTGATAAACGACGTCTCCAAATCTAGTCCGGGTAGTTTGGCGGAAACGAGAAAACTTATGGATACGCTGCAACAACAAAAAGCCAAACTTGTCGCTTGCACGACAGATCTCGAGGCGCTCGGAGTTACTACTGAACAGCTCAGGGAATGCCTCAGTCCAGCAGACATGAAATCCCTGAACCAGCAGAGCTTCCTTCTCTGGCAACAGCATGGCGATCTCGAACATCAGTTAGCGTTGCTATCTTACAAACTTGGAGAGCGGTGCAGTCTCCATTCGAGGTGGGACAGTAGGTCGTCCAGGCTGCTGGTTTGGATACAAGACAACGAAGACAGAATTCAAAACTGTGACACTGCCGACCTTGACGAACCTGAGGAGGCTTTGAAGCGTCTGGAGTGCGAAGTGCAGGCGGAAATGGCTTTAAAGCAGCGTGAATTGGAATGGGTCCAAAATAATGGACTGGAACTGATGAGTATAGCTGAGCCGATCGAAAAGGCAAGGATAGAGAAGATCCTGGATGAGGTTAACGAAAGATGGAATGGCTTGCTCACAGCTGGCAAAGCTCGAGCGAATAAGATCGTTGATTTGATGCAGACGATGAACAACTTGCAGAAAAGACTCACCGAAATTAGAGCTTGGCTCGCTACCGTAGAAACACAGCTATCGGAACCTTACACTATAGAGTCTTCCAGTCCATCGACGATAGATAAAAAGCTGCAAGATCACGAACAACTGCAGAAAACCATCGAAAGTGAGAGCGGTAATGTCGGTGAAGTTCTGAACCTTTGCGAAATATTGCTAGGTGACTGTGATGCCTGGAAAGCGTCTTTTAACACCGAAGCAATTAGGACCGGAATGGAGGGTTTAGAACGTAGGTGGAAAAGTACTTGCGTCAAGTCGTCAGAGCGGAAAAGAAAAATTATTTTAACAGGCAAACTCCTTACGGAACTCGATACCGTAATGGCAGAGCACAAGAAGTGGCTGATAAAGGTAGAAAAGGAATTAGGGGAGTTGGAAAAGAGTTTGAACGATTTATCAAAGGATAATACAGAGAAAACAATGGAGCAAGCCCAAAGGATTTTAGAGGATATTAAAGCTCATGATCCGGCTTTGCAAATACTCGAACAATGCTACAGTCGATTGGCTAAGGGAGGATTAGAACCAGACAATCTGAGAGCCTTGACTTCACAAACGCGACAATTATTAGACAGGTAATTTTTAATACATCCATTTTGTTTAAAATCTGCTATTATTTTCTCTAAATAAATGTATTGAAATTAGTATTTAAAAAAAATTATAAAAAAAATATAAAAATTAATGTACGTTTTTCAGATGGCATGAGCTGACGCCAAAAGTCAATACAATCATAGCTGCCTTACAAAAGGACCAAAAGACCTACCGTGAATTCATCTCTGCTCACGGCGCCGCAGTAATTGGCCTAACACAAGTCGACGTCATGCTTACGCAAGTTCAACATCTCTCCAGCGCCGACCAAACAGACTCCCCGCGTCGCCGGCTTCAACAACTCACGGACATCGACGCCGAGCTTGATAAGCAAAACGCAACTCTGCGCCGAGCAGACGAGTTAGCGTTACAGGTGATGCACGAAAGCAATCCTACAGATGTGGCGAGCGTGCAGGAACTCGTTGACGAGTATCAGCTGCTGTGGAAGAACATCAAGGAGCGAGTAGATAACTTGCGCCTCAAAATTGAATCGCAGGAGAAGCGCCGCGAAGTTGACGAGGCCGTTCAGGTCGAAACACTTAAATTTGAGAGGGACACTGCCGTGCAAGTCGATACTTTGCCCAAGTTAACGAGGATGACGTCCTTTGACGCTTATCTGATTGAATTGGAATCGGCGATCAGCGAATGCAGAGTTGCGCTGGACGCGCTCGAAACTGCTGTTCTGCCAGAACCCATTCCTGGTACCGGACTCTCTACAGCTGCGCGCGCTATTGTAAGTTATCAATTAAATTTTTTTTTTTTTACTTTTTCATTACTTATGTGAAACAATGAAATTTATTAAAATTGTAGGCTAAATTAATTGGAAGCTGTCAATCGACAATAGAATTAGTGAAACATTTACATAATCTTTTATCTGAAGAAGAAAAACTCGCTAAAGCGGCAGAAGTTGCAGAACTTGCTGCTCGCTATGAAGATCTATTGAAACGTGCGCGAGCTCGAGAACAACAAATTCGTGAACTAAAGTAAGTATTATCAATGCTTAGAGTTTATGGTTTTGTCTTAATTCTTTCCTATTATTTACTATATCTACTACGTTACTTTTGCTAAAAAAAATTTTTTTAATCATTTAATCAAATAAATCCTAACTACTGCGCATTTGCTTTAAAATGTTATATGTATCTTTTGTTAATTCCTGTTAGGTCATGTTACAAATTTAATGTCAAATAATATTTGAAATCCTATAATAAACCAGTAAATAATATTTTTCTTTTAAATATTGTAAGCTCCTTGTAGCTAAGCTAATGACAGTCCAACTAACACATTTATGTTCGAACCCCTGCAGGTCCCCCTTGGCTGGTGCTTATTGCTTCCATTGCGAACAGTGAGTGTAGAGCTTCTTAGCTAACATTAGTATTTAAATTTAATAGCAAAAAGCTTTTTATTTATTAAAATAGTGGGTAAATATCAAAGTTTCGAATGATCTTACAAGTACCTGTTATGTTATTTATTTTCTTAATTTATTTCCACTTTTTGTTATTTTGTTTAGCGCAAATATTTCGTTTGTACGCAATTGAAGTTCAAATTTTGCTTTTGGAATCAAAATATTCATAATATTTTTGTTACTGACGAATATTTATTTTTATGATATCGTTTATCATTGACAATAAACGACGTTCATCTTCATTTTTAGTCAAAAAAACAAAATACTTTTTATAGCTATATTTTTGAAGCAAGAAATACTGCAAATATACTAGTTATTTTTAAATTACTAATTTTTTAAATAACTTAAAAGGTGAATTGATTTGTTTTGTGTAGTACGCATGTATGGATTGAATGGTGTCGGTAAGTGGGATACAAAGTGAAATGTTTTTTAAATAAATGTTTAATTTTTTACATAGTTAGAATTTATAGAAAGAATACAATATTATTTACATTATCCATCAAAACATTGATCATTTCTTGAGACTTTGATAATCATCCAAATCACCCTTCAAAAACTTTCCTATCTAATTCATTACTTCATCCAATTCTTAGCGATGGCGGTAGACTGACCTGTCCTCTGTGCTCTCACCGCAACTGGGCACAACTAGATAACGACCTTTGGCGACTAGAAAAGTGGCTAGAGTTCGCCGAGGGTACTCAGAGCGAACAAATTTCGGCGCCCTCGAATATTGAGGAACTCGAGGACGTAGTCCAAGACCACCATGAGTTCTTGCTCGACCTTGACAGCCATAAGAGTATCGTCGTCAGTTTAAATATTGTCGGCGCTCATTTGGCTGACCACACGGAAGACGTCGAGCGCGCGAACGAGCTCAGAGACAGACTGGCCTGTGCCAATGTGAGATGGGACAAGGTCTGTCAAGCGGCCTCCAAATGGCAAGACGCGCTGCAGGCTGCCCTTATGGGCAACCAACAGTTCCACCGGATTATTGAGGAATTGCTGGCTTGGCTTCAGAAGACCGAACAAACCATCAGAGCTAGCGAACCTATCGATTTGACTGAAGGCCCTGAGATTTTAAGAAGCAAATATGATAAATTCAAGTAAGGCTGATTCCGTATCTTACAAAAATTCTTTAGAATAAAGAGAAAACTAATAACATTAATGCTTTTAAGTTTAATTTGGGGTCTACAAAGATAAAAATAGCTAAAATAAAAAAAAGTTAATTATTTAAATCATTTGCGCGATAAAAACCTTATATAATTTCCTGAAAATTACGTATTGCATATATTTACTATCATTACATTTGGCACTTAAACACTTCATTACTTCATTTCTTTATTAATTGCCCCAAGTAAGGAAAATTACGAGAATTAAATCTAACAACTTCTTTGAATTTGTTTCTTCAGAGAACAGCAAGCAGACCTGGAAAGATGCGAACCGCGTGTATTATCACTCCAAGAGGCTGCGAATCATCTGCTCGACGAACACGCCGAGACTCGTGGGAGATTACAAGAACTCAGGCTCAGATTGCAATCTCTAAGAAGACTCACGAGCATGTACGCCTTAAAATTAGGCTCGGCCCTCGGTCTCGATCCTCGAGATGTTGGATTAGCGGCCACGTCTACTTCGCTGGCTGTGCTCTCTCGAGATGTAAGTCATTGCTCGGTAACGATTCACGTAATATCTATTGCGGAGTACACTTTATTATCGATACAGGTCGTCTTATAATTGACAGTGGAGATTTGCTCGATGTTGAAGAAACTTATGATTAAGCGATATAAGCACAGCTATAAATATTGTAGAAATCGAGGGATTTGAGTATCAGTAATTTAGCTTTTAAAAGTAATGTTGAGAACCATATTTTTGTAGATTAGAGTATTTTAGATATTTTAGTTATTACTAGTTGCAGTGAATTCCGGAATAATTCACTGCTGGAAATTTGCACTTAATGCTTAAAGATATGAAATGAAAACAAATTTTTTATAATTTTTAATAAACTGAAGACTCAATACCCTTAACTGAGGCGTAAGATAAATTAAAAAGTATTGTATTCACAAAAGTTGCACTGAGAGCACGTCTTCAAAATGGAATTCGATTCCAATGTATTCTGTACTTATCTGCATAGTATTCACCTGCACAGTATCTTATTCTTTGTGTTTTTGTTTTGTTAAATTGTAGCTACTCGACGAAGCCGCCTCTGGAACCTCTCAAGTCCACGGCACAAACACAGAGTACGTTTTCCTTTCCCTGTATTATCCAAGTATTTCAACTGACTATTTATTTCTTTTAATTATAAGAGCTCAAAGCTTCACAATTAAATATTATTTTTTCTTGTTAAAATTGATTTTAATTATTATTGATTATGTTTATTATAATTTTTACAAGCTTCCTTAAATGTTTGAAATTGCAAGTCTAATATTTATATTCATTTCAATTTAAATTTTGCTTTTGTTATAAACCATAATTACTAACTTTAAACATGTCACTAAGATTCATAAATTTTTATCGTCTGTTAAATAAATGTTACAGTGCTGACGATGGAGATCAAACAGTGTTAGCGCGAGGATACCACTTCATCGGAAGAGTGCTGCGAGCGTCCCTCCCTATACAAGCGCTAATGCTGTTGTTACTTGGAGCTGCCTCCTTAGTACCTTCAGCCGAGGAGGACTACAGCTGCATGCTCTCTAATAATCTCGCGAGAAGTTTTACACCCCTTATCCAATATCCGAATGGACCGCCACCACTGTAAAAGGAAACATTAAACTGCGACGTAGTAATTCGTTCATTGATACGACGAAGTAAAAATAAGTTAAAGTACTGAAGAGGCATTATTATTCGACTGTCGTTAAGACGTAATTATGTACGCAGGGAAAGATTTATTGTAAAAAAAGGCGAGAAAGGATAATATTTTTTAATGATAGAAACGCCGGTATTTGTCAAGTGATATAATAACACTCTCATTTTCCATGGGAAAATTTGTATATATGAAAAAAATGATATACTATGGACCAAGAGAAACTTAATGTCGAGAATATTTAATTGTGTTTAATTTATTATTGTTTGTATATGAGATGATTGTTGTGCAATATATGCAAGAAATACTTATAAAACCGAGGAGTTGTACAGATATAACATAACGAGATGGAATGAGCATAATTTTTTCTCTTTTTGTAGTTTAATGAAAGTTTTGCGATCGACGATAATCGTAGAAATGCACGTTATCTTGGTAAGGCGATTTTGCAAAAAAAAAAAAACAAGGCTGATATACCTTTTTAAAAAATGACCTAGAAGCCAGTAAAAATACTCCCTTGATCGAGTTTCGTCATTCATGACTGTAATAACGTTGAGCGATCTCAGACAGATCTTTTTTAAGAATCGTAATTTATAATTCTGTGAAATCTATAACGAATATGCGATACGTTATCTGAGATTTTTATTGTCGAATTTCTTACTTTGTCAAATAAAAAAAAAATTTGTTAAAGATCTAATCAAATTTGAGATTAGGTTAAAATAAGTGGTGAGTTGATAAAAAAGGTGCTATTCCACTTGCAATTGTCCTACTATTCTAATGTTACGCGGTTTCGCTAACACTTTGTACGATGTGTCTTACGTGCGAGAAATTTATCACGAAAACGAAAAATGCTGTTTTTAACAGCGGCGAATCAAAACGCACAGATCAATCGAATCTAATCATTGCAATGTAGCGGACGACTTACTTATGAGCCTACTTTGCTAGCTCGTTAGTTACGCTTCCTAATTCACGAGTTCGCTAATTGCATGTTGAGCTTAATTATGTATTTTTATAAAAAAAATGGAGCCTTAGAGTTGGTAAATAAAATTATATGGTATGATTTATGAATAAGGAAACTATTCAGAACAAATACAGTCGTTTAAAAATAAAATGTCTCTTGTTTTATATTTACCTTTTTGCATACATATAAATCCAATTAATCTAGTCATAAAAATTAAAAATAATTTATTCATTCATATCAAACTCTGTACAGTCTTAGATTATCATTAACAGTTACGTGAAATATACAAATTGCTTGATCCAAAATATTCGCTGCATCGAAAATATGTATATTATTTCTGTCAATCCTCATAATTTTTTTAATTCCTCTAGTTGTTCATTATACTCGAGGTATAATCTTTGCCACCGCAGATGTGAGGCAAGGATTTTTAAAATATCTTCCAAAAGCTTATGCTTTTTATGACCCTAAAGAGAAAAAAATTTTATGTAAATTTTATTTACTATTAATTCATAAAAATATTTCATAAAATTCATACCAATATCATAGGATCCCAGTTACTCTTACTGGCAGTGCAGTGACTTGGGCCTAAAAGTTCATCCATAATTATCCTTAATCGATTTTCCAGTTCATCTAAAATGTAAATTAATTATTAATCGTATACAAAGTAAATAAACTAATTATTAACAATTTTAATTTCATTAAAAATAACTATACCATGTGTGCACAAAAATGTTACGAAAGCCATCAACCAATGGACGTATTCTTGAGCACTTCCGAGAGCTTTGGAAGCCAGAACTTGTTGTTCTAAATAGGACATAATGCATGGTACACTGTGAGGCATCCTTAAAGGTGGTATCATACCAGCCATCCGGTTTAGCCCTTCTTGAAGCATAGCAAGCGGACCTTTCGGTACACGACCTCCCATGCCTGTAGTATTCCAAGCATTAACCGCTGACCATCGCCATACTGGATCATGACTATCGCCAATTAACAACCACGTACCTTCAAAAATTAATAATTTCAGAATTGTTTTGTTTAAATTTTTATACAAGACAATTATTTTAAATATTTCTTTTTTATGCAAAGTAAATTTAACTGCTGAATTAAGATTTTATTTTGTTTACAAAAGTACTAGTAGAATGTAAACATAAATTATCTTACCCATTTCTTTATGGAAAATGTACGCCCTAGCATTTGTAAACGCTAAATGTGGCATGCCATTATAAAGTGTACAGGATAATATAGATATTCCTGGAGTAACCAAGTGACCAGCGGATGTAGAAACCACAAGTCGGCAAGTGTTATTCGCTATTTCCCACACCCGAACATCTCCATAACATGAAATAACCATTACCTAAAATTTATTATTATAAAATTTTTAAATTTACTTTGCTATACCTTAATAATTATAAGAAATGAAAATTATTTAAATGCTTACCATGCTGCCAGCAGCATGCAATTTTGCTATAGGCGATGGCGGAGCAAACGGTGGAGCCGCTCGAGCTCCTTTTGAGGTATAAAATATATGTACACTTCCATCTTCTAAAGACACAGCTACGATAGAGGGCGAGGTAGCTAAAGCTGTAGCACTGTAACCCAAATAATGATCCCAAAGAGGTTCTGTACTTGTTCCTTGAAACAATTGTAAATGCGACAAGTTTTGATTGTTCGTTATCGTGACAGCATAGTGTCCAACTTGATGGGATATATTACTGCTGGGTTTAAGCGGTGGAAACAAAACGGCACTGCCGCTTCTTTCCACAGGAGCTTTGGTCTTTTTATTCGGGAAGAGATTGTTAGTTTTCTGGGAACTTGGATCTTTACGTTTTAAAGTAACTACTGGGGCTTCTGTTACGCTCATGGCATTGGAATTAATGGTAGAACTAACATTTGGCTGTACAACTTCATTACGTTTCTCAATAACTATAGAACTTTTTGTTTGTGAACTACTAGAGAATGAAGAAGGAGAAGGCGCATTAGGAACTGCTTTGCTTGGCCCACTCTCCCTGAAATACAAAAATTCACGATTTAAATTGATTGCAAGCTTAATATTAAAACTTTTGCAGATAAGAGTATAAATTATTAACTAACATTGTTTCTGGAGGTGCAGGTATAAACATTGGTGTAATTCTTCTTTTACCATCAGAAGTTCTTGTTTCAATTTGTTTATTAATAGGCGCTTTCACTGGCGTCGTTGGTGTTGAATTTGTAATTTGCACACAATTTGAATTAGTTTGAGTAGATACTAGTTCTGTACTTGCAGGTGCAGAAGGAGGAGGAGGAGGTTTTGACGTCTTAAGAAGATCAGGTGCTTCCATAATTGTGCACATACCTCCCTTAGTTAATTTTCCATACAATCGCTCTTGAATATTGAGCTAACAAGATGCATAAAAAGTAAAAAATTAATTTAAATACTAATAGAATAAAATAAAGTTTAATAATATATATTGTTGTACTTGTTGTGCAGTATCCAGTGGCTGGCCTAATTCTTGCTCCGTGAATTCTATAAAAACAGTTGTTCCATCTTTAGAACATGCACATAAACACATTCCACAAGTGGACCAAGTAATATCTAATATTGAAGATACAAATAGTTCATGAATAACAACCACAGGACGCTTTAAACAAGTTGACCACACTGAAAGAGACCGATCACGAGAGCCTATTGCCACGCAACAAAATTGTACTGGTTTATTTACTCCACTTGTCTTTTTTTGTAAAATATTTCCGTTAAATCTCTGAAAAATAAATTTAATATCATTCCTTTATTGAAATTTATATAAATATCTACATATATTTTGTTTCATTGCAAATTTGCATCTTTTCTATTGTGTTTCAAAGAAATTCTTTACATTATTAAAAAGAAAAAAGGTTTATGTTTACTAGTATGATTGTTTTTTACTAAATTTTAAGACATTGTGTTTCAATACTATTTAAGAGTGCAAGATCAGTCTTTGCCACTGAAACATTCCAAAATTTTTTAGTAATATTTCCCAAAAATTCAAATTAACAGGTAATAAGTACCTATCATATTTAGTATTTATTAATACTTATTAATATTCTAGCCCACTGTAATACTTACAACACATGTAACTGCTTTTCGATGACCAACATAATCTTTATCCTGCTTCCAACCATCTCTTTCAATAATTTGAGCAGTTGGTCCGCCACCATTCATAGCATGGGCAGACACTAAATACTGACCATCTGGACTCCAAGAAAGTCTAAGAACATGAGTTGTACCTCCACATTCTTCAAAAGGCTCAGTAATTAAAGCTTCTTGACCCCAATCTGTTGTTCTCCATACTCGTAAAGTTTTATCATCTGACTGTGTTGCTAAGTATTTTCCCACAGGATCCCAGGTTACACCTTTCACCAATCCAGTGTGTCCTTTTAAGACTGCTACAATGGATTGCTTTGATGTATCCCATACTATTACAGAATTATCAACTGAAGCTGAGGCTAACCATGGAGTATGAGGTGCCCAAGCGAGATCCAAAATATCACCTTCATGAGAACGTAGAGTTGCAATACATCTCCATGTTTCTACTCCAGTTTTACCTCCAAACAAAGTACTACCTCCTACTCCAACAACTAGTCTCCAAATCATAATCAATTTGTCATCACCGCCAGATGCTAATAAACCAGAGCTGGCCCATCGAACACAGTTTACGCAGGCTGAAAAAATTTTTATTATAATTATGAACATTTAATTCTAAAATATATTTATAATAATGTTTAAATATTAAATTTCAATCAACAAATGTATTTTATCAAAAAATTTAAATTTTAACAAGTTAAAATTTATTAATATTTAATAAAAATTATATTAATATTTAATAAAAACAATTTTTATAAAAAATAAGGAAAATATTTATATTAAAAAAAATGTTATTTTCATTTTAGATATTAAAAAATGCTAAACTAAATTGTTTAACTACTCAGTTATTTTAAAATATTACCAAGATGGTTATCCAGCTGGCATAACATTTTTGGAATGTTTGGATTGGCTTCTGCTGCTTCATTCAATACTGGTTCCATATTCCAAATCACTACCCTACCGGAATCCCCACCTGTAGAAAAGAATAAACAACAAATTATTTCATCAAATAATTTAAAAATGGTACTACACAAGAAACTTATGTTTTTACCTTGCCCTCCGGTGGCAAACCTCTTGCCATCCGGATGAATGTCCACAGAAAATATTGGAGATCCTGCAGAAATAAGATAAAAATATTGAATAAACATTGCCCACACCTAGTATAGTAAAAAACAATTTGCTAATGATCTTCCCACACTAAATTCAGTTTAAAAACAAAACCAGATAACAGTTGTAAAAATACATAAAAACAGGTTATTACTAACCATCATGAGTAACCCAATTAGGCTTGACGAGTCTCATATTTTATGTACAATTTCCTCAATACTGGGTTAAACAACACCTTCCGCATTAAGCCGATCGGGAAATATTTTGGAGAGTATCATACTGCTAGTTTTTCATTCAAAATGTTTTGCGGCATTTCTTGGGGCACAGACACACTGCACACACGAAAACCACGCACCCCGAAAGCGTCACACGACGACGACTCGCGAACTCTGGAGCAATGTTGCCACGCCAAATGCGAAATCCCTCTTTTTAAAGATGCTGGTGGATGTACGTAGGTGTGTTACAGCTCTAGCCACATCCCTGATGTATCATCCATATGTGTACATACGCGTGATAATAATAGTAAATTTTGGCAAATAGCAATGACGTAAATGCTGTTTGAAGAAGCTAAGGATTTTGTAAATAAGAGGAAATTTTAAAAATCAAAAAAATAACATATTGATTAGCAAAGATTAATTTATATAATTAATAGAATTATTTGCAATATATTTTTATGATTTTCCTTATAATTTAAGATTTTTTCAGAAACTTTCAAATTTCTGAATATTTAAATTTACAAGTAATTCTTTACTATGATAGGAAAATATATTTAAAATATTTAAGTATTTAAGTATATAAGGTTCAGAAAAAGGAAGATCTGCTTTATTACTCTATTGAATCTAGTACCAATGTTTAATATACAGAATAATATATAGTGTAAACATACGTAACACTATATTAAGATTTTTCTACTTTTTAGAAGCTCTCTTCCAATAATGTATTCACATACACACTTTACTGATTGTTGAAACAAATTAGCATTTGTTTTTTCGTTTATTCAACTTTGGCGCCACATAAAAAACAATTATTTTACATAAATATAAATCTGGCAACGCCGTCGCTTAAAGGATCGTGGCTGTATATTTATAGAATTTGCAGCTCGATTCTTCTGAAATCAAGCTTTGCAATTGGTTCAAAATCCGGTACAAAGCTCTTCTTTATCCAGTAAAAGGTATCGTCCGCTGTAATGAAAATGCTAGGCGTAAAGTAAAAAATTAATATCATAAATCTAATCAAAAGAATATTTTTATTTCTGAACAATCAAATAAACCTGTTTTAAAAGTTGTTTAGTTATTTTTGAAAAAAATATTTTATTTACAACTTTAAAGTTTATTATGAAGAGAAAACTAACCTAATTTACACTGTCACACCATAAAATCTAAATACATGTTATTAGTGAATGTTGTTTTGTGATATTAACTACTGATACTGCTATTGCTACGTCTATAGAAAGTGCATGAACTGAAAGTTAAAGTGACAAATAAACATAAATATTTCTTTAAAATGGTTATATATGGTGTTTACATAGTTTCTAAGTCAGGTGGATTGATTTTTAATCATGACCACAATGTTCCAAAAATTGAAGTAGAAAAGTCGTTTAATTATCCATTAGATATCAAACTTGCTTATGAAAACAAGAAAATAGTAGTATCCTTTGGTCAAAGAGATGGAATAAATGGTAAACTAGTTTTCACTAAGAAATGAAAAAAAAGCATTATTAATACTTAAAACTTGAATATATCATTTGAAACCTTTTTATTTTAGTGGGACATGTCCTGACTGCCGTAAATGGCCAACCAGTCAATAGTCGAGAATTGGAAGATGGTAAAGATGTATTTGAAATGTTAGAAAATGCAGAAAACTTTCCTATAACTTTAAAATTTAGTAGATCAAAAATGACTACAAATGAAAAGATTTTCTTAGCTTCAATGTTTTATCCTCTTTTTGCTATTGCAAGTCAGCTAAGTCCAGAACCTCGGTGTTCAGGCATAGAAGTATTAGAGGCTGATACTTTTCGATTATATTGTTATCAAACTTTAACCGGAGTTAAATTTATGATTGTTGCTGAGCCATCTCAACCAGGAATGGAAATTTTATCAAAGAAGGTATATGAGTTGTATGCAGATTATGCATTAAAAAATCCATTTTATTCATTGGAAATGCCAATTAGATGTGAACTTTTTGAAACAAATTTACAAAGTCTTTTAGAAGCAGTAGAAAAATCTGGCATAAGCAATGTGTAATTTAATTTTAATTTATAATAGATCATTGTAAATAAGAAGTCAGTGAACATATGTGAAGAAATTTTATTTTACAAAAATGTATGTATATAACTTGAAATTTATACTTAAGTGTTAAAATAATACAATTTATATTTATAAAAACACTGTAAATACTTTTTACATAAAGAAGAAGTGAAAAATACTTATATTTAGTTTAATATGCAAATGTTTATAAAACATATAAATGCATACTTATAAGTAACTATGATACTAGTGATAATAAATCTATTCTTAATAATCTCATCTACAGATTTTTGTAATATTTTTTATGGAATCATATTCCAAGCTTTCTTTCCATCTCCATCTCCAATCTAGAGTGATAATAGCCAATTAATATTATTAATTTTTTTTAACTATAAATATATTTAATAAAGTTTACCTTTTTCGTTAATAGATCAACGCAAGCCATTCGAATACGAGCAGAAGTTGCTGGAGAGTCTAGCCTAAAATATCCATGAATATTCATGTCTGCTCTGTAGGCTTTAATAGCTTCTTTTATTGCAAAAAAAATTGATGATGCTAAAAATAATGGTGGTTCTCCAACAGCCTATAATTTTTAATTTATTAATTCAAGACTTCTCAAAATTAATTTATAATTATAGACATATTTTTACCTTTGATGAATAAACTGCTCTTGGATTTGTAGCACTTTTCAAAAGAGACACATTAAATTCTAAAGGAATGTCTGCAAAGCCAGGTATTTTGTAAACTCCTGGACCGCGACTGAACATAGTTCCTGATGGGGAGTATATCATTTCTTCCATTGTAAATAATCCGTAGCCTTGAATAAAACCACCTTCTACCTGACCAATATCAATAGCAGGATTCAAACTTTCTCCAAGATCCATTACAATATCTGTCCTCAAAACCTTAAAAACAATAAGGAATGATTTATTAACTAAAATAATTATAATTGAAATTGCAAAAATGCAATGTAATATACCTGATGGTCCCCAGTAAGACAATCAATTTCAACCTCAGCGTATGCAGCACCATACGTGTAATAGTTAAATAATGTTCCTTCATTTTTGGCCCAATTATAAGTTGTGATTCCATCCGTTTTATAAAATCCTGTAGCTGAAAGACTAATTCTATCAAAGTAAGCTTGTTTCACCCAGTCTTCCCACGTTCCTTCAGGATTTGCTTCTATGATGTGCTGAATTCGATTCATTATCTCTTTACATGCACGCTAAAAATGAAAGGGTTTTAAATATTTTATAATGCAGACTTTATATTATTAATTACCATAACAGCCATTCCGTTTAAATCTGAACCGGAACTAGCTGCAGTAGCTGAAGTATTTGGGACTTTATCGGTTGCAGTTTCAGCAATGTGAATTTTTTCGGGTTTCACTTTTAAAACCCGACTAGCTACCTATAGATAATAATATTCATGCGGATTAATATGTCAGTCTTACGAAAAATTAAGTATTTTATTTTAAGATTAATTTTTTAATTTGAATCAAATACCTGAATCATTTTTGTGTGCAGTCCTTGACCCATTTCAGTACCTCCATGACTTAGCAATACCGAACCATCGGTGTAAACGTGAACAAGAGCTCCACCTTGATTCAAAAATAATGCTGTAAAAGCAATTCCAAACTTCGTTGGCACTACAGCATATCCTCTTTTTCTATATCGGTGTTCCCTTGATAAAAAAATAATTTTAATTATTTATAACATTTCATAATGCCGGAATTAAATATTTTTTATCGCTTACTTATTGAATTTTTCTATATGTTTTTTGCGTTCCTTAAATTCTGCTAAAGCAAGACACTCGCTCCAACAACGTCTTATTGTACAATTGTCTAATTTTTGATTGTAATGGGTTAAATCTCCCTCTGTATATAAATTCAATTCCGAAAGCTGAAAAAACCATGAAGTTTTTAAAATTTAAATATAGAATTTCTCAAAAGATTGCACATTTTTACAATATATACCTCTACAACATCTCGTCCTAAGTAATCAGCAACATGACGAATAATGTGCTCAGCAGCAAACATTCCCTGAGGTCCGCCAAAACCTCGGAAAGCAGTATTAGATGGTAAATTGGTTCTACACATGTATCCATAAACCTTTGCAGTGGGTACTTTGTAAGAA
The DNA here is from genome assembly GCA_035047165.1 of Ormyrus rosae. NCBI lineage: Eukaryota > Metazoa > Arthropoda > Insecta > Hymenoptera > Ormyridae > Ormyrus > Ormyrus rosae. Next base: position 1,498,887 of record JAWWML010000052.1, on the reverse strand, counting down.
TTTTCAAAGTGATACATTGCTCGATCCAGTACCTGATTTTAAAATGATGCGCATTTGAAGCAAAATCCTCATTCAGTTAAAAATTAAGTAAAAATCTGCTTGTCCACCATTTTAGATACTTACGGATCCAGATAAGTCTGCAGAATATCCAACATTATTGTAGATATGAATTTCAATGGCATTGAATAATCCTTCATTAGTAAAGCCTACTTTGTACTTGTACAGGAACGGATGCCTCGTACCCGTCATCATCATATCTTCGTCTCTGTCTAACATACATCTTACCGGTTTTCTCAGCCTAAACAAACATGAAATTAAATAGTTTCCAATAAAAATCAGTTCAGTTCAGTTCGAATGAGCAAAATTCGAAATCTTACCTGTGAGCTGCGAAAGCGACGGGTAAAGCGACGAGCTGACCACGAGACTCCTTGCCACCGAAGCCGCCGCCGATTCTCTTTACGCGCACATTAATCCTGTTAATGGGCACGCCCAGCACGTGAGCGACGAGCTTCTGGATTTCGCTGGGATGCTGCGTCGAGCAGAAAATCTCAACCTCGTCCTCCTCTCGGGGAATTGCGTAGGAAGCGTTGGTCTCGAGATAGAAGTGCTCTTGGCCGCCCATTCTTACCTCGCCCTCTATTACGTGATGCGACTTTGCGAAGGCAGCTTCTACGTTTCCTTTGGTTATACATCTTCCGCTACCTTCGTAAAAGGATTTGTGCTTTATGGCGTCCTGGTAATAGAGTTTTCTTTTGTTAAAGGGCTGTCAATTTTTTTTTTTCATTCTTATCGTATACTAAAAATAAAATTTCCGTAATAATGGAAAAAATTAAAGGGAGCTTTATACCTCGATTGAAACTATAACGGGTTCAATGTCTTCGTATTCCACCTTCACCATCCTCGCTGCTTTTTGAGCGGTGTGTTGATCATTGGCTACAACAGCTCCAATTATTTGTCCTTGGCTCGTTACCTTAAAGTACATTGCAGCGCATAATTATTTAAAAAACTGAAACCTTTATTTCAAACATACCTCTTTCGAAACAAACACTTCCTCATCGTGCAAAATGGGGCCCACGTATCTGTTGTGTTCTGGAATATCGTTTGCGTCGTAGAAAGCCACGACTCCCTTCACAGCCAGAGCTTGCGACGCGTCGACTTTCAAAAGTTTCGCGTGCCCCCTCGTCGATAATACAAAAGCCAAATAAAGTTCTCCGACCATTTTAGGAATGTCATCCAGATACATAGCTTCTCCAGCAGCCTGTTTGAAGGCACTCATGTGGACGATTGGTTTTCCAACGAGATCGTTTGTGTTACCGTTAGGAACCTGAGAATTTTCGTTATTCAGCAAAAAAGCTTTCTTCAGATTTTACAACGAATTTTTTTAAAAAGTACTTACAACTTGATAATATTGGGAACTTTTCGGAGGTACGTAATGAAAACCTTCAGCAGCAGATTCGAGCTCTTTAGGTAAAGGTTCCATGTCAGATACATCTTTCTGAAGTTGTTTCGTTATATATACAAATCCCTTAAAGAATAAACTGGACGAAAAATATTACTGTAAATAATTTGTTTAAAGTTAAATTATACTAATTATGAAACCTCTCGTCTACCTTAGAGTTAACGATCGACGATATAATATCATACCGCCAGGAGCATCACCGGATAATGGAAGCTCTTCAATAAGCAAGTTTGTAACAAATTCCACGAGACCTTCATCCCATTTTCTAAAAATAATCAAGAGGTATTTATATAACAGTTAGTATTTTATTTCAATTTCATGCACATAAATTTATATATCTGCCTTACCTTCCAACGATAGCAGCGCATGTTTTTCTCGCTAGAATAGTAGTCGGCGCCATTCCGCCAAACGCCATAAAAGCATTTTGAATAATACTTGTTCCAGGTTCGAAGTAAACGTTGAGTGCTAAATTAACTATCGCGATATCGTCGTCTCGTCTTTTCGCTTGCTTATAAGCCACGAAATATTGATTCTAAAATAAAAAAATTATCTTGTTTTTCTTATTGCATTATAATTAAACCAATTCATTTTCATTATCATATATACTCACTGGAAGCGAATAAGGAACTTCAATCGAAACTAATATTTCATCGGGTAAAACAATATTTCGCCTATAACCAGTAAAAAAGGAATGATCCATTTTCACAGCCCGGAAACCTCTCTCGAGGCTGCAGAGATTCAATTTGATACCTGCAGCCATTAATACTGGATTCATATCGGAAATTGGACTTCCTGTCATAATATTCCCTCCAATAGCCTATATACAAAATTATTTTCACGTACAGGAATTTATTTATTGGCTTAATTAATAAATAATAATAAGAAATTAAAGAAAACTTACAGCGACATTCCTAATCTGTTTGCCAGCAAACCAATGCAAAATTTCAACCGCTGCTTTAAATACCCTCGTTTTATGTTCTGTAAAAGTAACTTATGAAGTGCACTGCATGTTTTGAAGCAAAGTCGTGTATCAAAAAAAAATATCATATTTACCAGGCTTTATTTTCATTTGGTGCCTAAAAGCATCTTCCAATTCAATTAAAGTAATGCTCGCTCCAACTTTTAAAGCATTATCTAGCTCCGAAATTTCTCTCATTTCCTTTATTTGTATAGGTAAAATTAATACAGGGTAAACAAAATGCTTAAACTTTACCTCCACACCTAAAAAAATAATCGTTTGTCAATGTCATTAAAGTAAATAGAGCTGGTTTATAAACAGCGCAAGGAGAAACTTTAGAAAGGTGACTTTTGCAAAACCGTTTATTGAAATAAGATATTTAATAAACAGATTTTATATACGTAAAAAATGAAATCCATACCGACTTCTGTATTTCCTACAATAATTTTAGCATTTGGATACTGTTGCTTCAATGTTAAAATATCCGTGAGCGTCGTCGGTCTGTACCATGAAGTTTCTTTTCCTTTGATAATTAAAAACTCGTTATCGTACTCATCTGTCAGCTAAAATTGAATTGCATAAAGCATCATTTAAATTCATGTAATTTAAAAATAGTACTGCAATTGTTATTATAAAAATTGACCTGTAACTTGGGAGGAAATATGGGTTCTTGTGTGGGGTCATATGGCAAGAAATCCTTAGAACTAAATACTTCAGTAGGTTCCGAAGAGAATGCTTTTTTGCAGCAAGCATCTCCCATTGCGCAAACTTTCGGTTGACCGTCTCCATTTTTCATTCCTGACAATCTTTGCGATTGTTCCCATTCCTCGGTAAATGTTTTGAATCCTTCTATAATTGGTCGGTAGCCAGTACATCTGCAAAGATTGCCTGGAAACAATCAATTGACCGCGTAATTACTAATTTGTTTCAACCGCAATGTGCGTACATACATATTCATGAGTAATTACGAGATGTAATCAGCAACTACATTGTAAAACTTCTATCGTTTTTACTTTTTTCTTTCATAAAGTGTATTTTAACATTGAATTCGTATAATAATAAAAGTATAAATTTAAATGTTTTATCAAGTGTACTGATTATTATTACATAATAAATATATAAGTGGGGTAATGTCATAACATTAAGAATCATCAATGAATCGACTATATATTTACATTCTTTATCATTTTTTAAATAAAATAATTAATCAGTCACGCGAGCACGTCATTGCGATATATAAGTAGTCATATCAATCTTCATTTCTAACATATCTAAAAAAATATCTTGCAAACTTAACATTTTTGACAATTCGCGTAGTTAAGATAAGACGTGTCCCGGAATTAAAATCCGACTCAAAGCATCAACAGAAGATATGCCAATTCATTGCGTAAAAGTTTAATTGGCACTGAATCAGTGATTGATGTTCATACCTTGGAAGGCAACTTCCATATCGTTCATCGTCGGTTTCGGCTTGCTTCTCAATAAAGAGTACATTGACATGACTATGCCGGGGGTGCAAAACCCGCATTGCGAGCCGTGCGCTTTTGCTATTCTCTCTTGCACTGGATGAAGCTTGGTTTTTGTACTTCCAATGCCTTCGACGGTAGTTACTGCCATGCCGTGCACGGCGCAAACAGGAGTCAAACATGCGTTCGCTGCGATGTGACTGATTATTATGTAAGAAAACTTCGTATCGAGAGATGTGGCTGCGTTTAAAGTTCGCAATTTTTAATGAAAATAAAAAATAACGCTTGTGACGAAATGTTGCCTACTGTGTGGCCAGTTCCGCAATATTAATGGTTTATCTTTTTATTTTCTTAGAATCAGTTTCTTAGTTGAACGAAAAATCGTTTAGATAATAATTCGATATTGCTGACGGCTATCACGTGTTTGTTTAAAATAGTTTAGATTTCGTCAAAGTATTTTTTAGGAAATTATTAGATTTTTGGTACTATGTCGTAAATACACTGAGAAAAATGTTATTTCAATATTTACTATAACCGTATTAAAAATTACTATTTTTTGTGATAAAACGAGTG
>JAWWML010000052.1:1349543-1494331 GCA_035047165.1 Ormyrus rosae | reverse complement strand
GCCATGAACGGCACATACAGGCATCAAGCATGCATTTGCTGCTACATGACTAAGAATGGATTCAGGAATCGTCATATTTGTACAAAAATATTTTCGTTTTTATGCAAAATAATGTACGTTAAAATAGTATATGCAAAAAGTGTGAAAAATAGGGGACATGTGGACAAGTGGAGTTCGTCGCCCGAATGTAGCGCGGGCGATAAAATATGACGCGTTCGGGAGTCACCTTGTACACGAGTTGCGCATACTTATTTTCCCTATAAACAATGCGCAAAAATGATTTTATAAGCACGCCAAACCTATTTTGCACACGCGAAATCTATTTTGTACACGCATCCAAGAATATGGTATTTTACGTATACAAGATAGGCACGCAAAATCGATTTTTACGCACTGCTTTAGGAACAATTATTTATCAGTTATCCCTTTTTTTGCATTTTCAGATATTAATTCTATAAATAATTAATAATTGATGTAACAGAGTATGAAAATTACTTATTCACGAAATACTTTGCTTTGTTGTTTCGTTATTGCGCAAACCGAGGGCATTTCTTTTAATCAACAGATTATAGATTCAATAAGAAATTATTTTGTTTAAATTAGACGCGTGTTGACCACGACAAATAATCAACGAATATTCTATAGAAATATTTGTGTCGATGATGTTTTTTAAATCGATTTTCTTGAAAAAAAATATATTAAAGAATACATAGGTTTATTTTGCTGTCGATCGAATCTTGAAATCATAACTGTGCAAGCACCACAGCCCCCTTCAGCACATCCAAGTTTAGTGCCATTAAGTTGAACTTTTTTTAAATTTCGAATTAAGGAATATTTGAATAATAATTTTAGTTAGAATTTCTTTTGCAACACAGAAATGTCATTAAAAGGATACGTTTATTTCGAAGATAATACAATAATGTCCATTCTGGTTCTATTCTACTGTCTTTCACCTAAAAATATAAAATAAGAAAATTTTATACTTTAAAATTGATTTACTTTTAATTCAAATTCAACAATAAAACATTAATTTTACTCAAACATGTACATTGTTTTGAATAATTTAACAATATAAAGGAGAAAAAGAAATTTTGAAAAACTCACTACTTTTCCATTAACATAAAACACCAAAGTATTGCTTATTTTCGTGTTTTTAATAAAATTTACTTGATCTTTAAATGTCTTAAGTTCGTTTTCAATGTCATCTTTATACGGGTTTGATGACATTTTTTAGATACCTAAAATAAAAAATAGCAGTTTCAATATTTTTAAATACGTTCACATTCTTAAACATATAAAGTGTCAATACGCTAAAGAATAAAATTTATACACTTACTTTAGAAAGAATGAAATAAGAAGACTTCAATTTAAGCCAAAATTAGAATCTAAAACGTGAGAGATACTACTAGTCTACTCTGTTCAATTTTATGTATTCGTTTCGTCTATCCAGTGGTCTGCCTTTACAAGATAGATAAACAAAACAGCTAAGATATGTTTTATTAGTTAATGGGAAGAAAGTTGTACGGCTACTGTAATGAAAGTGATCAATACAAATTAAGTAAATGACAGATTTAAGCGGCTATCGATTTTTTGTGAACAAGGTGGGAAAGTCATATCAAGTACTTGTGGTGATAACTTATAAGCAGAGAATCAAGACACTCTGATCCATTTGCTGATATTTTTAGCAGTTAATCAAATAATCGGATTTTATCTAAATGTTAAAAAATTGCTTACACGACACATTTTGAATGCCTGAAAATACTAGAAAGTAAGTAAATATAATGCTTCTTATTTGAACTTTGCAAATGCAGTCTACTTTGATAACTACTATTCTAAATTCAAGAAAAAAAAATGTTTAATCCCATCAGTGATTATCCTTTGATTATCCTTAACATTCATGCAAACTTCTTAATTTTAATTTAATTTAATTAAGTTTAATAAATGTAACATATTCTTTTTCACTAATAACTATTAACCATTTCACTTCTCCTGTTACAAGTAAGCACTGATGCTGCTGCAACTGCTTGAAGTACAATGATAGCTGGTTCTATTGCAACAAAATGCTACTGCTAACTGCATGTGCGAGTGTTTATTTGCTAAGACACTTCAACTGGAGACATTTTTTTATCAGTTGTCCATGCTATTTCATGCTTACAATCAACTGCTTGTGTATTTAATAAGATTAATCTTGACAATCCCTCTTGTTTATCTTATTAAGACAAAATTACATCAAAATTAATTACCTATTTTGTAGAATTAAAACTATTATTTCGTGAGATCTTTGTAATCGAACTGCTATTTACTTGAAATGTATCAGAAAGAATTTGTTCAATAATACAAAATTAAAATTGAAATATTTATTAAACTACACGCTAAATATAATTCAGTCGAGTTCTATTTTATTGAGATTGCAAAATGCAAACAAGGCAGGTATGTGAAATTATGATAAATTTGCTATAAATAGGAGGAAGTTGCGTGCAAAATAGCTACTAGTGTGATAGTATTATCAATAGAAAAAATGAGTTAATAATATTATTGAGAATTGAAAAACTACAGGTATACTGTACCAATAACAAGTAGCTTCTACACGGCCTGTATAGGAACATTCACTAATTACGTAGACAAGATAGTTAAAAAGAAGTTAAAGATCCAAAGAATACTGCTGCAGTTATACAGAATTACGCGACGAAAATTTCGCCAATATCTTACTTTTTTTTTTGATAGACTATCTTAAGGTGACTTTTACAGCGCGTCAAAGAAACGAATGAGTAGCACAAAAAATAAGAAAGTAAGGAATTTGTAAAAAAAAGTGATTATAATTGACTACATGAAGAATTTATTTACAAATGATAAAAGATAGGTTTGATGATTAAAAAATACCCTATCGAAAAAAAGCCTAGATTTCCGCATGAAAAATTCAGGCAAGAAAATCAATACGGATTCCAGATGTAGTTAAATAGATTTTATCAAAATTTCTTTTATTTTGATCGTGATTTTAAAAAATTTCCAGGTAAATTTTATTGCATTTTTATATATGAAAATTGAATTGGAAATTCCTTTAAATCCGAATGGATTTTCATAATAAAACAATCATGATGAAATCTAGAGAAACCTCGATAAAAAACATTTGATTCTAACAGGAACCCATATCGATTTTGGTTGGATTTTCCAAATGAAAATCTAGACTTTTTTTTAATAGGGTATAGCTTCCAGTTTTGCGTTTGACCCAATTTCTGCGTACATAAAAAGCATTTTTTCAAATCTAATCTTATACTTACCAATTGATTTTGGTCATAAAGAAAGTTTTAATTGTACATGATAATGTTGATAACATTGTCGAATGGAATGTTACAATGATTTCTATTTACCAAAAAAGATAAATTTAACATAGCAATATAAATATGTAGATAAAAAAAAAATAATACTGATAAATTATTCGCCAAATTATGGAGTAATTTAAATTTGATGTTATAAAATCAAAATTGTATTTTATTACATTTTCAATTTAAAAAAAGTAAATCTTCTTTTGTTGTAAATAAGAATTATTATAGTTTTGTAAAGTATTTTTAAAATTATTGAAAGTAGTAAAAAAATATATGATAAAAAAAGGAATTAAAAAAGGTATTGCAGAAATTTGTTTTAAATGTTTATTAATTATTTATTTACTTGGTAATACTTAATAATAATGACTTATAAAATATTTCTTTGAAAAGTGAAAAAATTTTTTTTTCAACGCATAAAATCTAATACAGCTTTTTTTTTATTGATTTAAAAAATTTATCATCTAAGCAGTCTTTATAGTCACGTAGGTTTTTGTTCTTCTATGTTTCGACTAATTACATTCCAGTATAATAGCCAAATAGGTAGCATTACTGCAACAGCAACGTTATAAAACCAATTTCCGTATATCATAGAATCAATTATACTCAATACAAATGCTTGTTTCGTTGCTCTTTTAGATCTGGGTAATAGAGATACGAAATCTCCATAATTAAAATATGTGTAAGCCAATATTATAAAATATGTTACAAAGAATGGATGTAGTAATGGCCATATTAAATACAATATTTTCCGAAATCTGCAAACGAAATAATGAAAGGTAAATAATAAAAATTAAATAAAAAATTGAATTATCATTCATGAACCTTCTTGAACCAACCTTCTTGAAGTAGCTTCTTTTGGACTTATAGATAGTACAATTGGTACGTATAATACAGCGGTAAGGAATGCTAATGAAAAATTGTGCATTGCAACACACATTAAAGCTGTTGCAAATTCAACACATGTAATGACACAAACAAGAGCAATGTTAGTGTGCTTTGATCGCCTGCAATGAAATGTTTAATGCAAAGATATATAGGTTTAATTCATGTATAATCAGGAGCAATTGTTAAAAGATAAGAAGTTCTTACCTCCTTATAGTGCAAATAGGCCATGAAACTGTTAGAAAAGTAATTACTAAAAAAGTATAGAATATTGCATCTTCAGTGCGCAAATCGAAATTCTCCATGATAAGTGAAGTTACAAATTTCGGTGATGACATTAAAGTAAATCCAACAGTATGAGTCCATAAAATTTCTGAAGCTATACTTCCAACACTAAATTCAGATATCTAAAAGTAGTTTAATTTTAACTTAAAAATTATATATATTTGTCAAAATTTCCATGCATTTTAAGCAAGCAATGTTTTTTACCTTTTCTTTTTCTTCACTCTTTACAACTTTTTTATCTGTGGTTTTTTCATTTTCAGACTTTACGGAAGAATCTTGTAATCTCAACCATATAGAAAATGCTTTTATAAATAATCCTGCTACTATTAAAACTAGTGAAAGCATATACAACGCTGAAAGGTTAAAAAGTAGATTAATATGTATATTATAATTCAAATTATGTTACTAAATGAACATCATTATTTTGACATTATTTACCTATGGAAATGTATCTATCAGTACAAGGTAACAGATAAAAGAAAAACGATTGATGAAAACGTTCTAGTAAATTGTTTAATGAGCGTACTATGCTTTCAACAATTCGTCCTACATTGTAGAAGTTTCTTTGGGGTCCTTCTTTGGAGTCATAAAAACCTTCCAAAGATACAGCTTCAATGCCAAATCTGTGAAGTAAAAAACTTATTTTAAAACTTTACTAATAAGAGAAGTATAAATATCAAAGAAAGGTAAATAATATTACCTATGGAAAAGCCCATGGTTTCCTGTTGGAATGCCAGTAGCCTGAGTTAAAATCATTGACATTAAAGTATTAAAATGATACCACCATTTTTTTAATTTATCTTTTTCAAATATGTCGAAGCGACGTTGGAAAGTACTACGAATTCCTTCCTTAGTTATCATATTTTTTGCCAAGTTAAATAAATCTAAGTTTGGTAATTGACCATTTAATCCTTCAACCTTCATTTGTGAAATTGAAATATTTTTAAAATTTGGCTATTTACTAACTAATATCTTTTAAATCTTTAAATTTAAATTACCTTTACATCCATGGATGTAATACTCATTGAATGTAATTCTAAGTTAATAGCAGCTTGAATAGAACCAGATCTGCCAGATAAATCTCCAGAAATAAGAATACCTTCGTGACCACTTGTAACACCATGATAAGCATCTAACCATGCTTGCATCCCTAATTGCTCATGTTCTGTTACTAGAAATATAATGTCTTTGGCCCAGTATTTTTGTTCTGAAAATATTGATATTTTATATTTACATAATTTATAGGAAGATTGCATTGGTACTAATATGCTGTATATATAAAAGTAGTTTTTTTACTGCGACAAAATTGAGCAAATGCTAGAAGAAGTGCTACAGAAGGAGTGGTATCAGCATGAATACTTGTTACTGGACGATACGGCACACTTACAACAATAGCTTCAGTACTAGCAGCTCTTGGAGCTCTTACAATACCATAAACATTTTGTCCTACATACTGCAAAAAAAATTTATTATTACAATTAAAATAATTATAGCTTAATTTTTACTTATCACAGCATATTTTTAAAAGTTTTAATTTACCTTCTGTTTCTTAAATGGATAATTTAAAGTAAAGTTGTGAGTATATACATCAAGATGTAGTTGATGAAATTTAGCCAAAATCCAGGCATAAGGCATTTCATCTTGAAATTTTTCTCTTTCTGCAGCTAATTCGTGGTAAAATTGTTTTGCAGTTAACTTTAAATTACTTTCCTTTTTAACTAAACCAGGAAGCAGTGCATTTTCAGAGTAATATGTATCTATAATTAAGAAAATTGTTTATAAATGATTTGAAAATATTTTATGTAAATACATGGTTGTTAATAAAAAGCTTACTGTCATTAAAATAAGGCAATGCCAAAAGCATCATCCAAATTATTCCAGCAAAATATAATAAATAACACAGAGGTTTTTCCCATTTTAAAATAAATTTAGCCATTTCTCCATTTCCAGCTCTTGGGTCTGTTAAAAGCCCCATTTTTTTGGATTTTTAAAAACTGTTTTACTAAGAAAGAATCAAATTTTAAAAATCAATGATTTTTCAATAATAACTTGCATAAATTTCATAAGTTAAATAACAAATTAATTAATATATTTTTTTTTGATCTTATAAAATACATATCTACAAAACTTGGTAACTAAATGACGTATTCTTTAGGCCACTTCTGTACACTAAAGTTTGATTATTAGTAACGTATTTCTAACCTATAATAGGATGTGTATGGAATCATCAACCACCTAATTCTACTTTATCAGTTTAGTTTTATTTTGCTGATGGTAAAGAAGGTTACCGGCGCGCAAACTTGCAGCATCAATAACAAACAGAACCAGAAGGCATGTTTTTTTTAAAGAGCTAAAATGTGTCAACTTTATTTTCAACAATATTTGTTAGTAGCATTTTGTTTAAAAAAATTAATCAATACTAAATAGCAAAATTTATTATTGTTTATTTAATTTAAATTTGTACAATTTTAGTTTTAAATTAAAATAAACAAAGTTTATTTTGAGATAGTTATTTGGATATTAAACAAATATGATTGCCATTGGAATTGAAAGTAGTGCTAATAAGTTAGGGATAGGAATAATTAAGGATAATGAAATCCTTTCTAATGTTCGTCACACATTTATTACTCCTCCTGGAGAAGGTAAACTTAACCTAACTTATTATCAATTGATTTAAAAATTTATTTGAAAAACACTTGTTTCACTTTTAGGATTTCTTCCAAGAGAAACTGCTGAACATCATCGCGAGTATGCACTACCAGTTTTAAAGAAAGCCTTAGAAGATGCAAAACTGACGTTAAAAGATGTTGATGTAATTTGTTACACAAAAGGACCAGGAATGGGTGCTCCATTAACAGTTGGTGCCTTAGTTGCAAGAACTGTAGCACAATTGTATAATAAACCAATTCTTGCAGTTAATCATTGCGTAGGTCATATAGAAATGGGTAGATTAATTACCAAAAGCGACAATCCTATTGCACTTTACGTATCTGGAGGAAATACTCAAATTATTGCTTATTCTCAACAAAGATACAGAATTTTTGGTGAAACAATTGATATTGCTGTTGGAAACTGTTTAGATCGATTTGCAAGATTGTTAAATCTTTCAAATGATCCTAGTCCTGGATACAACATTGAACAACTAGCAAAAAAGTATGATTTAAATTATTTTTCAAAAGAATCTGTAATTAATCACTTAAATACTTCATTCTTTTAGGGGTAAAAAATTTGCACTTTTGCCTTATGTTGTAAAAGGAATGGATGTGTCATTTTCAGGAATTTTAAGTCACATTGAGGAGCGCGTTGAAGATTGGATTAAGTCCAAGGAATACAGTATATATGATTTATGCTTTTCATTGCAAGAAACAGTATTTGCTATGTTAATTGAAATAACAGGTAATTTTAAATATCAGTTCCAAATTTTAATACTTTTAATACAGTAAATATTTAATATTTATAATTAGTTTGCATCTTAACTTTTATTATAATGGTTACAATTTTATAATGGTAAAATATTATCAAGCTTATTAATTACTTAAAAAAAATTAACGATGTTTTAAATTTTTTTAACTTTACCGCATTTACTAAAATTTCATCAAGTTAATTTATGAGAATTCAGATTTTCTAATAAATTCATTAAGAGCAGATATTTAAAAAATTGATTTACTTAAAAATTTAAAGCTAATTAATTTTTTAATCCTATAATAGCTACATCCTATCTACGTTTTTAAATATCGCACGTATGCGTACATCGCACTTATCTTTTTATAGTGCTTGAACATAAATAGCTCTAGCCTTTCTAAACCAACTAGCACATTAGAAATTGCAGCACTGCCATGCATTTGAAATAACAACGCGGCGTAAACTTGATCTTGAAACTTTCCGGATCATATTTAGCGTGCCAAAATAGATTAAGGAGATTCCTCATTTAAATATATTTAATATTTTTCTTAATTTCGTATTGAACGATTTTTTCTTTTCTCAATCTGAAAAGTTTCATTAAAAAGGAATTAATATATTTGTCACATAATAATTGTGTAGACTCTAAATAAACAAAAAACACGTTCATAAAATAAGAACAACAGCAAATTTTTAATACTGATAATGATGAAGATCTGTAAGTAAAAAATTGGGTCAAGGGAGCATCGAATCAATTTTAACGAGTCTAATTGTATGATACTAATTATTATCGATTTAAAAATAAAAGATTGCCTCATTTGGCGAAACAGGACTCTAACTTTCAACCTAAATAAAACATCAAATATTTGCACATTTTTGAATAATCAATAACTAATCACAAATTCATTATTACAGTATTAATCGTTTGTACTTCTTCAAAATTACTCGACCTCTTCTTTAATTGTTCAGTCATTTTTCTAAATCTATAAAATTTTCAAAGTATAAGAATAATTAAGAATTGATTTTATTCTCTTTGTTATTTCTTGAAATCGAGGTCGCACATTGTCATATCCCGTGGGCCCTTCTTTTTGACCTCATTTTTTGAAATTTGCACCACCTTGATTCTTAAACGATACTCGTGGGTTTATCGGTCACTTTCATATTCCCTCCAAGGTCCTGTATATTACAAATAAGGACGGTAAATATCATAAATTTAAAGTAACCCTCGGAAACCCAATTTTTTTTAATTTTTTAGAGTCGTGATTTACAGTAAATAGATTTTTAGTACTCCTTAAAAACAATGTCACCATTGAGACCTGCTTTGTACTTATATATTATGTCAATGTGCTGTACAGGCTTGCGAAAGTAACTTGCACCAAACTGCTTTGCACATTAAGCTCAAGTCCGCGTCCTTCATATAATGTATATCTACACAGACTTGTTAGTTTTGTTTTCTAATTTGATTCTCTGATTATTTTAAGAACGTTTTCTAAAAAATTTTCTGTCGAAATGGCACCGGTATTAAAAATAAAAACACGAAAAGATAAATAAAAAATGATTAAAAGTTGCTAACTCGCCGTAGAAAGTAATATTTTTCTACTTGAACCCACGCGAAACTCATACGTACTAAATACGAAGAATAAACAAAGAACCATCTCGCCACTCCTTATCCTCTCGACCGAAATCCCCCCACGTACGTTATTGGCAATTTATTATTTGAGCGCAAAAAAAACCCCCGTGAGAAGAATGACTGGAGGAATGCCGAATAAACTCGGGAGCAGCGGACTTAATTGACAGGGATGACATTTGAATTTCAGAGCGGGCGATGGCGCACGTGGGCTCGAGCGAGGTCCTGATAGTCGGCGGGGTCGGCTGCAACGAGCGCCTCCAGGACATGATGCGCGTCATGTGCGAGGAGCGCGGGGCCAAGCTCCACGCCACGGACGAGCGTTTCTGCATCGATAACGGCGTCATGATCGCCGTGGCCGGATTGCAGCAGTTCAAGGCCGAGGGCCGAGGCACCACCTGGACTAAAACCAATTGCGTGCAGAGGTTCCGCACCGACGACGTGCACGTTACCTGGCGCGAATGAGCGGGGAGTGACGTGCGGTACCCCGCTGATTCCCGGACGCTTTGTTCGCCGGGGAGATTATCTGCGGACGCGAGTGAATGGATTTTCTAGATTGTGTTTGTTGACCTTAAGAAAATTTTATAAATATAGAAGGATTTTGGAACCAAGTCGAATTGAGTTTTATTTAACAACATTAATGTTAATGAGAAATTTATCGTTCGTTACAGTTTAATTCAATTTTTTTATTATTTAGTCGAGTTATTTGTTGTGCTTAAAAGGTAAATTTATTATAAAATTTTTAGTTTTTAAAATCTATTGTCATTTATTGTAAAAGCTTTTAATAGAATATTGATTTATGAATATTGAATATAGCCTCTAATATCGGGGTACAATGTATTATTTTTTACTATAAAAATGATCAATATCAGGAAGGGATTAAAAATTTATTGTTTCGTAATAAAATGAAAATAGATTTTAATATTGAAAAAAATTGATAGAGAAATATGTCGTAAATTTTGAAAATTTAATATTTACATTTAATTTTTTAAAGAACTTTCACTTAATAGAAATATTCTTTTAATAAAATTTGTAGTAATTATTTTTATAAAGTTTATGTATTACTTATAGAGCTAGAAAATGATAAAACTACGTCTGATTTAGAATTTACATGTAATTCTTTTTCACCTGTTCATTTCTTTCATATGGAAAAATAAAATGAAATGAAAAATGTCACTGCTGCCCCTGGGGCGAAAACAGCTCTTAAAGGGTTCACAATGCTTTTAAGAAGACTACCTAAAGTAAGACAAAGGAAAAACAGCGAAGAAAAGCTTTGCATTTTATTCATGTTTAAGAGGATATTTGAATATTATCCTTATTGTGATTAAAATAATGATAATCTTCTTAATCAATTGTAGTTAATAAACATTTTTATACAAATTGTTGTTAAGAAGTTTTTAGATAATCGTTAATAATTAACAAAGTTTTTATATTTTTATTACTATTTATATTTTGATGAAGCTTCGTAGATATTAATTTGATTGAAAAAGGAATGTATACGTATACTCGACACATCTCTTACTGTCTGACTAGAGTAATCCCTTTTCTACTTGGTCGTTTTGATGTTTTCCTCCTCCACGACGAACGCAGCTTAAAAGATTAATTTTAGATCCACGTTTGAAAAATAACGATATTAGGCTTAAAAATAACCCGGCGAAGAAAATAAATTTCTTCAAAATGTGTATTCGCCTCCTTGTCAAGGGGAAAGTATTTTCCCTCTTCGCCCAGCCACACCCCTGTTACGTGTCCTAGGAAAATATCGCAAAAATCTTCAATCCCTCACTCGTCAACTGCAGTTGACTGCGGCGAGGAAAAGCGTCGTCGTCGTCGTCGACGACGTCCTCGTTAAGATGATGCGTGTCTCCTTATGTATATACATGTATGGGGAGCGTCTCCCCGCTCGTAAAGGGAAAGTAAAAAAAAACAAGAAGCAGAATCCGAGGAGGGTGGCGCACAGCTTGCCTCGGAAGAAGGGCAAAGAGAGAAGGAGGGAGGAGAGAAAAAAAGGGCACGTGCGCCTCGGGGCGAGCAATCAGCCCGAGCTCTCGTTTTACCTCGCAATTTGCGAGCCTCAAGTTCAACGTTATCGCGCGAACGGGATCGCGCGCGCAAGTCGAATTCGATTTCTCTCCTTCTCCTGCCTATACCTCTTTCTTCTATCCCATTTTCGCCCAGGGTGAACCTTCGTGCTCAAGCTTTGACTTTTGACACGCTTACTTTATGCACTTTTTCTCTTTCCGCGCAGCTTAACTTTTCCTTTATCGGATCTTTCTTTCATCTTTTTGAGCTTTCGCTGCTTCCGAGCCTTTAAATTACTTGCGTTTTTTCCTTTGCATGATTTATTTACTTTCCACTTTTCTCTGGAGTTCCGAGACGTAAAATGGCGCATTTGCATTTTTCGAAAGACTTCTCTGTTTTTCTATTACTTTTTTTTAATTCAATTGGTTCTTTTTTATATTTTAATATAGAAAAATAAAAATTATTATAGCTTTAATAAAAATGAGAATCGTATGATTCTTAAAATTACTGCATCAAATTGAAAAAGTAACTGAATCGTTTTCTTTGAATTCTCATGACGATATTTGAAACTTCGTAACTTGGTGCAAAACGACTGAAATTCAACAAAAGATTGAAAAGTTTGAAATGTCTTACTGACTCTACTGTTATACAACAAGTGGCATCTAACAAAGTCGATAAAAATAACACATATATGTGTAACACATACTTGAATTTCTACTAATTCAGAGCTTTAAAATAGCTCATCCTATAAAGGGCGTAAATATCTCTTAAATTTTTATTATTCTCTAGTTAATAAAGAATATGAAAAAGTTTAATAATTCTTCTTAATAAATTTCTTCGTTTAATAAACTTCTTGAAAAAGTTTAATAATCCTTTAATTATGCAAAATTAATCATTATTAATATTATACAGAAAATAAAGTAAGCCAAGGAAAATTTTTTTACACGGAATATTTGAGCACTTGTATTTACATAGCACTTAAATATAAGTGAAAATAGGTATGTTAAAAATTTTTTTTCTGAAAACTTCTTTTTGGCTTCCGACAAATTTAAAAGTAAATATATATTTATCTAAGTAACTTTTTCCTTGAAAACTTAATAAAAATAAAACTTTGAAAAATCGTGTAAGGAAAAGTGAATTACTGTCGAACTTTAATTTTCTATCCTCATTAAAATACCTTTCGGATATATAAAAGTCTTTATTTTGGTTTCACTATATAACCATTATAGCTTTCGTCCACTCTAATTTACTTGCCAGAAATCTACGTGGGAAAATAATGGAATGTCCTTTTATCCAGAAACTCCTTAGTCACTGTCAGCATAAAACTCTTTTCGTGTGGTCAAAGCCCAAAAATTACTTTCAGTGGCTATTTTTTACATTCCGGGTTCATAAAAAAGGTAAGGCTAAATTTATAAAAATGAACAGACTTTTTTTATTGTAGGGCAAAACTTGACGATTGAAAAAATCATTTGTTCATCGAACTCGTTGAAAAAAATTAATAAAATTCTTCTAATAATGTAAACTAATTTTTCTCGAGTTTCTTTTATTTAAATTTCACCCTGTTTGTTGTATTTTAAAAAGAATCTCTATATTGTTGAGAAATAAGCTTACAAATTGTAAGAGATTTATCCTTAAATTGCAATATTTAAAAATACCACCGTTACAATAAAGTATCCCAAAGGTATCTATTGAGGTCATGAAACAAGAATAACTTATTCACAAGACAAGAAATAAATCAAACTACTCTCCGATGTAAGTCACCGTAACCAGTTGGTCCAAAATAATGATTTCCACTTTCTCGCTTAAAACGAAGAAAAAAATCTTTCGGACATCATTTGTCAATTCCAAATTTGTCAAAGAAACCTCTCGCGAAACCCCCGTCCCACCCCCTAAACCATTCCGAGCAAGTCGGTCTTACCCTAAAAACTAAGGAAACAGGTTCCCATTAGCAGTCCCTCGCCGGGCAGCTCAAAACAAAAAGAGAACGTAAAAAATTTCGTCATCCCCGACATTAGCATCCGGCTGCTCGCACCCCCTCCCGCGAAAATGAAGACACGAGAGAGAGAGGTCGTGGAGAATCCGAGGCGGCAGCGTGAGAAAAACTTTTTCCCCGTGTCTCGCGTCCCTCCAAGGTGGCGAAGTACGGACGAACTCACACAGGGGCGCAGGAGGCGCGGCCTCGGCACACGATCGCGCCCGCCCGTCCGCCCGCGCGCGCGCGCGCAGTGTATATACGAGAAAAAGAGCAAACCCCGTATACGGGGTAGTAGTGGCTCGGCGCGGCGGGAGCGAGAGCGACGAGGAGAGAAAGAGAGAAGTAGAGAAAGAGCGGCTGGCGCATGGCTGGCCCGATTCCAAATATCAGCCGCCGAGCGTCGTCGTCGTCAGCAGCAGCAGCAGTAGCAGCAGCAGCAGCGTGAAGCCAGCGGCAGTAGCGGTAGCAGCACCGGCCCGAGCGAAGCACGCCTGTTACCACTTGCGCGACTGACCACGATCGAGAGTTCTCTGCCACCGCAACTGTCAGTGTTTCTCTCCTCCTAGCCTCTCTCTCCTTTCTCATTCACTCGGCCCCGGCCCTTCGGCCGCCCTGCCAAGTCGGACCGAGAGCAAGTGTATCTCCGCGGCTTTTCCTCGATACGGATCGATTCGTTTCTGCTTGCCGCTTTTTCTCACCTTTTCTCTCTCGCTCTCTATCTCTCTCTATCTCTCGCTCTCTTTCTCTCCCTCTCGGCTCTGCTTCCTCCCCGTCCGCGCTTAACGATTCTTTAATAGACTGCTCGCGTTACGCACCGACACCCCCGTGACAATTAAAAGGCGCTCGTAGAGGAAGCCACGAGCCACGAGCTGGGCTTTCTAGGTCAGGCGGCTTGAAAAATTAACGAGGACGGACGGGGGGAGCGAAGATTTCGAAGGATATTCGCGCCGGAAAATTCTATGCCGCGGCCAAAAAAACAACGCGCGCGCGGCTCTCTCTCTCGATACGTTCGCTCTCGGTCCCTCTATCTCGGGCTCGGGCTTCTTTAAATAAAATTTCGCCACTCGCGTGACGGCGACGGCAAAACAAAATTCTCAAACGCGCGCGCGTTTCTCTCCTTGTGCTTGCAGGGCGAACGAGTGAGAGAGAAAGAGAGAGAGGAGAAGGAGGTTGGAGAGTAACAGAGAAGCCTCGAGGAGAAAGCAACGCGGCGGCAGCAGTCACGCGCGCGCCGTCCGCACGTCGAATGTCGGTGCCGAGGAGCAGCAGTGGCAGCGCAAGGGCGTTCCGCGGGCGACAATCGATAAGGCGAGCGGCCACCACGACGACGACGTAGTCCTCCCCTCGCGAGGAAGAAGAACCGCCTCACGCTCTGTGTCCGTTCCTCTGTGCTCTCTGTGGTGAACTCGGGGACGACCGACAGTGATAACGGCAATAAGCGGGCTGGCAGCGGTGACATCGTAGCCATGGGCGACGTCACGCTCGGAGCGGCCTTCGCGAGCGGAGCGACTCGACGACACTGCAGACGAGTTTGAAGAGGTGAGGCCGAGGCCCTGGCCCGCTACTCCTACCTTCTTTTTTTTTTGTTTCTTTCCTCTCGCACGCCGCTTCTCTCCCGGGACTCGGTGCTTTTTTTCGTCCCCCCCGCGCGAGGAGGAAGCACTCGGCGAGGCTGCCCGCACCGAAGCGACGAGAGTCAAAATTTTGCAACAAGTGTTCGCGCTGAAAGAAATTTATTCAGCCCGATGCAAAGATTGCATGCGATCGACGCGTAGAGCGCGAGCTTCGCGGCTCTGTGTGGGAGCGCGGGCGTCAGCCCTGTCGAGGGTGTGTGCTTTTGGCGCCTTTCAGGGCTGCAGCTGAGTGACGGGCCGAAGCGTGTAACGATGTAAACATTGTTAGTCATAACGAAGTAGCTTCGCCAGCGCGATTCTTTTATTTCCCTGTTCAGGTGAATCGTTGCTTTGGACGTTGCTTTTTTGTTCGATTCTGTTTTTATAGTAAATTAATATTGAGTTTTGGTAGGGGAACGTTGAGCTTTTTTTTTGTTATACTTTGCTGTGTTGCACGAAGAAGGTTTCACTTGTTTGAGAAACACTTGAAGAATAGTGCTGAGAACGCGTTATGATGATAGATGTACTATGCAAATGTGGCACGTAAACATTTTCTTTACAGTGAATTAAAAAATGATAAATCTCTGTTAAACAAATCTTTTATCTTTCCAAGAATGCTAGATTGGATTTAGAGGCCGTGGCAATAGGTTATAGATTTAATTCGTTTTATGTAGGTCAATGAATTTGGCCTGAACACATGAAAGCATTGGTCGGTAGCTATAATCTTGCAGAGACCTTTACCGCTCGTGCAACGTAGCTCCATCGTTCAAAATTCACGAACATTTCGAGGTCAATTGGCATGACTGCGGGATTCATCGTCAGCCATTAATCGCCGTTAAAATTAAGCGCTCACGCTGCTCCTTGCTTCGTCATTAAATAAAGTCGAACCGTCGGTTACTTCCTATATATCCGCGCGCGATGATGCTTAGCCCGCGGAAAGGCTCATTAATAAAGTCTCCCATCGGCGCGAGCTAAAAAAGCCGACTCGGAAAGGGAAGTCTCGCGCGGAGAGAAGAAAAGCATCGGGGAGAGCGAGGAGGAAGAGGGGGCGAGGGGAGGGGGGGAGAAACGCGCAAAGTAGAATGAAACTTTCACGCTATCGATCGCGCGCGCGGCCCGAGCCTTTTTCCACGGGGGCACGCGAGCGCGAGCGGCAGCCTTTTTCCCCGTGTATCACATGTTCCTCCTCCACCTCCTCCTCGGCTCTACACCCGTACGTGTGTATTTTTAGTATTCAGGCGGCGCGCTCACTCTCTCTCTCTCCCTCTCTCTTTATCCTCGAGTAAAAGGACTCGTGGAAACGCGCAACGCCCTTTGTTTCGGCGGCCGACGGGGGTCAGATGATGGCAACCCCCGCTGCTCCGGCGTCTCGCGCAGCACGGAGCCTCTCTGCTTTTTTCCGCCGTGATTGAGCTTCCCGACTGATTAACCGGGCAATTTAGGCTTAGCCGCTGGGTGCCGATCTTTCGGCGAAACGGCCGAGCGGAGAGGAATGTAGGCCGCAAAAAGTACCGTACCTATACGTCCCGACACGCGAAGGGAGGATCCTGCAGGCGGGCGCGCTCTCTTTCTCTCTCTCTCGGCATAATATCGATCGAGGCTCTCGCGCGCGCGGGAGAGGAGAGCGGAGGAGCTGGCGCTCGGAGGAGGCTCGCTTTCGCCTTCGAAGATTCGCGCGAGGGAGAGCGCGTGCCGCGACTTTGAAATTCGCGCCCGGAGAGGCGGCCCGCGCCGCGCGCGCCTCACCGCTGAGCGACGACAGAGAAAGAGCGAGAAAGCTCATCGAAAATAGCCGCGCGCGTGTCCCTCGCGGGGCCGGCCGATCCAACGCGCGAACTTGATTCTTATTTTCGTCCCATTGTCACGCCGTGGGTGTGAGCGCGCGCCGCTCTGTGGAAACCTGCTGCTCGCTTGCAGGGGAAGCGCTTTACGGGGGAGATGTGTCCAAAGAAAACAAGAGGCGCGTGCACTTGAAAAGCGCGCGCTCTCCTCCCCGCGGCTCGTGATGTTTTCTTTTCCTCGAGGCTTACACGCCGCCGGGAAGGTCGCGCCTTTGCCGAGATTGCAAGTGGGGATCGGGGGGGATTAGAAATTCGAAATTTATCGCTGCGCTTGGAATTATGGCGAGTGATTTTGTGAGATTGCCGTTAATGTGATTGCTTGTACTGATGCAACGATTTCGTTGGATTTCGTTAAAGTATTATTAGGAAGAATTGTTGTTTAATACTGAAAATATTTTGTAATTATTACAGATGTATGAGTGTGAAGTACAAAACATCGTTTCTCTTGTATATATAAACACTTCAGTAGTTAAATCCTAGAAATGATTGTTTTTATGGCTTTATAAATAACTATCTTTACGAAATTGTATTGCCTCTCTTGATTTATTATTCTTTAAATAGATATACATAAATTTTCGGTACTTGGTTGAAGGAGTGCTTTTCAATATTTTAAACGCAATATTTAAAGCAAAATTCGTCATTTAAACATTCCCACGCGTCTATATCACTCACCCAGAATAAAATTCATTAATTACTCGGAGGGCGGGATATCAAGAGACATTAAAATATTCCCTATATTGTACTCCACTTTTAAAGCCATCAATTGAGCATTTCCTCCTCTAAAATAATTGTTCTTCAACAGCGGCTAAAAACGTTTCATTATTTAGAAATTTCGCAAAAGTTTGTCCGCACTCATCAGATGAACTCTCAAACTTCTCGTCGCCAAATTACGAACAAGTTTCCCTCATCAGCGCCGCATTTCCTCAATTCGCACAGTATACAATTCTCGCAAAAAAGCGCATGATAAAGCATCCCTCAAGCACTGGTTATACAAACATAAATAAAAAGGCAACAATAACGCACAAAGCACACAGAGAGTTTCTAGTCTTAAAAAGGCGTGGCGAAAAGTGCAATTTGAAAAGTCCGTCTCCGTTAAAAGGGGGAGAACACGGCGCGTTAGAGCCTAATGTGCGCTACAGAGGAGGAAAACAATGAGGCGCGCTCCCGGGGGGACAAGTGCGCGGCTCGGCCAAACAAAGAGGCTCGCGAAAATCTAGCTCCCGCAAGAGACAAAAAAAGAGCCGGGAAATTAGATAAGACAGAAGTGAAGCGCTTAATTAATTCCGGCGCCGAGTCACGATCCCACTGTACGCATTGTCTCGGGTGCTTGCAGCGGCACTCTCCGCCGACGCGCTGGCTAAGCTGCGAGCGCGAAAAATCGATTTACACGCTCGGCGTCCTCTCTCCTTCCCTCGTGCGTATACACACTTGGAGAGGCCGTTTTTCCCGGCGCTCAACTTGTCCGCCTGCAGTCCTTCTCTTTCTCCTGCCGCCCTCTCCGTTCGGGAGCCTCGGAGGAGCGCTTCTTTCGGAGCCTGCCGCCCGCGCGCCCCTCCCCGGGCCGCGCAATTACAAATCTGCCCGTCGACGGAGGGGCTGCAGCGGGAGGGGGGGGGGAGCCGCCCGCCAGCTGTGTGCGTCTGTGTGCGCGTGTGTATACACTCGCGCGCCGCCGGTGGAGCTTGCGCGGTGCTCGCGCTTTTCCCCAGAGTGAGAGGCAGCGCGCGCGCATCGCGACCAATCCACTCGATATCTAGGCCAGTAGTCCTCCACCCTTATTGGGCATCTATCGAGCCGCCACCGCCACTGTGTGCATGCGCGCCGACTCCTCTCTCTTTCCCTTTCTCTCTCTTTCTCTCCCTTACTCTCCCTTACTCTCGCGCGCTTTCTGTGTGTACACACTCGCTGGCCATGTCGCGGACGCTCGAGCCGTGACACGGCGGGGAGCCTCGCGTGTGCATCTCTCTCTCTCTCTCTCTCGCTCTCTCGAGCAGGAGATATAGCCGAGAGCTTTTCTTAAGTGTGCCGCCGCCGCTCGAGCTGCTTGCGATTTGGGCTTTGTTTGCTTACTGGAAGGGAAGCGTCGTTGCCCAAGCGATGGATCAGTTGAGGCTGGAGCGCGCGGTGTTGCTCGACGGATCATAGCATGTGCTTCTTCTTTGTTTCTCTTTTCGAGGTACGTACGCTTGAGAGCCCGTTAAATAACCGCCCGCGGCTCGGGCCTTTTTTTCTCTCTCTCCGCGGGCTTTTTTAGCCACCCCCCTCCTCCCTCTCCCCTTTCAATGAGAATTTCGGAGCTGAGTGGCCCTCTTTTGTCTCGAGGAACAATGACATTTTATAGCGGGGCTAAGAAGTGGGTAATATCAAGTTTTGTAAAGGAAAATTGCCGCTATTTAACGAGACAAGAGCCACTTGGGCTTGCGAGGTTCAGATACGGGGTTAACCGGGAATTATTTTTCTTCTCGGTCAATCTTTAAATCAGCAAAGATTCATTTTTATTTAACCAGATAATTTTGTAAATATTTTCGTATTCCACGTTTATTTTGGTATTTGCTCGAATGTTTTCAGAAAATGTGTTGCAAAACGTACACCATTAATTTTTTATGTTCGTACATTACTTTCGTCAAAAGTGCACCAGTGAAAATATTGTTGTTATTATGTTTTTGTACCGTAAAATTTTTCAAATAAAAATACGAATCATTTCCCGCTATCAACGCTGCGTAGTGCGATGTTATAAAATAAACATAAAGTTAAAAATTGGATTTATATAATAATATATTAATTCTGAGAATAGATTATAAAATCACCTCTCCTCTTCTATCTTTGATTAGAAATCTAAAATTTTAACGCAACCCATTAACAATTGTAAATCGTACACGGATTTACGAAGGAATTAAGTGAGAGCTAACGAACTTTTTATCTCAATTCAATCTCTCTTTCGCGCAGCTTCACATGCGGGCCTTCTGATTTTTTTCAGCAGCTCCATCAATCCGTGCCGCGAGCCGTGAAATGTATATCTCTTCCAGGATTTCGCAACTTTTTCTCGGCATTATGCGCTTTTCGGAGCTGCACCGGAGCTGAAAGATACTCCCTTTCGCCTCCTCTCCCTCTCGCTCAAGGTTTGACCCCCTTTTTGCGCACTTGTTTCATCCGAGCTTCTGCCCGCGCGCGGTTACTCCGTACACCCGCACTCGCCCAGAAAAAGCCGCTCTTCGCGAGTCTTCGCTTTCGCGAATGGACCCGCAGTTATCTCGCTATTTGCTTTCAATTCGTCTGGACGAGCTTTTTACATCGGTCCGGCAGAGCTTTTCATTTGCTCGTTCCTTTTTAAGCGGAAAGCGGTAAGCGGGTTATTCCTTTTGACCATTTTTCTGCTTATTGATTGGCTGCCAGGCGGCTAAATAATCGAGCCATTTAGGTGTCTTGAAAGTATTTAGAAAGTGTCACTGACACGCTGCTAGAAGAATGTGAATATTGGAATGCAATTGCCAAACTCCATTCTGTTTTTAATTGCTGGACAATTGATCAAATATTCCTATTGATAATTACATTTCGTAAAAAAAATTCGTTTAAATCTTTTACCGTTCTAGTAATCTGCGTAGTTTACAAAATGTAAACAGTTGCTCTTTGCAAGATTCATTACAGCAAAGCAATTGTGTGCTTTTACTGAATTTGAAATTATGATGCTCATATGGTATAGAAGAGTAAATATTACTTTCATTTTGAATACGAAACCATTTATACTTAAAGGTAAAATTAACTTTGTAGTTTATATTTATGCACAAAATTATTATTTATAAAAAATTGTATACCGTAAGTGTGTCGAGGTTCTTCAACAATTCATATACATATTCTTTTCTTCGACTTTAAATTTTGCAATTAATTTAAACGAAACATAAATAATAAATAACTACGATGCTTACCTAAAGTTTTGTTTTAAAAGCGGTGTATCGAATGTAGTTGTACAGGTTTGCTAAGTCTGTTTTTAGACGAACTACTTACGTAGTTTTGCCAAAGTAAGAAATGTAATTCGTTTCATTGTATTTATGTGACAGTAATAAAATTAAAAATAGTTTTTCATCGCATAATTTAATGAGTATATTAAAAGTAGTTAAGAGTAATTGAAAGAAAAGAACATTAATAATTTATCACTAAATATTTGTACGAATACAACGGTAGTGGTTTCCCACTTATTTTGTACCAATTGTATAAGTACAAATATTTACCGAGGCTTGGCTTACACGAATAACACACGTATCGCACGAGTTTACGAATGCGCAAACGACAAAATAGCATTAAAAAGATTATATAATTAGTGCCCCGAGCAATTCACCATTAACATCCGCCTTCATCATTTAATCTACAATCCAAATATTTGACTATTCGGCCAACAGGCCATTCAGAATACGATCGATCACTCCGCACCGCGCCCATCAGTATTTTACTTCTCTAATGCATCCGTAATGGCTCGACCTTAGCCAAGTAAAACAAAAAAGCTCCGAGTATAAAATCGAAGCTCCGAATAATGCAGACCCGTCGTCCTCTATCGTCCGGGAGCAGCTGCCAGTCAGAGTGCAACAACCCATGGCGCAGCTTCCGTCAACGTTCGCTTCCTCCTCTTCCCGTATCCATAACCGTGCAAAAATATCTCCACGCACTGACCCTTCTCATCGGCCGGCGGCGCGCCGCATCCGAAAAGAAAGCGTCGCTCCCCCCTCCCCACCTCGCTCGATCTCACTCGGATCTCTCCCCACCCGATATCGTCGAGGCGGAACAGAGACAGAGAGAGAGAGAGGAGCGGGATTATTTTTAGCCTCCGAAAATTTATTAATAACCCTGCCCCTCATTGACCCCTTTTAGAGCGGCGCTCTGACGCGTTAGAAAAGCACCGAGAACGGCGCGGAGTCGCCGGCGCAGCCCTTAACCCCGTTCGCTATCGCGCGCTTTCGCTACCCCTTCAAGTTCGCGTGGCGCGCGCATTATAGCCCACTCCGCGGCGAGTGTGCGTGCACTCACTTACGTGCGCGAGAGAGCGAACCTTGGTAGATCCAGCGAGGCAGATTAGGCGCGCGCTACCGCCTTCTCTCTCGCCGACGCCTCCACCGGCCCGGCGAAGGTCAGGCCTCTCTCGCTCTCTCTCTCTCACTCTCTCTGGCTTGCCCCCTTCTTCGTCGCTGCCGCGGCCGCCGCCGCCGCCGTTTGCTGTTTCACGTGAGCGACGTGCAGTGGAACGAGCGAGATTGATGTCGGACGCGCGCGAGCGTGCCAGGGAACTCAAAGTGGAGAAAGTCAGGCGTGGGCGGCACTGCTGACCGACTCGCGCCGAAAGAGGGAGGAATCGCCGGTGGCTCTCGCGAATTTTTCGGGGAGGAAGCGACGGGCGACAGTTCGGCAGGATTTATCGGGAGATTCGGCCTTACGATTTCGGGATTTGGCTTTCTTTCGCCCCGGGAGATTGATGTATTAGTTTAGACCCGCTTTCGCTGACCCGCTGAAACGTGGTTTGTAACGTTTTTTTGAAGAGCCGGTTAGCACGCGAACCTCAAAAATCTGTTTGCCCTACGAGGAATGGAGAGTTCAAGTCAATTTCAAGCGCTAAACGATTTAACCCAGAATGCTCGGCAATAAACTTGGAAGACTGCAGGTGTGCTTTGCATTTTTTCTGAAAATGCTATAATAATGTTTTAATCGAGCTCTTATGTAATAAATTGGCAGTTTTCTGAAACTGCACAACGCAACATGTAGTTTTATGGCTCGTGTATTTCATGCATAAAATATTTTTTTAGCTGAAAATATTGTGAGAAATATATTCACTAATAAATACGTGGAATGTTTTAAATTTTGGTCTAAAAACTCAACTAATTATGCACTTCTAAAATAAGCCGTTTGAACGAAAGCCGGAAAATAACAAAAGTTCTGTTCTGTACTAAATAAGTTATATTATTAACTTGTGCTATTTCAAAGCAATTTTCTCAAAATTTAGTGAATGTAAATTTTACTTTTCAAAGAATACTGTTAAACGTAGTAATTAAGCATTAAATTTCATTAAATTTTTCATAGACTTGAAATATTAGTAAACAATAATGTATTATTGTGAAAAATATCCACTTTATTAATTAATCAACTTCTGTAATTTTTCATGAGCGTTCTGTGTTTGAAAAATAATAATTTGATCTCATGTTTTATTCATATATTCAAATCATTACGAGATGTCGATTTTTCTTTCATGTTCATGGGAAATAAAGTAGAGTAATCAGGATGCACATGAAAAAGGGATCGTTAGAAACGAAGGGAAATAATATTTTTAGTATTTTCATAATCTTTTTAAATCCCAAATTATTAAACAATATTAATTTTGCGATCTGACTGATATTTAATTATTTCATCATAATTGCGTAAAATCAAATGTATTTATTTAAATCTATGATTCTAATTATAATTCATTCAATTATATTAAAAGATTGATATATGAAAAGATGGATATCTTATACTTTGCATGGAAAAGTGCAATTAAGCTCATGCTTTAAGAAACTCACGGATAAAAATATTTTAAAATATAATTGAAATTTTCAGTTATATCTGAAAGATAACAATTCTTTTAATATAAAAAGAAATATGAAAGAAGTAAACTATTAAATAACAAATTTAAAGGGTTTAACTCGTAAATAAAACTAGTTTTTACAACGTTATTTTGTATTCTAATTTTCAGCATGCAATAGTCAAGTAAGATGTATACATGACTTGATGCAGCGATGCTTTCATTGTTTTTCTTTATACGCAGTGTAATTCAAAACTGCCGTAATAATTATAAAATGAACGGCGGCCTGCTTTGTGCTTTTTCATTCAGTATTTCTTTGAAAAGAATACACATCTAGACCTTTTGCAATCATGATTATGTTGTAATTGAAAGTAAAATGGTCTTTATTAATGAATACCATTCAGTGCTATTATTAAAATAATAGACGAGTGACTTTTGGGAAATATTTAGGTTATAAATTCGTTACTTGAAATAGAATACTTCAGATCATTTATAAATTTTTTTGTTAACACATGCCTGAAAATTCTACATTCTCGTGCTTATTTATTTTCTGTGAGGGAAACTCATAATCCCTCACGTGTGCGAGAAAGCATTCCCATTCCCGCACGGTTTTTTACGGCTTTTTTACATTTTTATTTTTTTACTTTTTTTTTTACTTTTATTACTTTTTAAAAATAATTTTTAACAAAAATTATTAAAAATTAAACTCAATGGAATATATAATTCGCCTTCGGCTCATGCGTTCGCCTCCGTCTCGTGCTGCAAACTTCCCACTCGCGGAATAGCCTCCTTCCCGCACTTGTTGCACAATATACTACTTTTCATTTTTTTTTTATTTGACAAAAATAGAATTTAATATCTACTAATATTAAGTGTTGATTCAGTACATTAAGTCTGTCTATATAGTACATTTAATTTTGAATTCACGAAATTCACAACCACTAGAACTTTCTTTGATTGCACGTTTTAAAAATTGTCTCAAGTGGATGATCGCAATAGGAGCTTTTATTTTATAACCTGACCTACTTAATTTAGATAAAATTATTTGCTTTAAAATACAAAAAGTAGTAAAATTGTGTTACATAGCAAGAAAAAATGTTTTATACATTTTTTTATATAAAACTTAAGAACTGAATGTATTTACTTTAACTAATTGCGTAACTAGCTTAATTACACTGTAACAAGTTCAAAAGTTCAAACACAGAGAGGAATCGTGATTCCCGCATATTTGTTCTGTATAAACATTACCCTCCGTTCCGTTAACTAGAACATATTAATCATTCATTACACTGTGATTGCACAATCACATTCTCCATCCAGCAAATAAACAGCTCATATAACAATTGAGAACAGAAGCTCTTTCTTCCACTAATCGACGCTCCCCCCCTAAAAGATATCACCCGCGGAAAAAGTCGCGGACTCGAAACAGAGAGCGTTCTTTGATATACCTCGTAATTCAGCAGCTGCGCCGCATCCGCACAATAATCTTCGAAATACTTGGCGAAGCGGCGTCAATAAAGCGAAAAACTATCCGAGCGCTCTGTCACGGAACTTTCCGAATTGTTATTTTTAAACCCGCGCTCGCGAACTGAAGCGAAAAGAAGCCCGCCCGCTCACCAGAAATGACAACAATGCGACGAGGAGGAATGAGTCCTGCCTCTCGCGCGGCCCGCCACCCTATTAAAATAAGTTAAAATAGACGAAGCGTCAGAGGAAGAGAGTCGCGCAAGCCAAGGAGCATCGCGGAAACTCGCTGCACCGAAAATCCCCCTGCGAGAAATTTCGTTGGCGCGAGAGCCCGGCTTCGTTAAGCAGCTCGCGAGCGACGCTGTTTATGTGTCAGTGGGTTCTTCAAATCATAAACAATGCAGGCTCCCGGGGCTGTTAATGAACGGAATTATTGGGAGAGAACTCGATGTTTCTCGAGAGGCGAAAGCGGCCGAGTGGGCCACACGCTTGATTCCTATTTATAGGCGTATTAATGATTAGAAAGCGAATTTATGCCGCCAATAAATGTATTTTTATGTGGCTCGCGCGAGATGATCTTCTTCACCGCTTCCTTGCCTGTTTTATAGATGTTCTTTTGCTCGCAATGATTTAGGTTGAACTAAAAATATTGGAATGTTTATTTTGATGTAAAAGAATGTAAATATAGTATTATTAGAAGTGGAATGTTTGTCATTTCCTTTTTATGTAACGAATGAGCGAAAGAGGAAAATACCCATTGCCCGGGCGAATTTTCGCAGAATTTTAATTTATTGCGGCTGTACATTAATTATAAATATAAAGTAAGATTCAATTTAAATACTAAAATTGTTCAAGCTGGTGAAAATGTATTGCCTCCCCTTGGAAATAATTCGACGAAAGAGCCGAGCGAAGCCGTCACCGGCAGAGCTCCGAACTCTCGCGTCGAATTGAATCTCGTCCATTGTTTCTCACTCGCATCTCCATCGAGTCTCTCTGCCTAAGCGACCTCGTTGCGCGCCTGATAAGGGCCTGCGAGTATCCCGGCAGTCGGCGGCCAATTTCCATCGGAGCTTGAGATTGAGCGGGGAGAGCTACGACGGACGGGGCAGAAGGCCAGAGAGCGGCTCGGTGACAAAGTCGATTGCGATCGAGTCGGGGGTCCGGGAGAGTGGCGACGGCGGCGGCGGCGGCGGCGGCGCAGCAGCGGCGTTGCGGGGAGCGCACGTATAGGTAAAAGTATAACGTATGACGTGCCGTGGCTCGATTCTGGCAGCTTTCCCGCAGATAAACTCGGGCGTAAATCCCCACCGCCTCCCGAGCTTCTTCCTCGGCAGCGCGTCCATGTAATGCACATTTGTTATCCGCGGCGCAGCGGAAGAGGGACACACGTAATAGCCCGTGCAGCTCGCCGAGTTTGCACTTTTTTTTCTCCGCCTCTCTCTCTCTCTCTCTCCTTCGCCGCTGCTTTGTCTCCTTTGGCCATCCGCCGTTCTTTCTTGCCTGCCTATGATGCTCGTGTCACTTGAATTTCTCTCTCTTGGCCGGCCTCTTTCGCTGTCTCTCTCTCTCTCTCTTTCTCTCCTCACGGTCCGCGATCTTGGAGGCTTGCATAAATATTTAAACTTGACTTTGTGTCCGCCGTTCGTCGCAGACGCGACGGAATTATGTATTCGAGGCACGTCGTGCCTAAATATTGGATGTATAAGTTTTGGGGGCAGGGGGACATTGTTTGCCGAGCAAACAATTTTCTAGCTTGCTGTTTATTATATATCGGAAAATGTAACGTTTTCGAGATCTAATCGATTTTCTGTCAGTCTTTTTAAATGTTTACGTCGAGCATCGTCGGTTAATTAGTGGAAATCTACGGTATTGCGAGATACGTTTCAAATCAATAATAACCCCGAATGCATTATCATAACGCGATAACGATAAAGTTTATCAGGTATTAAAACGGGGAATTAAAACGAGGAAATAAATGAGCGCTGCATAATTTTGATTGCTAAATATTACAGATATTTATTTGCACTGAATGAGTTCTGATGGCGTTTATTGTTTCTTTCGTTTCAACGGCACTTTTTTCTCATTTGCCCATTTTAAATGAAAAAACAAGGTAGTAAAAGTAAGCTACTAAAATGAAATGCACCTTTGATAAATTGTTTAATCTTGGAAGCAGGCAATCTTTAAAAGACAAATAGATTTTTTTAAGACCTGACAGTGCTTAGTTGAGGTATATATTAAAGGTCAATGTTTCGACGCTTAAAAGTCGTATTTTTTCAACTTCATGCTCACATAACTTCTAAACTCGGCTATATTGCCTCATAAAACGCCAGAGTCTTAAAACTGACATTTTAAGCTCTCATTTGTTTCTTTTTCTTTCTACTTGCTGCAAAATGTTCTTCCTGTTGTTGCAGGTCACAGTGTTCTAAACATTAAAATTTTTTTCCAAAAATCTTATATACTTTCTATTTACATTGGAAAGAATTAATAAAATTACTGTAGTTTAAATAATTTTTTCAGCGAAACCTAATTATTCAAAATTACAGAGAAGAGATTAGATCTTAAAATGGTAGTTTTCTGCCACGTTTACGAACAAATTGATCTAATTGGAAAGTTTCGTGAGCACAAGCTAAAAAGGTTTTTTATTACACGGGAACCACTAGTCAGAAAACCCATAACTCACGAAGTTCAATGTCAAGCATGCAATTTTTAAATTGCCAGAGTATATTCTTTCTTTTCAAATGACGCAATTCAACGTCGCGAGTTGTTTAATTTCTATGTTTTATTGCGCACGATTCATCGTCGCCCTTCAGCGCCCGACAGTGGCTTCATCTAACAAATGTACCTCTCAATTTTCGCTCACTTCGAATAAAGAGTATAACCGCGAAGCAACATCCGATGTCGCGCTTAACATCTATTAAAAGCGATGATTGTTAACACTAAAAATAATTTGCCGCCGGCTGAAATGAAATTTCTCAACGACCTTAAGCGGGAAAATTGCGACCATTAAAAAAAGTGCAAAGACAAATAAAAGCGGCGGCCATTAAGGGAGAGAGAGCTTAACGTTCTCAATTAACGCAAGGCAATATTGCGTTTTGCAAAAACAAGCCATTTGCATATTGGCTGGGCATTACGCGGCGGCGGCGGCGGCTCAGCCTACCGTTGCATGAAGGCGAATTGCCCCCGGTCATTTATTTTCGTAGAAAAGCGCTCGCCCCGCAGAGTCGCGCGCACTATGGACTATGCGCGCGTGTCGAAGCTCGTGGGGGACGTCAAAATGAGCTTTGCGCAACGGCCGATACGTGCAACCTTCTGGATCTTTTTTCGTTTTCCCGCGGTTTATGGCTTCAGGGTCGGCCCGCGGCGTCGGAGTCTTGGTATATATCTGTAGGAGCAGGCCCGTAGGCCGCGCCGTTCTATTCTCGCGATTTTGATTTTCTGATAGGGTGCTCCAATTACTTAATAAGCACAAATGCGTCTCGTGTTTGCCAGACGAACGGTGAGCCGCTTACGGCTGATTTCATTTTCTGATTGTAAACATGACATTTTTCTCTCTCGGCCAAGTTGAGCCGAGCGTTCCTAATGCCCTTAAACGTGATTTTGTATATTAAAACGTTTTTTTTTTCAACTTTCGCTCCCGCTCGAATTGTTTTGATTACGCAAAACACGCTATTGATACGATCAGGTGGAATTCTAAGTTTAATAGTAGTCCATGAATTAGAGATAAATACGTTTATTCATGAATGAAACTTTGCTGTAACTGCTTTTTCTTTGTAAAAATTTTCAAAAATAAACAAAAAATGCTTCTTTTTAATTTAGCAGCTCTGCTTGTTTAGTTAAGCAAGCTTTGATTTTTCTAATGCTTTAGTTAATGAAAAAATAAAGTTCGTTTATTACATTGAATACATCAACTTTATTAGAAGAACGCTTTTATATATGTTCACTAAATAAGTAGAATAAGTCAGACATAGTAAGACTGTGATATATAGAATTGCAAGACCAGTTATTTTATCGTCACTAATGACTTTTTTCAACATTTAACGAGAAATAAATGCGCTTAAAGATAAGTTAGCTAAAAACTTTGATCATATTTCTGTTTCAACTTAAGAAAAATGATACATGAAGATTGCATTTTTTGCATCAGGAAGTTCCATTCGCTTGAAATATATTTGAACGAAGCTGATATAAACAATGTCTCAGTCCTAAAATTAATGTTGAAAATTAAATTAAAAAAAAATATTTTAATATTGACACACATTCCTTCATCGAAACCGCATCGATCCCTTTCGCGTTCTAACAATAAATTGAAGTACGCAATAAATTTCGCGAAGCGTAAAAAGCATTGAAAGCGCCGTAATTACAAGGTGGGTGAAAAAGAAAGGGGCAGGTACTGCTCGGACGGGCCAATAATTACACGTCAATCCGCGAATGCAACAATCGTCTGACAGCGGAAAAAACGCATCGCTTACGCAATCAATCATTCAGCGAAATTAATATCGCAAGCCCACGCCGCCGCGCTGAGCCCTGCGAAATATCGAGCGCGACGTAATGCCACGCAGACGTCGCTGCTCTTACGCAACGTCGGGGGGGACTCGCGCGAAATTCTGTACATTATAGTTGCGCAAATACTCGTTACAATGAAGCGGGAAATGGAGTTTTTTTTTAAGAATGGTTTCAGAT
The DNA here is from genome assembly GCA_035047165.1 of Ormyrus rosae. NCBI lineage: Eukaryota > Metazoa > Arthropoda > Insecta > Hymenoptera > Ormyridae > Ormyrus > Ormyrus rosae. The sequence continues at coordinate 1,464,685 of JAWWML010000052.1, read as the reverse complement.
TAAAGTAAATAAGATTAGGGTGAAATAGGTACGGAAACGTGACTTGAATAAATCTTATTAGAGAGCCAATTAAAAATCTAACGACTAATAATATTAATTATACGTTTTGAAGCTTTCTTTTTTTATTAAAAGATTACAGATTTGAAAAATGTTATCTTGTCAACGGTAAATATAACTATTTTGCAGTCAACTGAATAGTCAAGAGCAAGTCGTCAACTTTTAAAATAGATCTGTAGTTTTGATGCGGCAGCAGATGAAATTCTCTGGCTTTTCTTCAGAATAAAATTATTGCATTTAAGAGCAGCACCATTTATTTGGGTAATTAAAATCTCTAAGTACGTGCCCGAAGTAGTAAATCGTAAGCTAGTTTGTAATTAACCATGTACCGTGAAATGCATTTTATCGAGCGTAAAATGGTGTAAACATCATCATTTTACAAAAAAAAATGAAAAAGCGCTAATGTGCAAAATTCAAGCAGCAGCTTTGGTCGGTAAATAAACGATCTAAAAATATCGAGTATATAATTAAATTAAAAATTATTTCAACGATTTGAAAATCGTCGGAGAATCGCGGCATTTCTATTATTTTCTAATCCACTTATTACGTAACAAGAGATACGTGACAGGAACGCGATACATTTTCGAAGAACTACAAACAACCCTCAAAATGCTAGACAGTAATTCACAGTTTAAAGTTAGTTTACTCAGAACCGCCTATAATTTAATAAATTTTCACATCCATTCCAAACATTACTGCACACTAATCTTTCATCCAGTCAATCCGCGTCAAAAAATTACTAGCACATTACTATATAAAAAGAGCCGGTTCACCTCTCAAAGAATCCTATTATTAAAAAGCAAGCAGACACCGAAGCGCGTCGTAATAGCTGCGCTCTCTTAGCGTCCCGCTAGTAGAGAGGCAGGCGATATCGAGCGAAAAAATCGAGTAGTCGATACACCTGGGAAACTTGGTCGTTTGTATTGTATATACGTGCAGAGCCGAGTGATACGTACACTCGGGCCTGACGGGAGGATAAAGTCGGGCGGGTTATTTGCTGGTATTTTGAGGGGCCGGGGAGAGGGTCGAGGGGGTGAGCGAACTCGTCGAGGCCAATCCATCGAAAAGGCTCGAGCGAACGTCAAACAGGCTGTTCACTCGAGCCCTAAATAAATAGGCGCGCGCGCGCCCGAGTCTTCCGCCCCGAATAATGACTTTTCTCCAACTTTTCCTTGCCAGGGCGCGCGGAGTTTAGCCACCACGGGCGGTGTTCGTTTGCTCTCTTTGACGAATTCGCCCGCATTTATTACGTCCGCCTTGATTAATAAATACGTAATTGTGGGCCCGAATGATCATCCATGATTTAGAGCCGTCTTTTTCGCGAAACTCGACCGGGAAATTAACTCGACGAACTTCCCGAATCTAGTCGAAAAGTTAACATTTTATTGTTTATCAATGCGGAAATACAATATTTATTTATTAACTAAATGCCTTCGAACATCGCAATTGGTAAAAAAAAGTTGTCGAAAGAACACGGCGCGCTTTAAAAATGCGTCGGTATCTACATAACGTAATCCTTCATCTTGCCTTTTTACTTTAAAGCACTCCCGGCGATAAATCGGATTCATATTCTAATCTAGCTTTCCTCGCGCGCACTCGGCGACAAGGCGCCGAGTCAAGCAAGGGAGTGCAGTTTCGCGCCCTCGGTGCAGCTGGCGGGCATCACCCCAAGAGAGCGCACTGCTTCGCGCAGAACAATCGCGATGGTACGGAGCGCGCTGGAAATTAAGTAGGTCTCTCTCTCTTCCCCGCTTCCCTATTGACATCGCTCGTTTGGCATTTATTCAAATAGACGTCGCTCCCTCGCTATCTGCAATCGCTTTACGTAATTGCGCCGCGCGGCTCTCCCTGGGACTTTTTCCCGGTATTTATTCCGCGCGACGCTTCGCGCATTTTCGAGCCAGAAATCGAAAATTGAAAAGCCGACGCGGATCCTACTCTCTCTGCGGCGCAAAATCGTTTTATAAAGGACGCACACGCCCTCGAATTGCGAACGCGCCGCGATTTTCCAATGGCCGCATTTGAAATGGCCGCAAGCTCTCGGTATCGCGCGCGCATAGAATGCCCGCCGGGCTTCCAGCGGATATACGATTTAGTCCGGTAATTATACGAATATGAGTCCGTCTCTGTGTGCGCTTGACAAAGCTTCAATATCGGAATTACACGGGGATAATAGATTGCTCGGCGGATATATAGAACGCCGCTTCTTTGAGAATGAAACAAAGGGAGCTTTTCTGATTATCGATTTATCTGAAAAATTATGGCGTGTCTTAACGTCGTCGCTTCTTCCTTTATCGTAAATTATGGCGATATTAGAAGAGTGGATTTCGTGCGTGACTCGGGGATGACGACGGGTACATCCTTATCATCAGAGAAGGAAGAAACTCCGCTTTTAATGTGCAAGCTTAATCCGCAACATTCGCTTAGTCAGGATTTATGGCCTTTATCGGAGAAAGTGGATTATTTGAAGTAAAAATCGATTGTGAAAAATAGGGTAGCAAGAACGGGTGAAACGAATTTTAGATTTTTATGATTATACGCGAACAGTGGGTTCGTTAGATTGTTGGTCGGCCAGCATATGTTGAACAGAAGATAAATCATTTTCGTCAATTTTTGGCGCCGAGTCCCAATTTAGCCCCCAACGTTGCTCAATAAATATGTCAGGATTTTGGGTAGGTTCGACAGGAAATTAAGTGCGGAAGAAGGTCACTTTGGAAAATTTTGATGACCCCTAGTAGATCATATTTTAAAAGTAAGGAAGTGACTCGGAGATATGAAAGTGAGCTTGATGAAAATGGGCGATAAAAGTTTACTGCATTAAGTATTAAAAGTATTAATTTTATGTTACACAATTTTTACTTTTTAAATTATTTTTGAAAGTTAATAAAAATTGAAAAAACTTGAAAATCACATTTTATTTCGTCGCACAAAATTGATATAAATAACCGCTGATGTATTTTTAACAAAAATGTTATTATTGCAATCAAATTCAAATGTACCTTATTTCCGCTGCACATCTGTTTGTATTCAATGAATATGCATTTTTAAAAGAAATATTCAATAATTATAAATCAAACGTGTATTTGCATTAAACTTACCGAGGAAGTGCGTATTTTTTATCGAAATATCTGCCAATAATTTCACGTGAAAATATTATTTTAAATTCAGTGTGCTTCCTACTGTCAATATTATTCCACTGAAACTCTCCTGCCAAAAAAGATAGCACGAAAATAAGGCACTTTTCGCTGCAATTATGATTAGCCCGATATTTATTTACCTGTTTTCCCATATAGATCGAACAAAAAACCATCTGCCCAGGAAAACGAAAACGTTTAGTTTTGTAAGCACGCACTCGGTAATGGCGAGCTGAAAGCAGTTTAATTTTCAAAGCAAGAAATGTGTTTGAGCTTTTAAAGTAGGAACGACAGAGTCGAAACGGGTTGGCATCAGCATTACTGAAATTCTATGCCCCGCGTGCTTTTGCGCAAATTGCAAGAGTCCGTCACTCCAATTCCTGAAGTCCAAACAAACAAGGGCGCTCTAACCAATAAAATCTCTTTCATAAACAAGTCATTCGCTAGATCTCCCAGTATAGCTATATTGGTCTATGTGCCAAGGTGAAAATTAATCATTCGTCAGTTTTGCTTTGCGCTTCTAAAACGTTTTATTAACGTTATTTCTCTCGTACGCGAAATAACGTCCGCCGTTAACCACCTTTATTTATATTAAATCAAAGTAGAAATCTCTTTGAATCTATCATTTCTTTTTCAATAATTTGTTTTACTTGTATGACGCGATATTGAAAAATTTCTTATTATTTAGCTAACAAGTATAATCTTACTTTCTACACTTAAACATTATAGTATCTAAATTTATTAAAGATAAGATAAAGTATATTATATAAATTTACTTTGGCTGTCAATCTTGTTTTTCAGTACTGTCCCTATCAGTTTAATTAGATCAAAGTATTTTTATACCTTAATTGCGTCAACAATAATCTTGTTAAAATAATTTACCTGGATTTCGAGAAAAAGTACTTTATTCCGCGAGAAACAGCTCTTAATCTATCTATTTATAAACTTCGATTTTAAGATACATTTCAAATGGAATTCGAAATACTAAAACTATGTTATGTAGCCTCGTAAAATTAGGCTTTATGCTCCGGTCTACTGAAACGAATTACTTAAACGAGCAGAGTAAAGCTCATGGTTCAGCAGGAATGAAAGTTACAATACCTCCCGCCGCAGTACATTTCAAATTGCATTAGGCTTTCGTTCCAGTCGAGAAAAGCGAGGCATGGAAAAGCCTTCTCAGAAGCCATCCAGATTTTACGGCAGCTCAAAGAGAACGAGCAAAATCGAAATGCATCATTTAGTACACTTTGTCAACTGTAACCAAGCTTTTTTGACAACAAGATGAATTTATCCACTTTCTCTAAAATTCTACGTAAGGTTGCTCGATGTTAGTTTCTAAAATTTCTATTCACGATCCGAAAGGCAGCTATCGTCGGTAGATTAACAGAAACTACTGCGCTTTTACAAAAAGAGGTCACATCCTGCCGTCACGAATTTCGCTGGAAATCCTCATATTGATTCTATGGGCCAAAAATCGACCCAACGTTTTACTTGCTTTGCCGATGCTACTGGCTTTCCTGAAATATTATTGTGCTTTAGTTAATAAAGTACTGGAAATTTCATAAAAAATAAACTGCAGTACTGATTATAATTCATTTTCACTTTGAGTAACTTTGTCATTTAAATATTTTAATTTTAAAAGCTAATAGTCAGTGAAAAGTTTTGAAATAATTTTCTACGTAAAACTTTTTCAAAAAAAACAAAGTTCTTTACTTTTAAAGATCAATACCTATTTCCAGCCATTTGGCTGTTTTTAATCTCATACCTATTTCAGTATTAAACTGTACAGGATTAACCTTTGGAGCTGCGACTAAATTCGTGACCAGACAGGCGTGGTCTGATGGTTATTAGATTTTTTGCGAAACCTACGAGTAACTAAAGCTTTCAGTGATTTTTTCGAACTCGCCGATACTCATCTAAGAATTTTTTTTCTATACATTTTTGTCCTTGCTCTCTTCTCAGAGGCCGTTGATATCTTGTCCACCCTTCTACATTTTTTCAACCGAAAGACAGAAATAAAAATAAATAGATGCGAGGGCAATTTACTTTTTCCCAAGAAGATTTTAAGATACGAACATCTATCTCCGTATCTTCTTGCTTTTTATTGTTCTAGCCTTTGTTTTATTTCTCCTTTATGTCGACAACTCGCCACTCTTCCGGGTATCCTGCTTTAATACCACCTATATAACAGCCGGCATCGCGCTCAACGGTCTTTCCTATTTAATGTTATCACAAAGATGCTGCCGGACGTAATTTGTCCAGTTCTAACCCAGGCAGTGATTTTATCTTTATCATACAATTTGCGAAGCACAATGAAAGCGTACATATTTACTTGCTGATTACAAGAGTTTACTATCTTTTTACACCGATTAATTTGAGTTTGAATGTAAAAGTAACAGGCGATTGGTTTGGGTTGCAGGCTATTATGAGGGCGCAGCGCTCGGCCATCCCCGTGACTCGGTGGTCGGTGGTGGAGAGCTGCCCAAGCGCCGGCGGATGAGGAGCTAGCCGGGCGCAGGTGGAGGAGCTGCCGTAGACGTGGCTCTTCTTCCCTCGTCTCGGCTCTCTCGATGCTCAAGGACAACAAGACGCGGTACGAGGCCGAGGGCGGCGGGCCGGGCGTCGAGCCGGATCGTAACGGGAACCAGGAGCAGCAGCAGCAGCAGCAGTCGCAGCAGCAGCAACAGCCAGCATGCCAGCCGCAGCAGCAGCAGAACCAGCCCGCGCAGCAGGCCTTCGGCTTCGAGGTGCTCGCGCCCGGCGCCGCCGTATCCTACTTCCCGGGCGGCGCCGCGCTCCTAGCGGCGGCAGCGGCCGCTGCCCCCAAGGAGACGACGACGGCGGCGCCGCAGCCGAGCAAGGAGCTGCGCTTTCCCGTGCAGCCGCCGCCGACGCCGCCGCCGCTGCCCCCCCAGCTGCCGCTCGAGCTGCAGCAGCGCGGCTTCTCCCAGTCGACGGGCTCGCTGCACCCCGAGCCCTACACGATAATGCGCGCCAAGGCGCTCAACCGGCGCGTATCCCTGAACGTCGGCGGCGTCAAGCACGAGGTGCTCTGGCGGACCCTCGAACGGCTGCCGCACACCCGGCTCGGCCGCCTTCGCGACTGCAACACGCACGAGGCCCTCGTCGAGATCTGCGACGACTACTCCCTCCAGGAGAACGAGTACTTCTTCGACCGGCACCCCAAGTCCTTTAGCTCGATCCTCAACTTCTACCGCACCGGCAAGCTGCACATCGTCGACGAGATGTGCGTCCTCGCCTTCAGCGACGACCTCGAGTACTGGGGCGTCGACGAGCTCTACCTCGAGAGCTGCTGCCAGCACAAGTACCACCAGCGCAAGGAGCACGTCCACGAGGAGATGCGCAAGGAGGCCGAGTCCCTCAGGCAGCGCGACGAGGAGGAGTTTGGCGACGGCAAGTGCGCCCAGTACCAAAAGTACCTCTGGGAGCTGCTCGAGAAGCCGACCACCTCCATCGCCGCCAGGGTCAGTAACAGTAGTCTATCGAGTTATTACTCACCTCACACCTTCAGCTTCGATCTGCATCTCTCTATACCACCTCTCTTTATCCCCACTCTCTCTCTCTCATAGCACTGTCAGGCTTTACATTTCTCTGCTCTGTCGGCTCTCCACCTTTTCCCCCTCTGGTAAATGCTAAAGTCTGACAGGGATTCAACAAACACGTCCTTCTGCGATCCCACTTCAATTTACGAAATGTATACATGTTTGCAGTTCCATCCGGAGACTTACTTGAGTTTCGAGCAAAGGTATTTTTTCATACGGTTTTATGATGCGATTGAATCCTTTTTATAATCTTCTTAGATACGCCAGATGCCCTTCTGCCACATCAAAACTCCGCGGTATTTACGCTCCGCGTCTTACCGGAAGCCGGAAGTACGTCTCGGGCTCTGGAAATACGAATTGATTTTCGAGACTTTTACCGTCACTAAAAACGCTCTCGCGATCTGAAATAGAAAAATACCGTACTTTCTCGGAAAAATAAATAAACCAGTTGACTATAAACAATTTCAAAAACGATCGTTGATCAGGACATTGTTCCCGCTCACTTAGCCGCCCTCTAATTGTTTAGTCAATACCATTAAGGCATTTCGTGCCTGAATGACTACGTATTCTGCCGGTACAAAAAAAATTGTATAACGATACATCATTCGTAGCCAAAATTTCCCCGTCATGCCGCATAGCCGGGCGTGAAATCACTTGTCACGCGGGAATATATATATAGACTACGTCTCTATAACGCGACGAGCGAAATCGAAAGAGCGCCGAAGGGTGGCGTATTCGCGTCGCTTTCAATCTCCCGCGCGACTGCGCTCTCGTTATTCGGCTTAATTAATTAACTCGGATTAATTAAACTATTCGCTGCGCGGCGCGAAGGAAGGGCATCGGGTGCGCGTAGTTGATTTAAACGGTAAATTTGCGAGACATCAGGCAAAGTAATTAGAAACTGCCGAGTTAAGAGCAGTAGCATGTGAGTTACTCTATAGAGAGTGCAGGTGCCTACCTGACGTACTCGCATTAGTTCGTTTTATTTTCTGGTATACATAGTTTACGGAGTCTGCGAGTGTAAAAATTATTCATGGAAGTGGAACGGCGGCTTTGACTGCGAACAGACGCGGAAAATTTCAATTTTTTAATTAATTACGAGATTAAGTATAATGCATATAGCTGTTCAAAGTAAAATTTTGTAAAAGATAATTTAATTCTTTATTTTCTATTTCGTTATTCTTTATTTCTTTATTCGAAGAAGGAAACCTTTATAAGGTACGGGGGCGGAATGCCGAAGCTCTAGATATTTTTGAAGTACAAAGCTCCTTTCGTCGGAAGAATCGAATTCCTAGAACGTCTGTTCGATAGTCTTTCTATCCTTGATAATAATCGAATTTTCAGGAATAAAGGTACACCCTCTGAATTTAAAACAAAAAAAAAAAAAAAAAAAAACTAAAGTAGAACTAATTCCAAGCGCCAAACATCCCAGAAAATAAGCAAGCAGCACCTGCATGAATAATTTTTACAGTCGCATTAGGCAAATCGTTAACATGGTAACATAGTTGAAGGAAAAACCCCGTTTTACACAGTGCCGTGCTACTTAAACACACGTACGATTTCCGGTACTCCTTTCGCCACACAGACCGTCAAAAGCCCATCGAATTTAGCCCGCGGGAGATCGTAAAGCTTCTCTGCTTTTTTTTTGACTCTCTCTCTTGCTTCCACGCTTTTTCTTTTCTTACCTTCGTATATATGTATAAACGCTCTCTCTCTCTCTCTCTTTCTCTTTTCTTCTCTATTTACTTTCCTCGCAGACCGAAAAGTAGCAGCGGTATAAAAGCCCCGGTCGCCGCTGCGCAGACGCGGAGAGTCGATCGACCTATGACGACGAGACGTCCGTCGTCGACGACGGCGAACGCCTCCCGCGGCACACCCCCACCCCCCACCTCTCTCTCTGTCTCTCTCTCTTTTCGCCGTGTGTTTACAATGTCGTAAAATCTGTTTGCGATAAATGTCGCTACCGGTGCGCGCGCGCGTCTGCTTTTTCGCACGCGAAATTAACTCTGCGAATGACCTTTTCGCGATCTTATTTTCCCGGGGAGGAGCGAGGTTGCGTCACGGCGCGTGCTCGGGGACTTTTGTCGGCAATTGTGTAATACGTAGTTTAGCAACTTTCTCGCGATAAAGTCGACTGCACGGGGTGTTTGCTAATTGTTTGCGCGAGAGGCGCCTTGTTGTTGAGGAATCGGGTTACGGACGACAATCGGAGCGATGAAACGGCTTTTGTACGGTATACTAACGCGCTGTGCCTCGCTGAAATGTTTAGTGTCTATTTGGAGGGAAAGAAAAGCAATTATGTTAAATGTAACTAAGCCGGCTTAGGGAAACTAGTAAACATAACGATTACTTTAAATTATGCAGCAACCTAGTTTTTCTACGCGCAAGGTTACCTGACACCTTAAAAATAAACCTTAGTCTTAAAATAAATGAACTTTTAAAACTTTTTCAAGTCTCGGAATTAAAGTAACAAACACTCTTTGCTTACAAAATTTGTTTTCGTCAATTTTTCGAGATTTTAATTGTATCAATCTGGTTCCTGGGTTACGCGGAGGCCAAAAATTACGACCCCAATCAAAAGTATCGTAATTAAAAGCTTAATTAAGTTAATTAAATAAAGTTGCATAAAGAGAAATATCGTAAAGCATAGAGTCGCAGTAATCAATTGAAGGTTCCGCAAAAAAAAAGGCCGTCCATAACACGTCGGGGCGCGCGAGTACATCCATTTTTTTCTCCAATTAAAACGCCAATTAACAAGTTCGCTTTTTCCCGAAAGTAGCGTTAACAAAAAAAGCGGCGACGCAAATTCCCGAAGAGAGCAGAGCTTTTGAAACGATGAACTCAATTCGCGACGTTAATTAAATGGCGGAGCGAAAAATCGCGGAGGGCTGAATTTACGATCCCTCGCACTTTCCTTAGTAGAGATCGGTTTAGCAATCGAGAGCGATGTAGTCGTCGAGCCCTCGGACTCCTTATCCCTGTTTTTGAGGAAGGAGGTTGGGGCTGGTTTATGCGACCGGGTTATAGCGTAACGGCGGAAGTGCGCTTGTACAGTTTACAAGAAATGCATCGGAATGCTCGATAAGAGGAAATGGAAATGGAATTGAAAATTCGAGCTGAGTGTAGTTTTATCGACAATTTAAAGCCAATAAATTTACGGGATCTGCAGTAGTAAATTAAACTACTTTTATAGCAAATTCATCTGTAAAAGTGTCAAAAGTAACTCATCTTAATTAACTTTATTCTGTGAAGAAAATATTCGAAAATATACGATCAGTATTCTATCAAATTTTAAACCAAATGTGGGCTTACTAATCTCATAAATTAAAATTTTTCAAATTCATCAGATATTAGCATAAGCTTATGCATAATTATAAATTGCTGATTGACGCTTTGAGCGAAGTAACTCAAAACAGCGATAATTAGGTCATCTAGTTTATATCTTTGTTTAATAACGCCCCCCCCCAGTGTTGACCTAAATTAAAACTCTTTGAAGACGATTATTTGCATACAAGAGCTTTACACTGAAAAACTTAAATCCGCAGCAGTCTTATTAAATTGCTAAAAATAAATGGCTTCGCGTAAATACTGCGCGGAAATAAGCTACGCGAGCTATTTTTAAAATTAATCATTTCTCGCATGTTATACACACTTCTCCGAAACGTAATACCAATATCGAGAAGCTTTTCGTACTTTCGGAAAATTCGATTCCAGCCGTTTCTGCTCGCAAAAACCTGTTGCTTACAAGAGCGTCGGCGCCGTTGCGCAACGAACCGAGAGATAATCTAAAACGTAACCCAAGAATCGAATCCGGAGCGCAGTAATACCCGTATAGGCAAAGTAGGCTACATCGCTTTCGCTCAGCCGCAAGAACAAGGTAATAATTTCCTAGCATCGCATCTAGCAAGCCTAAGAGAAACGAAACCGGCCGACGTTGATCAATATACACACGTAGCCAAGTGCCGATTCCCCGGTCTGTGTTTTATCATTGTATGCGAAGACAGAACCTTTAGAGCCGTCTTAGAGCGGTGTATAGGGCGAGAGAGCCTAGATCGCATTATGATGTCAAATAGTGTCGCTGAATTATCTACTCTCGTTCATTCTCTCTTTGACCCTTTTACCTACTCTTTATCTCTAGCTACGTCTCTCTTATCCTTAACGCTCCCACTGTGCTCCTTTCTCTAGATTTACTTCTCTCGTTTCTTACATCCCCCACCCCCACCCCCACCCCCCTCTCTGCTACTGTAACGTATTATATGTCTGCTTTATTTCTAGGTGGTGTTCACTACACGATTGTTTTCATTGTACATACTTATGATTCTGTATATCTATATCTATCCTTACTTATGTTTAGGCTGTAATGTGCACAGTTGGAAAAAAGAAAGTGTCTTTGGTCGACATCAATCACTTGGTTTATAATTGCTAGAAAAACTTTTCGAAATCGAGGGCTTCATTCATTCTTAGAATCATTGATCATGAAAACAATTTTAGATGCAGAAACAACTATACTATAGTACTCTATATAAAAGTAGTATTAAATATCTTTCTAGTTATTTTAGAGTACAAACAGTATACTAGCAAACTTATTATGTTTAGAAAGTGATTTTAAGTAGATGAAAGATGCATCAAAATTTTTAATAATGCACGTTACGAGAGTTCAAAATCTTTACAAGTAGACTGTCGTCGACAAGTTAGTTTTTTTTATAGTCTAAGTTATTTATTGATAAAGACACTAATCTTAATTCAAACGGTACGTACATTTTTTGCACGAATTTTCAAAAGAATATACGAACTGAAAAGCATACGTGCCAATGACAGAAACGATACTCATTTTTTAAAAATAATTTTCCAACTGTGTTCTATGTACAAATATACATGCATGCCACGCGTGTATATACGTATACTTTGTGTATACGGCCACGCATATATACATGTATAAGAGGCAATATTGTCATACTGTTTATAACGCTTATGATGCGCAGTTGATTACACAGCTTGATCCGATATACGGAATGGGCCTAAACGCGACTACCAGGCATCACTTTTCGAATGAATAAGGTCCGTCCTCTCGTCACCGCTCCCGCAACCCGTCAATTAAAGAACCTCACCCAAGGCGTGCGTGCGTTTGTGCATCTGTGTGTGCGAGACGGTTTGGCTAAACCCGCTAGTTTGTACGTGGAAACGTTCGTTGCTTTGTAGTAAAGGAAATTAGAAGCTTTTTTTTGTTTCGTTGACGTCTCTCCTCGCCGCAGCTCTTTCCAACGGGGAAAGAAGGATATTCGAAATTTTAAACGCGCGCTTCGACATTTTCTATGAAATTGCGTAACTGACGGATATGGCATACATTGGATGTGTACATTTTCTATGGTACGTTTCATAATGGATAAAGCCGCAAAATGAATTTATTACGATCAATAAATGAACGAGACAAAAGACCTTTGTGAAAACTGCATCCTCGAGTGTAAATTTCAGAGTGGCACACAAGACCAACAACAACAACAACAACTGCGGACTATATAATTTTGGACATTTATGCACATACAACATATTGGACGAATATTTTATGGAAAGTGTGGACACCGAGAGCTAAAAGAAATTATACATGGATTTACGTACAACTGATATTACACATGCACAATCTAAAATTTACATGACGTACATTCTGCGTACGATACCCACGTACACATGATATTAACAGGCACACGCAATTCTTCAGGAGTATTAAAATTTATTACATAAACAGGACTCGCGACACGACGACAAACTCATTTAAAGTGAAACGAAACACGCCACTGGTACCTCCGAGCAACCACTGACCGAGGCCACGAGCCCCTTCCGAGGTCGACCTCTCTCACACTCTCTCTCTCTCTCTCTTCTTGTCTCTCGTTAAACTCAAACCTCCTCGAGCATGGGGAATCTTTGAGGGATGACTGGGAGTTACAGACACTCGCGTCTACCTGGCCGAGTCGATGCGCGGCAGTTCTCAAACTTTGCCTCATTACGCTCTTCTACTCGGATAAATTTGACCCAGATACCGCGGCAAAATCTCGCGGCTCTTTCCCCCCACTGATTGGGAAAAATAAAAAGCCGCGGCGAAGGTATAAGAGCGCCGGAAGCTCGGGACAAATCTTCACGCGGATACGAATAGCAGGCTTTTTTCACGCATTTTAGAGACTCGGTTCGGTCTTCATTTTTCTTCGGGACGCTTCATTAAGTATGCTTTTGTGTTTTTAAGTAGATATTAAAAGAACTCCTGACAGTCTCATTAAACGCGTTTCTTTTTTTTTTCATTTTTATGACATTCATATAGTTCTCGTGGAATCGATTTTTCTCGGGGATAATTATATACGACGCTCGGTAAATTACAGGTTCGGAGATGAAGGTATCAGAACCTTATCAAATATTTAAAAAATTTGTGAAAGATAAACAGTGAGTGAAAGTAGAACTTTATCGGCGCGCGGCATCGTTTGAAAATGACACGTATTACTTAGAATTTCTCGGAAAATTTTTTACAATCTAAAAGTATAGTATTCCAATTCTATTTTTTTCGTGCCGACTTACTGCCGACCTGATGAAAGTTGTAAATGATTTTATAGCTTCATTCGACACAAAAGCACGTTATATAGACGCGAGAAATATTGATTTCGACGCATTATAAAATTATATCGCAGTCATCAGCTGTTTATTTACTGCAGTAATTTCGTCTTATCTGGAAAGGCAAAATGTTTACTCAATCTTGATTACCGGGTATATCGCGCAATCGATACCTCTTCATTTTTGATTAAAAGTTGGCAGATACTTGAGCGGGACTATCCAAGCTCCGCATATGCCGCCACATACACTCGCCGCGCAAAATCCAATGCCTGCGAAATTGAAACTTTCCGTATCTTAAAAGTCTTTCGCAGAAAGTCTTATTACACTTGTCGGAATACCGTGAAAACTTTGACTGCGTTAAACTTAAGCCGGGCATCAAAACTAACTTTCAGAACTACTTTCTCGTTAATAAACAAAATCTCCGGGCTGCTTCCTCCCCATGTAAAATAATACCCGAGATTAAAGAAATTAAATTTCCGCGTAGCGCGAGGAAGCCGAGCGGTTGAATTTTTCCGCGCGGCATTAAGGCGGCAAATCGAGGTGCCGCGCGATTGCTTTCCCGGAAGCCGCCCTCCTAAGCGTTTCCACGTAAGGGATAAAAAGGCGCTTCTAAATCGAGAAAACGAGAGAGAAAGAAGAGGAGAGAAGGAGAGCGAGACGACGGAGGTGTACAGCGGGTCGGGGAGGAGGGGTAGAAAGAAAAAAAGAGGAGCGCGACTCTCGCCGCGGATATTACACGCCGCCGTCGGTCTATCGATTCTTGCCTATATTTGTAACAAGCCGGCGGCGCTCGACTCGCGGGGCACCATTGGTCGATACATAACGCAAATGAACGAACGATACCCGTCTCTCTCTCTCTCACTCTTTCTCTCCGACGCAGGTCGATATACTACGCGTCCGCGCTTACTTTTGGAAGAGACGATCCGCTCGCGAGAAATGATGCAAATTAACGGGTTTGCCGGCCGTCATCGCGGCAGACAGACACACACATGTACGCGCCACGCGTTTCCGCGGGAGCGGGGTCCTGAGCCGGACTCACTGTGTGGGCTTGTTTGTGGGTGTATAGGTGTGTCTTTTTGTTTCTGCGGCGTATCAAGGGGTGAGTGCGAGGAGCGAGGAGGAGCTGGGGCCGACGGGGAGGGAATTAAGGTGTCGGGAATTTAGATACACGGCGCCGGGAAAAGCTCGCGAGAGAGAATGCCTGATGTAAATGATAGTTTTTGTTTCGCGCTCAGAGCGCGCCACGTGCTCTTTTCTTCCGGGGGCATATTTCAGCTGAATGCGAGGGCGTTAGTGTATTCTCTTTGTCTCTTAACGGAAGTTCTTCTCGTGAGAATGAGTTTTTGTTGGGCTCAGGGGGATTTGGCGCTGAAACGGAATGGAGAATACAATAGGATTTCAGAGCTTTTTATAATTGCGCACATTAGATCGACATTTTTCGTTAGTAAATGAATGGAATCTAGCATCATTTTTTTCTGCAATCAAGTCCTTCCTTTCGTAATGAAAATGGATGACGCTCGTTAAATTTAAAGACTATTCCGCATAAATTCATCTTAAAAAAAAGCCTTCAATGGAAACTACGTCGGAAAGAAGTTAAATTATCAATTCGCTTGTCTTGTTAGTTTCGTTAGACCCTATTTGTGGAAATAGGGAAATATACGTCTGACATTTCGGTCGTATCTCTTCAATATTAATTTGCAGTCAAAGTCGTATATATCCAGGGCTTGCGTGCCACCGTTTGAAAGCCACCTCGCGATCGAGCGAAATACGCGTGAAAGCCGAAAGTCCCGATTCCCCTAATGGCTTCGCCAGAAGAAGGACGAAAAACATAGAGATGTAGAGCGCAGAAATGAATGGAGAAGGCGGATGCAAATAGGAAAAAGCAGCAAAGTGAAGAGAGCGACGTCGATGAATATTGATGGCATAATCAGCTGGCATCGAGCGGCCTCGGAGAGCACACGTAGATTTTGAGACAGTTCGGCCTCGAGGAGAGAAGAGGAGGCACTGAAAAAGAAGAAAAACCAGGACGAATCATATATGTATGAATAAGAATTTCCAAGGAGCCGCCTACTCGACGCGGCGGATTCTCCCACTAATGACACCGAGGTTGGCTCGCTTACCCTCTCCGGGGGATATCGACGACATTACTCGACTCGCTACTCTCTCCTCCGACGTCCATGCATAATGCATCAGAAGAGGAAGACAGAAATGAGAATCAGATTTCGGCATCCGGCCGATCGGTATCTCCCAGGTCTGCTTATATAGCAATCTGGATGAGGAAATCGATCGGGACTTTTCGATTACGCTCGGAGGATAATAGAGCCACTCTCTCCATCCCTCTCCACCCTCGGCGCAAGTGATATAGGCGCGCATAGGCTCAGGCCTAGCTGGGTTCTTCTTCCGCGCGCGCGGGAGATCCTTATCGCGGTGAGTCCGCACACCGGGCTTTCCCTATCGCTAATTTAACGAGGTTGAATAATGGCACGTGGATATTAAATCGTCTCTCTCTCTCTCTCCCTCCCTTGGCTTCGGGGCACACGAAAATTGTTTTACGAGCCATAAATAATGCCGCGGCCCGTCGCTATTAATAACGGCGCGAGGGCATTCGGGAGACAGGAAAGATAGATAAGTCGGGGAATATCAATGGAGACGAGGGTCTGAGTGTAGAGCCGTTCTTTCTTTCTTAAATTCTTCGTTTTTGTGCTTATAAACTTTGTTCGCTTCAATATTTCTTCTTGCTGCTTACATGAATATATAACATTGGTACCTTATATAAGTTTTACTTTCGTATTTTGTTGAAGCAGGGGTTGGCATCATTTCGGAGTGAGAACAAATTATTAATCGTACTGCATTCTTGTGCATTTAAGGTACCATTTTGTACCAATGGTGTAAACATTCGATGTTTTTATATGTTTGAGAATTAATGCCACTGAAAGGAAAGTCGAGCCGTTAATTATAATGGTCGGCTCGGCGTTCCCTTTTAATGGCGAAAATTCGTGTGATAAACGGTGTAAAGTGTTACGTAAATGTATAAGAATATTAATATTTGCTCTCTCTGTGTAAATATGCTTTCTTTCTATCTGATCTGTAAATTTTGATGTAGTAAACTTTGACGCTATATATTGTTCTTTCGCAAGCACTGATCGCTAAAAGCTCTACATATACACTTCGGTAAAGCGAAGTTGTACAGAAAAGCAATTTTGCGTCTTCTTCTTGCGTATTCTATTGTGCTGCCGCAGTGAAAGCTGTTGTTTTTTCTTTGTTCACTTTGAGCTCGCAAGCGTACAAGGCGTTGCTGGCTATATCACCTAATCGCTTGTAAAAACAATCACCTGAACGACTCGGAGGCCAACAAAAAGCGGGGCAAAAAAAGAGCCAAATGCAGCCGATGTGTACATTATGGTCATCGGTCGAGTTAAGTCACCGGGCCGTAAAGTGGCCCGTAATTGCCGGCTGCCCTCCTCTCCTTTTTTCCTGGCCGAAATCGTCCCGGCGAGGAGTGTAAAAATCCAAATTAACATGTAGGCGATAGAGATCTGGGCAATTTCTCGGCTAGAGCTGGCAGGTACTCGCGGGCAAGGAGGGCGGAGGAGGAGGAGGGCGGAGGATCTTGATTAGAGGCGCAATTATACACGTCGGAGGCGCTTGGCTGGGGGTCGGGGACGACGCTAGCCGTCACGTTAAGGGCAATTCGCCCGGTGCAAATAGCCTCGAGGCACGAAGGTCGCTAAGGAGTTGGCCAAGTTCAGTGTGTGCGTGCGTAAGTATGTGCCTGAGGAGTGAAAGAGGCGGAATGCGCTTGGTCTTGTTTTGTACGATGGTGTTTGATATACGGCTTGGTGTAGGAGCTAAAAAATAAAAAAGCCAGCGTTGTGTTCTTTCGCCAAGTTTCCAAAGCAGCCAATCTAAGCAATGAGAGAAAGCAATGAGAAAACAGGCCAGAGAATACTTAGAACAAATGGAAAAATGGGCGGCTGTTGTGAAATTGCAGGTGATAGCTGTGATATCGATCTTGTTTATCGTGCTGTCGACGATCGCGCTGACACTCAACACCATACCGAGCATGCAGGTCGTCGACAAGGATGGAAGCATTCAAGACAATCCTCAACTAGCGATGGTAGAGGCCGTCTGCATCACCTGGTTCACGCTCGAATACGTGCTGCGCTTCAGCGCTTCTCCGGACAAGTGGAAGTTCTTCAAGGGCGGCTTGAACGTCATAGATCTCCTGGCCATAATGCCCTACTACGTCTCGCTTTTTCTCGTCGAGACGAACAAGAACGCGACCGATCAGTTCCAGGACGTACGTCGGGTCGTCCAGATATTCCGAATAATGAGGATCTTGAGGATCCTAAAGCTTGCGAGGCACTCAACGGGCCTCCAGAGCTTGGGCTTCACCTTAAGGAACTCGTACAAGGAGTTGGGCTTGCTGATGCTCTTTCTGGCGATGGGCGTGCTGATATTCTCGAGCCTGGCTTACTTCGCGGAGAAGGAGGAGCCCGGGACCAAATTCATAAGCATTCCTGAGACGTTCTGGTGGGCGGGCATTACCATGACCACGGTTGGCTACGGCGACATTTACCCCACAACGGCGTTGGGCAAGGTCATCGGTAGTGTGTGTTGTATATGTGGTGTCCTGGTAATCGCGTTACCCATTCCCATTATCGTCAATAATTTCGCCGAGTTCTACAAGAACCAGATGAGGCGGGAGAAGGCCCTCAAGAGGCGCGAGGCCCTCGAGAGGGCCAAGCGCGAGGGCAGCATCGTGTCCTTCCACCACATCAACCTGAGGGACGCCTTCGCCAAGAGCATGGACCTCATCGACGTCATCGTCGACACTGGTGAGAATTCAAATTTCTTTCTTCTCTCTTACATTTTCTCTTTACATTTTCTCTTTTCTTTTATCCCCTCTCTCTCTTCTCCACTTCATTTTTCGAGCCCTCTCCCCCGTACGGTTTTAATTTACACTTAGAAACATTATTGGAGAAAGTCAATCGAATGTGGCAAAAAAATGTATTCGTTCAGCATGAATACACTTTTTTCCACCTCGCGTGATTGAATGTCTGACTAAATCCTGCTCCTATTCTACTAATTCTCAAATTACATTTTTCTTACCTTTTTCGAAATAATAGATAAATCGAACTTTTTGAAATTGACGTTTTTTTTATTTTTTTCAGAATCTATGGGTACGCAAATTTTGTATCTACTTAGGTAACATTTAATTACGCCTAACAGTAACTTTCTTTATTTTTATTTTTAACAATTCGATGAGTTATGCTTTTATTTTTGTGACAAATTAACCGTATTTGTATGCTTTGAATAAAATATCGTGTGTTTATGTCGTACATCTTGTTGTCTCTATATTGTAAACTATATATAACTTTAATGATAAGAATGTTTATTATTGTGTATATATTTTTTTGACTGAATATTTTTCTCCACTAGTTCTTGAGAAAAATAGTAAATATTTGTGAAGCTTGATCTAACTATTTGTTGTATTTTATAGTGTTTTTTGGTTTAAATTTTAACAACTTATATCATGAAAAGAAACATTTTTTATCATAACAATCAAAATAAAATGCAAAGCTCTAAACAGAATCTTGTAGAGTTTCTCATCGTAAAATGAATTTTCATAGAAAACCTTTTACAGTTCAGTCTGTTATTGTAAAAGAATACCATACAACTTTTTCCAATAATTGATTTCTTTGTGTACATTTTCATTTCGATCTTAAAAAGAGATATTAAAAATGTTTTATTAGTCATTTAATTTATAGAAATATAATTTTTGATAAAATATCTTACCAGAAAGTGAAAAATACTAGCGGTAGTTTAAAATATTTAACTATTAAATTTGTACTCTTAAATTTTTATTGAAAACTCTTAAACCGTTGATAGGTAAATAAATTTTTAAACTAATGGTAGTATATTCCACTGCAGCATCTTCAAAATAATATACTTATAATTGATATGTAATTTTAAATTATTCAAATGAATTAAACTTCTTTTTTTTTAGCATTCTCTCTATCTTTTTACCTATTGAGTAATAAACTAGTCAATTCAGACTTATTTTTGAAAAGTGGTATATTCAGCATTTGCTTTGGTTGTCGCGTTGCTCCTTTTTCCGCGTAAATATGTATCTTAGTTTCTATAATTTATTGTTGTTTTAGTGTAACTTAAAGTATCGTATACTTGTTGTTTCAATTACTCCTATTTTCTCATTAATTTTAAGTTCGACAATCAATTTCTAAACACATGTAAAGAAAATCAATGCAAGTATGTGATACTTCCTAAAACATTTGCCTTTGTACTAACAAAATGTCAATACATCTAACCATTGTATACTGCATTGATGTTTATTTCTGTACTGTTGTCATTGTTGAGTAGTCGAATGTAGGTTTTATTTGATAACGTCTCCTTTATTTCCATTTGTTTTCGATTTCACTCTGAATTACCCAAATCAGCCGAGCGCTGTGCAATCAAAAGTAACGAGAATTAACGTCAAATTGTCTTGTCACAAAAGAAAAACAAAAAAAAAAAGAAAAAAAAAGAGAGGGAATGGTTTCTAGCTCAGCACTTTTTAATAAAAGTTAATAGGCTCTGTGCTGTTGTCAACGTGAAAATTAGTAGATTTTTCCTTTCAGCTCGAATCGCGAACGGGATTGTCGACCGAGGTAAACATCCGTTAATGCTGCTGCCGAATTTTAACGCTGCACACACGACTTTGAAAGAGCATCGCTGTTGTACGGCCAAATTATTCCTAAGTGTTGCCATACGTGACAAATTGTTTTACGCGTGCGTGTGTTGATGCGTGAATGATCATGCTTAGGGAAAGAGATTTAATTAAACAGATTGCTCGAAAGCTTTGTCGTGCTTCCCTTTGTTCTCCAAATTTCAATGGCACTTTGATTATTATCCTCGTTTACAAAGTCGTTCTGGACACTTGATTATTGAAAATTGAATTTCAATTAAAAATTTTAGCAATATTAACAGTACGTTGCATTTTGTTCATTGGTAAAGGTAAAAATGAATCCTATTGCTGATAATGTTAAATTAACCTTGCTGAATTATCTTTCTCTAGGCATTACGTTAATGTACATATACGAGTGTGAATCTAAGACAATAATTAATTGCTGGATACAAAATGTAGTTTTTAAAATTTCTGATAAATTCAAATTTCTGCAGTTACGCAGCATTTGTATCAACGCACGCAGCGAGCCGCAGCCTTTTCAATTTCGCGCAATCATTTCAACGTTTTAATTACATTAATTACATTTTGAAATGATGATAAAATCTTTAAGCTTCTTCTACTTTACATTTGCATATTTTTAGCAATTCTATTTCTGATTTCTATATA
The DNA here is from genome assembly GCA_035047165.1 of Ormyrus rosae. NCBI lineage: Eukaryota > Metazoa > Arthropoda > Insecta > Hymenoptera > Ormyridae > Ormyrus > Ormyrus rosae. Next base: position 1,443,986 of record JAWWML010000052.1, on the reverse strand, counting down.
GTATTTCTATTTCGTTTGTGCTTGTTTTTCAATATTTATTTTTTTAAGTGAAAATATAAAAGCTGCTTCCGCTTTTCAATGAGATGCTTTGATAAAATTAGATACGTATCGATCAAATTCTTCTTGATTCAATTAATCCCAAATGTCTGAGAGCATTTGTACTTTACTACTTATAGACATATTACGCTTCTAGGAGAAGTAAGCTTCTCTGCTTTTACAAATAACAAAACTATAAATCATCAGATAATTTTTAAAACAGGTGCATAATTGCCAATTTGTAAAACCAAATAGAACGAAGTAGTTTGCTTGCGATTTTTACAAATCTTTCTTCTTATCTGCCAACTCCAATATCCGTAAACTGCAATGTTATAATTAAGGCCTGCAATTTATTTAAAAACGTCCAGCTAAATCTTTCACGCCGCCTTTCTCTTCCAAAGCGAAGATTTCACTGCAAAGCAGGGGTTGCTCGTATATTTTCACTTGAAAAAAAAAAGAACAGAGGCGAAAGAGAACTTTCGAGCATTCATCCTCTTCTTTATATTCTGTATATATTCGCGCCGCTTCATTGACTCTCAGTCGTTGGTAATAAAAGTAATTTATTAGAGGCTCGCTCGCTCGCAAGTAGAAGCGCGCGGCTGCCGGCGGACGAGGGGAATGCAGTCTCCTCCCCCTTCTCTTCTTTAGCTTTCAAGTACGCGATAGTGAGTTACGAGATACACCGGCCCATTCAAAATTCGCGCGTCTCTCGCCTCGGGCGCAGATATATGCGCGCTCTCTCGCGGCGCTCGCTTTTAACATGCATGGACATAGAGGATTCTGGGTTTTTGGGTTTACGAGCCGCTCGCGGCCTCGTCGCAAAATTCTATGCAACATCTTTACGGGACGATTTTTCTCCCCCTCTCGCGCGCACTCAAGCGGCAGAGGCCGCAAGCCGCCAAAGCTCCGGGCGGCGGCGTGTACGTTGCGCGCGGCCTTTGATTAAACAAGCCACGGCGGTATACACCGCCGGTGTATCAGCCTGTACGAATCTCACGTGCCCGGAATCGACGATTTAGTATGTAGTGGAGCCTGGGAAACATAAATATTTTTATCTCGCCCGGCTTTGAGTTTCGAATTGGAAGAGAGTTTCGACAGCCATTTGCACTTTAAGTAGTTTTCAGAGTATTATTACTGTACTTTTCAGTTTTTTTTTCCTTTCTCGATAAGAATTTTCTTGTTAGAGTGAATGTGCATTAGATGATATTGGCATGAAAAAGTTTAGGTGACATTAGTAAGTCGAACGAGTAAAGCAGCGCAACTGTTCACATTTACAAGAACACTGTTATAAAAATTAAACATTTTTACCAGATAATATATTCAAAATTTTGTGAAAGATATTATTTCATCTTGATTCTAGTTAATAACTCTAATAATAGGGGTCAAGAATAAAAGAAATTTAATTAAAGCTTTATTTTATAAGCTTTTTTATATATATAACTTTAACTTCCAATAGAATCGGACGAGTTTTGATTAAAAATAAAAGTCTGAAAAATTTCATATTTCCTACGATTCACTTTAACGAAATATATTTTTTGGAATCTCAAAAACTGGGTCACTAGATCGTAGCATTAACTGGAAACCTATTTTAGAGGATCCTTTTTCAATTCGAAATTCAAATGAAAACGCATAAAAATTTCAAGACCCTTAAAAGCTTGCTTAGAATAATATGAAAGTAGTCTCTGTGCAATTTGCATTGAATAGATTTACTCTTAAAGCTCCGACTTGAATCTATAGTTCGTTTAATGAAAATAACGTAGTCAGTTGTGCATTATTCCCTGCGATGAAGCGAATCTTTATTTTCGGTATGCTGGTAGCATAAAGATTGCCATGTTCAAAGTGATACTTAACTTCAATAGAGGACTGATTCGGTGAGTGCGTGCGAGCCTTTTAAAGTTTAAGTGGTGCTCTAGTATATATATATATATATATTTAGTGTCGGTATCGCCAGTAGACAAAAATTTTGCCACTATCCAAGATGAGGACTACCGAGAGAAATATTGTTGCTTCCGCACGCTTGTACAAGAACTTTGATTTCCTTTTGTTTTCCTGGAAAGATTTGTTGGCTCAATATTATTATAATTTAAATGTTTGAATTGTTGATGGATATAACAAAACAAAATGAAAAAATTTTGTTTGCTGCCGCAATTCTTAATTATAGGAACCAGTTTATCTGCATTACATTAACTTTGAGCTTTCGATTGCTGTTCAATATCGTTAAATCATCAATTATTTAGTTTCATCAGTCTCTCGATTCAATTAAAACGACTCTAAAAAGAAAACAAAATTTTTCCATTTATCAATCTGACATACGCTCGAACAACACGGAGCGCTACATAGCTAAATAAAGCAGCATTCTTTCTATTATACAAGTGCAATGACAAATAACTAGCTAGCTTCCTAACCGCTTCTTTGAACATCATCGACTAAAGAAATCGATGTGTACAGCCCGCAGCTGGCTTTTATCAGCCCCCCATCTGAACCGACTTGTTCCCCAAGCCAGAAGCAACCTTTCTGTAAATAAGATCGCTTCTTGCCATCCTCCACCGTCGGTCCCATCCACCACGCTTTAATATACTTATACAGTAACCCTCGTCGTCCAAGAACGCGACGACAGCCACACACACAGTCAAAGTATATTATATATATTTGTCAAACAGTATTGTAAAAAAGAAAAAAGAAAACAAGTATCTTTCTCTCTCACCTCGCTTGACCGTTTCTCTCACCCTCGCGGCCCTCGAATCTCGCGTGAACTGACGGCGCTCGCGCGCCCTTTTCTTCTTCTCCGCAGGTCACAACATGTCGGGCGTCGACGGTAACAGCACCGAGGGCGAGTCAGCCTGCGGCCGGGGCCCGGCGCAGACCGGCGCCGGCTGCTACCGCAATTACGAGCACTACGGCCCGGCCAAGCATCGGCGCAGCAACAGCTCCTGCTTCCCGAATCTCCAGAACGACCTGTCGAACACGCCCGACAGCCCGAACCGCAGGCTGCTCGACTTTGCCCAAAACATATCCAGCAATCAGGCTGACCACTACTACCAGGATCAGGTGCCGGCGCAGCAGCTCAATCAAGCCATCACCACGCCAAGCGTGAGTCGTCCCTTCTTTCGTCTCTTCGCATTCACTACTTATACGATATACTCTCTCTTTCTCTCTTTCACCTTTCTTTCGAGTACATTGCCCCGACTTTTTACATCTGACGCGTGGTTGCACGACTATATTCTTTTTCGTTTCACAATCTTTGTGCGGGGCGGCTCTGTGAACTAGTTCCCCGAGTAGTGGCTAAATAACGTTGCGCCGCAGGAAATAAGCACAAGGATGAAGCTGCGACGGGGATCATTTATATACTTTCTTGTAGAATTTCATTCGGCGGAAGAGCTTTTATAAATTTTTCATTACGAAATTTATAGCGGGTTCGAAGCCACTTCGCGATACGGCAGATCTTATTTAATTAGAAAAAAAAAACTTGACTGCCACCCACGACTCTGCTTTCTCGAGCAAACAAATTTCAGGGGTTCGGTGCTTGGTTCGGATTTCAACGTGCGATAAATTTAATTGAAATTTTAATTGAATAATGCTGTCCAGCTTGGGGGGCTAGGAAAATAAACCCGTACTTCAAGAAATTACCGGTTGATTTGCAGAGAATTTGAATTAAATCTTTTTTTAATATCTCGTAATAGCGCTTTAACTGTGCAGTTTATGGGACGCGTTTGACTTATTAGGAATTTAAATTAATGCATTTTTTACTTTTTGCGAATAAAAAAGCTGCATTCCAAGTTTTTAAACGTAATTTAATTATATCCGATTTAATATTTAACGATATGTTCGTGGAATTTATTCAGTACCCATTTCGTAAGAGTCGAATTAAAATACCATTTTGAAGGACCGAGTAATTGCATCATTAATATGATTTACAGTCGCATTCTCGAACATTGATGAGCAAAAAAAATTTCATTTCATTTAAAAGAAAAAAAAAGAGTTCAAAGCTCAAAAATTTATTTTACTCGTTACAGCAAAAAACTTTCAATTAAATTTTGAGAATTCTATAAAAGTAAAACGAGATCAGGGAAAATTTTGGAAAACCATCGGAGCTCGAAGTATAATACAGAAAACTTTTAATTAAGGTTCGACTCCAGGCCGCACTCGAGCCTGATCCGTTACTACTCGGGACTACTGACAGAGCTGCAATTTAGTTGGTGGGCGAAGTTTCTGCCTCGCAAAGTTCAATCGCTATGCTACAGTGATTTGTGTGTGTCCTTGACTTGAAAACTTTTGGAGGTTCTTGATTTTCGAGTTGAAACTCGGATTTGTGTATCGATAAAAAGATTATTCCGAGTAAACTTACATAAAGTTCCCAAGGCATTACGCGAAATTGCAGCCGTTTATCATACTAAGAAGAAAAATGCTTGATTTAACGCATTCGAACATCATTTACTTTTTCGGGGCGTCGAGAAAACGTCTTGAACCCGTTTCAAATAAAAGTATTGAGATTGAACTTTGAAAGTCAGCTTGCAGTGTTGTGATCAATTGAGTTTTCGAACAATGTTTTCGTGTAATAACAAAATCATCTTAATTTCACCTAAACGTTCTGAATGAAACTCAATGCGGGGCAGAAATCAGCGTAATTTACAGAGAACTGATAACTGCTTCGTTTTATCGTTTTATTTGTGTTTCTTGCGTTTTGCATCTAAAACTGACAAAGTACATTAATGTTTTCAAGTGTTCGTTTTTGTTTAATGATTAATGCAACTATATCTCAGCAAAGGATCTCACTTTTAAAAGCACACAAGGTCCGCGCACCTAATTTTTTTCTATACAGTGAGAAGTGTTTGTCTTAAATGTTCAGTTAATTTAGACGAATTAAAGTTTAACTGCGATCGTGAGCGTGGAAAATGATAAATATTGTTGCGAAAAAAGTTAAAGTGCGTTTCTCGAAACATATTCAAAAATCGAAACTTTATTTTAAGTCTAACAGCCATTATTTATTATACGTATCAGAATTTGTTTCGGTATAGTAAGTGCAAGTAATTTGGGGCACATTTTATAAATGAAACTTTTAGCCCAGAGAAGTACGCGGGAAACTATGCCAAATAGTAATTCAAAATTATTGCTGCTGCGAAACATGTAAGAGCAAAGTAAAATTATTTCGCAAGAATCGAAGCATTTTTATGGTAGAAAATTGTGCAATGTAACTCCTTTTCAAGATGTAAATAATCAATCATCTCGCTGCACCTAAATTTAAACGCTTCGTTTTATTTCTGCTGGAACTTTTCATTTTATAGCTTCTAGAACTTTTAATTAAACCAAAAAATACAATAAAAGAATGATCATTAAATTAATGCAAAAAGTTTGAAGTGTCAAATTGAGTCTTTTTCATTAACATGCATTATTGAACTATGGAAATTATAAGATATTTCTTTCGTCCGGGGCGGTAAAAAAACTTGGCTCGTACATATTTTCCAGCATACAAAGAAATGCTTTGCTGTGGTAGCAAAAAGTTTGGCCAGAAATGACAAAGCGTGAAGCTATACTCTCTGACAGTAATAACAGTATTTCAAACCTACGATATCCAGCAGTTTTTTGTCAAATAAGCAGAATCACTTAAACTGCCAGAGAAGCAATGAAATTTACAATTTCTGTTTTGATTTATGCCCGCCTCCACTCTCGGACAGGCGACTTAGAAGCGTCCCAAATTATTCGCAACTGGCTAAACGTTTTTCGTTCCACGCTTATCTTTTCAGTTAATTTTCTTTCGGGCATAAGCCGCGGCGAGCTGGCCGCAAGCTCGACTCTCGCGTATATACATCGTTTAAACGGACCTTTCGCGTGCAACGTCTCTCATATTTAAGAAAGCTGCCCCCTCCCCCCCACAAAACGAAAGAAAAAAAAACACAAAAACACGCACGCACACACGCACATAAAGGTACACTTTTCAGGCTGGCGGAGGCGCGAGAAAAGCTCCCCGCGGTGGCATCCTCAAAGTCTCCCAAAAGCGAAACTGAGATGTGCGTGCGTCGAGGTGCTCTCGCACTCGCTGCGTGTTCAAACAGTCACGATGCGTCGGACGAGGACACGAGCTGTCGATATTCCAGCGATTTAAGGGGAATAAAGAATAACGCACTCTACTTAGGCGGATGCCGGATTCTCCGCTCCCGATCGAGCCTTTGCCTTATTCATTTCAAGGGTAACTCTTGCAATAAAGATGTAAGACTTCATCACGCATGCCTCGGGTTAAATTAGAAATTTCTTTCGAGCGAACTCGAAGCTCACCAAGTTTATACTTGCGGTCATAGTTTCACTCGAATTTTTAACACTAAATTTTAAAAGCATGATATTTTATTTTGGGGATACGTTACATCGATGCGAAGAAAAGTTTCACGGGGATGTTATAGTCATTTAATTGATTTTTAATGATTCTTAATTTATGTATCACTGAGAAAATTATGCAGTTGTTTATTCTGTTACAGAAACAACTAATAAGATTTCTAAAAGCAAATCTGTAGAATTTTTTCTTTTTTAAACATAGTTTGCACTGTTCTAAAAGTAAGGATATTTTATTTTTTGATAGAAAGAATTGACTTTTATATTAATGAATGAACGCATGGAAAACCCGGCATCTTCTTAAGTAGAAAGGGAAGTAAAGAGTTGAGTGCAAGATTTTCGTAAAACGATGCGCATTTTCATACCCGAGGACTAGCCGTTGTGTTCGAATTGAGGAAAGAAAAAGTATTTAAGTGTCCTCATTGTGAAGCTCTAAGACGAAGGTACGTTGACTTGTCATAAATTAGAAGCACTCTGAGGATCCAGTGATGCAATTAAAATCCAGCTCAACTGAGCAAATTGTTAAATCACATCAATTTACCTTTGCAGGAATAGAAACGTTTACTTTTTGCTTGGCAGCTTGAATTTCACTTAGACATTGCGACTTTAAATTAAGGAAAAAATAATGTTACAGTTTTTTACTTCAATTCGAAAATTGAAAAGGGAATACATATAAGATTTTTATTCTTTCCAAAGCATGCGCTTTAATTCGTTGAGTTCATATCTAACCGAGCGTAAAAGTGAAAGAAAATCTTTTATTCTGCACAAGAAAACGCAGGAGGCAATATTGCTTCTAGTTTAATATAGAAAGTTGTACCATCACATTGCATGTATAGAGAATCGAAACACCAAAAGAATACCGTACATTAGCAACTTTTTCCAATTCAATAATAATTAACATTTTGCATGAGTGCAAACAAGATGTAAAAAATTTTTATTTTTGTATCTTGCGGCACATTTTGAAATGAAATTTTTCTTTTTAAAATATCTACAATTAGTACGGCCATATATTCAAGTATTTGCATTCAAAATAACGAGTACAATATGGCAAACCGACACGTAGAAATAAATTCATCTGCGTTGGCCAGCTACGTTCGATTCGCCATTTTGAATTTTAAAATTTTGGCATCCGATTCGAAATCAATGACCTAAAAAAGCTTGAAGATTGATTTCGAGGAAAATCAAACGAGTAGGCGCATCTATATGACCAAGTTTGGTACGTCAATATTGTGATAGTAAACTTTTATTACTTTACTCGCCAGTAGCAGGAATAAATAATTTAACTGTAATTACATTTTATATTTCTTTTATACAAATTAATATATAAATAACCTAGAAAAAGTTTTTTATTGAATAACCTACTTTCCTTTAATTACATTTTACAGAGAAAAAAAAGAAATTTTGCGATTAGATATATGATTAGATATATTGTTAGATATAAGATCGTTTGATTTTTATGTACGAAGATATCAACTCAACATTCGCAGGATAAACATTCTAATCCTCAAAAGGTAAAAAGAAGCTCAAAGCTAAACATAAAATTCCTCACAAGATCCTCAAGTGCCAAAGAACACAACACGTAGATTTGAAATTTTATTAAGCCAAAGCAAAACAAGCGTCATAAAAAACATGCTTCGGCTGTATATGCTGCATGCGGTACGTATGACCCTTCCTGATTTGCGGCGAAGAAAAAAGAAAAAAAAAACAAGTAACGAAAGCAAGTCTAAATTTTTCTCTGGAAGACAGAGCATACATTTACGCCTCGCAGCCTTTTGCAAATTGTCACGCGCAATGCAGTCGCTGCACTCGAGTCCTCGGAGTCATGCGCCAACGCGCCGAAAAAAGAAACGAGACAAGCTAAAATGAAAAAAAGAAAAGCAGAAAATAACGGAACGAGAGTACCAGCCGCATCTGCCCTCACCTCTCTTTGCGCAACTTAAAGCACGTACCCTGCGACAGTTTGTTTACTCCGAGCCGAGACAATTTGCATCTTTATTATAGAAGAGCACGGTTTTTTTTCATTGTCCTGCCCGGTATATTTGTCCCCGTGATTCAACCTCTGCTTTTTCTACTTTTTTTTCCACTGCTTATGTCCATTGGAGAGACTGACGAGGAGGAATGAGATGCGTGGTACCCTCTATATACCTATAATTTTTTTTTTTTTTTTATTGTACAAACGAGAGCAAGCACAAGCACTCTTCTAGTTATACGAGGGGAAGAGGAGGAAGGCGGGAAGGGGTAAAGTGGAAGGAGAAAAAAAATCCCATGGTCGTGGCTGGAACTGACGTTGTTTGCGTGAAAAAATGCGTGGAATCGAGCAAGAACGTGACTGCAATTGATTTTCAGAGGTGGAACTTTGATTGAAATGCGCGCTTTGCGATACCTTTTTTTGCGCCGCCAAGAATTACTGGGTCGGAAAAAGTTTTTCCGTGATGAAGTATTCGATTAGTGAGTGTTGAATATTTATAGCGTATAAGCAATCCCGGATAATGCAAAACTCGGCGATATTTTAGTATCAAAAATTATTTGAATATTCCAATTTGAAGTAACGATGATCCATTTATCTTTATCACTTTATGTTGTCAATTTTTTTGAGCCAAGTTTATTTAGCAATTTATAATTTAATCTTACTAGACCGGAACGATATTATTAAAATTTAAATTTTAAGGTCTTTAAAACTTAACTTTTAAACAAAGTATTACTAATTAGATTACTTTTGACCTAATTCATACTCTAAGTAAACTCTACTTTTGAAATTTCTTTTTTGACCTCTTTATAAGTGAAAGCATTAAGATTCCCGTTATTTTTTTTCGAAAAATTCAAAAGGAAGCTTGTTATTTTAAAAAGCGAGCTCGCGGACTAAAAATTTGTTTGAAGGTCTGATTATACTCGGGATTTTCTACTTATCTCCGCAAGTTAAAATCCGAAAATAATTCCCAGAGTCGCAGCTTTGACAGCGCGATCATTATGAAACTTTGTCACGATTCTCGGCGATTCCAGACACTTTTTCACCGGCCGTAGACGACCATTTCACGTTGAATTTGAATTTCAGCTTTAACCTCTTACCTTGCAGGGACGGAAATCCATACTCGACGAAGATCTCTAAAGGCGAGAGAAAGTTCCGAGGCAGCGGGAAAACCCTCAGGAACAAGAGGCAAATGGAAATAGAATGGAAAGAATGAGAAGGTGGGAAGTGAGATGAAAGGCGGAAAAATTGAGAGACAAAGTGTGCGAAAGAAAGAGGCGCTAATGCCAGGCAGAAGCGGAAGGCGGTCTAGGCTAGAGAATGAGAAAATACTGCGAGAGAGAATCGCTTTATGTCACTTAGGCAACTTGGCCGCGGGCGAAGCAAGCTTGTACACGCGCAGCCTCCAGCTACAGAGACGCAAACCTCCTCGCAGGCAGAGAGGGAGAGCAAAAACCTTTTCCGCTGTCATCCGCCTCGTATTAGTCCAGCTAACGCGATATAAAGCAGTGCTGCAGAATCGCGCTTTTGTAAACACACCTGCGCGTCCGTTTGGATAGAAATCGCCGAGGGAGTTTGGCGCTCGAAAGTTTCGGCAGTGACGGGCAGATATAGGCAGATAGACGGAAGAGCGAAAGAAAATTATTGGAACGCGAGGGGAAGAGCGCTCGAGTGGAAAATTGACCTCGGAAAGCTCGGCCGGAGTGTGAGGGAGACTGAAAAAGCGCGAGAGATCGAAGCTCGGTTAAGAGGACGAAGAGGAATAATGCGAACTTTACGTAAACGTATAGATAGACACTTATACGTGCATATATACATTCCCGCAGTTGGTTACTCGTTTTTTCTTTTGTATATTGAGTTTGCTTTCGGAAATGGCTGCACCCGTGCCTCCTTCGTATATACATATATACAGATATATATATATGTAACAAGTTATTCAATTGATCGTGTTGTGCATATATATATATATATATAAAGCTGAGAGAAAGAAAGTTTCGCGAGCGCAAGTTTTACGTGTTATAATGTGTGGGGCACTTGTGAGAGTGTCTTTGAACGTTTCCTGTAGGAACTCACGACTTTGAGTTAATCTACCAATTCAATGTCTAAATGTGGCCGCTCTCTGTGAAAGCTCGTATAAATTCGTTGCGATAAGGAAGTGTCCTCGCTTTGTAAATACGTTATACTACTCTGCGGGAAGATATTTTATAAAATGCTATATGATCACTGCTAATTAACAATGCGAAAGTACTTGATGAATAATACGGCCAATATATTTGAGACTTACAGTAATTTCGTATTCGCCCGTAGTAGAGTCTGAATTTTAATCAGTTATAATTTATGCTAATGAATTCGTCGATTGTACTTAGCATGAATATGAAATTCTACGGATACTTATATTGTGAAAATAAGTTCAATTTACAAATTCTACTACTGAATAATAGAAAAGTCGAGTTTTAAAATGAAGCGTTATTAAGGGCAAATGTAATTAAAAGCTATAGAAAAAATCAAAGAGCTGAAAATTTCCTTCTTTAAAGCAGCGCGAAACAATATATACGAGCTTCGCTAAAATTCTTATAATGGATTCGCATCGGCCTTAAGTAGACTTTTAAAAAAGAAGTACTTTCGTCAACTTCGTTAGCTCAATGTAGTTACAGCTTCAAATCGGTTAAAGTGCTGCAAAAGAAGTGCAGCAACAGAGCGGAGCTCAAAGAAAAAGGAGATAATCGAGAGCTAACTTCCGCGACGTCTGCTTCTTCTTTTTTTCTTTTTTTTCTATTCCTCGCGCAAGAAACGCCAGAGCCGCTGCGATGTCTCGAAGAAAATGAGAACAGGGTATTTGTTAGTTTTTATCTGGCTGTTCACTGACATAGAGTCTGATTTAGCGTTACTCGATATAATTATCGATTATTACTTAAGATATGTATGTTTGTTGGATTACGTTCTTGTGCTTGATCCAGACGTATATGAAATGCCGTATCAATAGCAGCCGTTGTTGCCTTTATCGAAATATGTTCTCTGTTTATGTGTTGATCGTGTGTAAATTTTAGATGAACTCGTACGATTTCCTAAGCAAAATCTTGAAAAGAAAAACGAAGCGAAAATACGTAAACCCGTCATGTAATATTTCTGGCCTATATTGTACGTACCTACATTATACTACACTAACACACGACGTCCACGAAAACTGAATAAAAATGAAACTATTCAACGTAACTATACAATGAAACTTTAAACTCTTCAAGTGAATTCGCGAGAAAACGTAGCAATAAGATGTCAATGCTGTAACGGGTCTTTTGCCCTGAACGTCAAAAATATTGAAAGCAATGTTATTAATTAATGTACAACACGTTGGCTTTTTTTAAGTAAATAAAGTGAGAACTTTAATGAAATAGCGATGTTTTTACTTTTCCGTCTCGGCCGCCTCCTTATACCTACACGAAAGAGCTATTCAAAGAGACGAGAGGGAGCAGAAAACTTTTTCTTTATACAAATTTTCCTTGCGCCGCTTTTCGCTCGAGTGTTCCTTGCGCCTCTTTACCCATTTCCTCCTTTCACGTTTATTCTCCTACACTCCAGTCTCTCGCTCCTCCTCCTCTCTCCCTTGCCCAGAAGATTCCCAACGAAGGCTGAAGTCGCTGCTGCGTAGAGCTGCATTGCGGTTCGCCAAGGAAAACTCAACGAGTTGCGGTAAAATATATTTTCCGTTCTATCTTTTATTTTAATACTGTTTCCCCGCGCCGCGTTGTAAAAGTTACGGGACAGTCTTTTTTTTTCTCTCGGCGACGCGCGGCACTCATTTTATTGCGGATCCGACGCTTTTATTCCGTTTGACGACGTCAAAAGCGGCGGCGCGCGGCTATTTTTTTTTTCTACGCGCGGAAAGAAAGAGGCGCGCCTCGCTCTTCTTTTTACGTCAAATTCAATAAGTTCGACTGACATCATTTTTTTTTCTGCTTAATTTGCAGCGGAGCTTGCTCTTTTCCGTTTTATTTTTCATTTCTTTATTCGATCGCGAAGCCACCTCAATACGGTTTTGCATAATATATACTTACAGAAAATACTTTAAGTCACTTTAGTCTAGAGAAACGCACTTGACTTAATAAACAGCAATTGAGTAATTATTTTTATTGTTTACAGGTTCTTTGAATTGTAATATAACTTGAATTTATTTGTTGTAAAAAACACATCTTTCATAAATTCATTAACTAAACTATTCATTTCTGTACGTTTTGACGTTCGCATTCTGGTGTTTATTATTATATAATAATTGTTGTGCTATTGTCATGCAAATTAATAAAATTCAAAGGGAAATATTGCATGAGAAATTAATTTCGACGTTGAAAAAGCTTCACTTTAATAGACGCTAAACGAAAGTTAATTTATTGCAATATTTCTATAATGATTAAAATCGCTGTTTCGTTTTGTTGCATGTAGATTTGCATAAGAAGGCTACTTGTTATTCATTATTCTACATAAACAAATACAATGGCGATTTTTTCGTATATGGAAAGGAGCGTATGGTTGTGTTCTAATCCTCATATCACGTACATAATGTGTATAACATTTATAGGAAGACGACAAAAAAATAAGAAGAAAAGTCAAGCCGGATACCGAGAAAATCGACAAAGTCGGGAAAGTCGATGAATTTCCGAGCGAATTCGAGTGTTGCTTTTGTACTACAAAGGTATTTACATATAACAGCATCCTCACAATTCTTCCGAAATCTGTTACTTATACCTGTGTAAATACTTTTTGAAATTATATATTTTTTCTACGTTCAAATATATCACTGAAGTTATTATTACCCGTGATCAATGTTGTATCACCAGTTTTTTGATATTTTCAAAGAGGTTTATTTTTTGCTTTTATTTTCTTGATTTATTTCTCAGTAAAGTTAATTTTCTGCAATTAAACTCAATGAGATTACTTAGTATTTTACTACGGAATGAGTGTATAAATTTATTTCTGCTGCTGGACAATTATTTCTTTCTCGTTTTTTCTAGTTGTCGATTTATTTTTTACGTTCACACAATAATCAGCAAAAAACGTAAGTCCTTAGATGTACCAATCAAGTTATATATTGGTTATTTTATTTATTTTAGTTCTTGAAAAGAAACATCTTCACAAGGCATGTTCCGTGGTAGAGTAGTACTGTTGTGAATAACACACAATCCTAACGATACTGACGACAAGTGCGTTTGCATAGTTTTCACATGAAACTACACTTTGTGTCGTTGTATTTGCACATCAAATCCATGTGTATGTATTGTCAATTAAAATCGTTCGTTTACTTGTGTTGATGAGCTTGATTATCATTATTATTTTTTGTTGTACTTGGTGTGCTTATTTGAATTTTTATATACATACATTTCTGTATTTATTCGTAACATTAATTAATATTTAAACTGAAAAGCCTCGTTTAATCACCAATTTATAACTGTATTTGTTTCAATTACACTTTCGACGTAAGTACTTTCATTTATCCAATAATGTGTGTTTTCATTTAAAAATCGAGTTAAACAGATGATAAAGTATAAATTGAAATCAACATCGAATTTCCTTGAACTGTATATTATAAATAAATAAAAGTTCAAATAAAACGGTATAGCTTAAATATTAAATAATGTTTGTTGATCAATTGTTTTTTTACGATTTCTTTAATGCTGAACTAAAGTTTAAAGCGGTTATTATACTTGTACATAGTACTGTAATTAATGTGTTGTAATGTATTTCATCAGAAAATTAATCAGAAGTATGCAAATAACTTGTTACATGATCATATTAAGAAATCATTAATTAATTAAATTAGCTATTTGAAACGAATCTCATAATAGAACTCGAAGAAGGCGCTAGAATTCACTAGTTCGGCTCATTCAAACGTAGCTTCTACGAAAGCCACTTAGCTCGTTTCTTCACTATACGTGATATCAGCAAAAACGAACAATCAATTCCCTCTACGGCAGAAAAAAGCTTCACACTCGAACACCCGATGCTTTCAGGGTTATAAAGAGCACAGGGACGCGGAGGACATCATGCCACTGTCCACTAGCGACTTTAAAAACACAGTGTGTCACGAGCTGAATTCGTTAAGGGAGAGCAACATCGATCAGATGGCGATGATGAACGAGATGCAGCACTTTCATCAGCTGCACCAGCAGATGCTCATGCAGCAGCAGCTACAGCAGCAGCAGCAGCAACAGCAGATGCAGCAGCAGCAACCGCAGCAACTGCTGATGATAGGCTCGAGTCAGCAGCAACAGCAGCAGCAACAGCAGCAGCCCCAGCAACCCTCCGGTACGGAATCGTCGACGCTCAGCAAGTACTACAGCGAGAGAGGCAGCGTCGACAGTTCCGACACGTACGCCAGTTGCCAAACGCATCCTTTCTACTCCGAGGTTGGTTTACTTTCTTTTTTTTTTGTGTGTACATCGGCACTCGCTAACGTAGTGGAAACGGCCGGCATCAATCGGACAAAGGGTTTCGCGGAAACGCAATTTCAGTTTGGAATTGACTTTTTTCTGCGTTTATGAAAAAAGTTTTTGAATCGCGTAGGAATTTTTCCTGGGATCGAAATGACGTTTGAAACGGAAATTTATTCCAGATTTCATTAATCGTGGCTGTTGTTTCCAGAAAATTGAATGCACTTACTAATGAGCCTGTTTATCGCCGGATGACCTACTTTTTAAAATCACAAACAGCTTTATAAAAATTATAAATATCAATTAACATATTTTTAAATTGATTTTAAATTGATAAAAAAAGGTTTAAGTTAACTTGAATATTAATTTAAAATTTAAATAAAATGAAATATTTAAATAAGTTGTTATGGATTTTTAGAGCTTCGCTGAAAAATAATTTTCTAGTATTATGCGCTGCAAATTTAAAGCTTTTTCATTAAAAGTAGCTTCACGAGTAAGTTCACAAACTATAAAATAAACGTTAAAAATTTTAAAAGAAAGGGCGTAAAAATAAGTTTTCGACCTAGTTTAACGTCGAAAATAGTTAATTTACGTTAGATAAGTAACCGCTTACACGAAGTTGAATAAAATCTAATATATAAATGTACTATTAAATATATTATACTTGATATAAATTATTATAAAAAAATAAAATTCCAAATTTATGATACTGCGCTAAAGTGATATGACCAAAAACCAAATGAATTGTGTTCTTTTTTACATTTTTAATATAATATTTATATTTAACATTTTACGTAATAAAAACCAAAAATTCTTCTTACTCTCGAATTCTTTTTATGCAATCTACTAAAGTACGTATCTTTGTGCCTAATAGACAAGAGTTTCATAACTTCATAGCGAATACAATCCTTGATTAGTAATTAACTAGAGACCTGAATGAAAGGTCTTTACACTCTTACTGTACCACTTTAAAACAGTTGTATTCTTCGTGTCAGTACCTCGAAACATGTTTATAGACAGTTTATAAATCTGCGTCGACCGGAACACTCAAATGCATAATGAAATTTCTTCGATGCTTCACAGGCCTACTTGTCTTTACTTACCTCGAAAACATCAATGATTTATAAAAGATAAACTATGGAAATCGTGATTATACATTAATTTTTTTCAAGAAGCCCTGTACAATTCGTTTGAAAGTTTTGCAGAACAGGTAGTAAAAAGGCTAGATTTTATTCTTTGTATCACCAAAGTATGACACAGCTTATATTAAATAAGTTCGGGTGCAAACATCTGCACAAGTAAAAGTTTTCAAATCTTTCCTTTTTATTAAATGGCAAGACGAGCAGAACAGGGAGGACGCTTGTTAACTCGGCCCGAGGAAACGAAAGCCGAAGGCAATCAAGCAGCGATTTTCGCCTCCATTACGTGCTCTAAATAAAAATGTGCCTCGTCCTTACAGAGCGACCTGACGGAGGAGGCGGACAGTAATTTGTACGTGAACCCGCTGGAAGGGAGCGCGGACAAGAGCCATTCGAACGCCTGCGTGAAGAAGTCGGCATCGGGGGAGGTATCCCACGTGGCCCTGAACGTTTCGCCGAGCGCCGAGTCCCTCAAGGAAATTAACACGCCCGCCAAAGCCAGCAGTAAAACGAATGTGAACGAGGCGATACCGAAGCACCGGAAATCCCGCATTCAACAGGTGAGAAACAGTGAACTGCCGAGCGAAAGAGCCGAGGAGAGAGAGAGCCCGAGTGTTCTGTAGGACTAGTCGTTAAAGTTTTTATCGGAGCTGCACCTCTACCTCGGCCCTGAGCTTGCATTAAAAGAGTACCGAGGGGGCGGGACTGCTTTCAACGCCGATTAAGCGCGTCGCTCTTTAAACGCAGGGGTTATTAATGAAAGCCCGCGACGAGGAAATCTCCGTGGCGAAGGAAGGAAGAAGCGTCGACGCTCGCGGTCGTCTGCTTTACATAAGTGCAGTTAGCGGTTTAGTCGAGGCGCGGAGTAAGCTTATCTCGAGAGAAGCTTACAGCCATTAATTTCGAAAGGCAAACTTCGAGGCTGTGTAATGTGGTCGCGAGCTCTTCTTTTTTTTATTAATTTACCTGTACTGCGGTGATCCCGTGTTTTTGCACGATAAAAATAAAGAATCGCATTTTTTCAGTTCAAGATATAATGCGGATGGAAAAAAGAATTTTTATCAGAAGTATTAAATTATCGGATGCAGTTTCGATGGAAATTTAAAAATAAACTGGACTTTTCGTATTCTAATTGAATAAATCAAATTCTGAATAAGGTTTAAAATTGGTCGTATCTATGCTCGTGATCTATTCAGAAATTTAATGTAACTAAAACTTTAAGAACGGACCATCGATCGCATAATTTAAAAATGCCGAAGAAAATTAAAGTTTTTAATAGATCGTTTTATCGTAGCAAGAGCTTTTAAAACAGTTTTCAAGAAAATTCTTTCAACTTTCTGAAACAAAAAATGGAAACGGAAGTAACAAAGTTGAAATTTACATTTATCTTTGATCTATGATACATTAAAACATCAAAAAATAATTTAAAAGCATCGCAAGGCTAATTATAGATAATAATGTCTTTCGAAGATATATTTCTTCGATACAATTCACATTGAAAAAGTACTGGAAATAATTTGCAATTGCCCATACATAAATATAAAAATTGGAAAATTTCCAACACTTCTTTTTCTGGTATAACGAATATTGATGAATTCAAATTCATTGGAAGGTTAGACAAGGTTACATAAAGCTTAGAGTTTGAGGTTTTGGTAATAACTGTTATTATTTTGTATAATTATATTGTAGAAAATGGCAATTTTAAGTAAAACTAAACAAACAGACAGTAAAATTAGATTTGAGTAACTTTTTTTGAAATAATTATATCAAATATTATTATATCAATTTACTTTTAAAGAACAAATTGCATTAAAGTATATATCTACAAGTTTTCCAGGTTGAAATATTCGAAATTGTGGATAAAGATGCGTAAGTCCACTTTACCTCGGAAATCGTTTTACTATGTACTGGCCGTCCCTCTTTTTTATCTTACCTCTTGTACAGATATTTCTGAATATTTATTCTCCAATATTTAAACCCTTTCCCACATCGTTACACATTTGATATCTTTTAAAAATTTTATATTTAATCTTCTTTATTTTAGGAAAGTAAAGGCATATTGATTAATTTTTTTTAAAATCAAAAAAATTCTTTTTACTCGTTTTAGAACTAACTAATAAATTCTGCTTAATATTTATTCAATGATAAAAAAATGTTTGGAAAATAAATGTTTACTTGATCGAACAATAAAGTGAGGTATAAATTTGATTTCGATTAAAATACTTTTGAATTTATAAAGAAAAAAATCAGTTGGTTATTTTAATTGGCATTCCTGTTACATATATCGACATTGCAAACAATTTTGTACATATTATGCACAAATATTTTCGTAATTGTTTATTGTAGTATATTCGTATTTTACTATGCACCATTAATATAAATCCCAATTTGAAATTTAGTTTCGAATGATAACATGTTTAATGTAATAAGCTACTTGAAAAAAGTTTGTTTTAATTATTTTTTTAAATTTAACTTCCGTAATACAAATTTTAAAAGAATAAACATTCGTTTTTTAAAAGCAGGTAAAAACACGAGACGAATTGCGTTAATTCTAAACAAGACTGGATACAGCAATAATTTCCCTGTACATAAAAATAATACGTTCGATGTATCGCCCCAAAAGTGCCAAGCGATTAAAACTGAATCAGTATCGTACCGATTTTCAGAGCGCGCAGCGTCAGCGCGCCCAGTTCGTAACCAGCAGCTCGGAGGCGGGGAGCGGTCCATCGTCGGGGCTGCGCGAGGAGCTGACCGGAAGCCGCGAGGACAACAACAACCAGCAGCAGTTATACAGCAGCAGCAGCGGCAGCGCCGTCGCAATCGGCAACAACAGCGCCGGCGGTCCAAGCAGCAACGGCAGTGGTGGCGGCGGCGTTGGCGTCGGGCTGCGGGGCGGACGAGGCTCCCAGTTCACGCCGGTCAACAGTCTCGCCTCGGCGACGCGCATCATAAACCACCACCTCTTCGGGACGATCGCTAGTTCCAAGCACAACACCGGTAATTGACTAACAAAACCAAGCAGCCATTGCCAAGTAAGCCGCACACGCGCCGCCACAATGTAGATTTTAATATACTCTTCCACTTCTTACTCTTTGAGTTTTTCGAGGTTCTATCGAGGTTACGCCGATACTGATATATATATATATAGTTTGTTAATTATTACGCAGATCTATGCTACTGAGACTAGAGCTGTTTTATTGTAAATAAAGAGCAGGAGAGAGATGATTATTTATCACGATTGTGCGATGTTGTTCGCGCGCTCGCAAGCACCACTGATATTTATGGGTGAAATGCCGATTTACACAATATTGAGGACACACGAGAGTGCTTGACGATTGTTGATCATTATGCTGTGAGATTATTATTATTAATATTATTATTATTATTATTATTATATACATAAAGGATTTATGGATTAAATAATTATTCGGACGATCGAGGTATATGGCACGAAGAATAAAAAAGAATGGAATATTTATTCGTGTATGCGTGTCCTCGTGATTAAGAGAAAAAGAGAAGGAATGAATGACCTTATTTATATATGATGATGTGCGCGATTGACAGTACAAAGCACTTACAATATAAAAGTGATTTGATCGATGAACGATAGCAATAAAGTTCTGCGTTTTAAGCAGAGAAAATCTATTATCGAGTTCACTTTTCTATGAAGCTACACACCCCCTTTTGTAGATTTACACTTGTTGCTTTTATTTTCATTGTTTTCTTTTTCTTTTTTTTTTCTTTTTTTTTTATACAAGTAAATTAATGTTTGCATTTGATTTATGTCTCTAAACAACAATTCTTTCATAACAATAGTAGGTGGGTATCTCTGTTGATAGTTTGAATAATCTGTCGTGCTGTGTGTAAGAAGAAAATAAAAAGGCGTATATCCGTGCAATAACAAGATAATGAATCTGAAACGGAATTCAGACACTAATATAGCACCCATTATATATATGCTTCATATAATCTGCAGCTTCAACCGTCACAAGCCACACGACCTGCTGGACATTTTCAAATTGAGTCATCACCGCCATTCGCTTCTTCCAAAGCACTAAAAAAAAAAAAAAGAAATACGAGTACCTCAGATGATGCATGCATGAAAGAGTTGAACAGGCCTGACCTTAATGGTGGTTTATCGAATCAAGACTCGATTGCCACGTCGTTCAAAAGGAAGATGAGCGTTTTTCTTTATTTCTTTTTCAAACAAGATGAGCTTTTGTTTCTTAATTGAACGTGTTTTTTGTTGTAAAAATTAATGTTGTTGATTGATGTTGATGTTTTAGTTTTCTTTTTAACTATTATTGAAATAAGATATAACGAGCTGTAATAAGAATTCATTTTATTTCCTATTATTTTATATATAAAATATGTGCTCCTTTCTTATTTCATGTGATGCTTTTAATTTACAAAAAAATTAATATTGACTTACTGGACATGACCGAAAATCAGTTTTTTCAGAAAAGACTCTTAAGCGATGAAAAATGCCGTTTGCTTCCTTGAAAAAGAAACGATAAAGGAACAAAGAAAAAAGCTGCCGATCGATTTGCTAGCATTAAGGTCCTGGGATAAGAGGAGATGAAATTGCCGCAGTTCTTCGTCACGCTTCATCGACCACACACGAGTCCAACTTACAATTAGAAATGCCTTAATCAGAATTTGCACTATGCGGAGTGATCGCTTCTCTTTAGTGCTAACACAAAATTTTTATATTCGCCGCGATTATTATGGATGACAAGTGTTTTGCTTTTAGCGATGTTTTATCTAACTTTTACTGCCAATTGATAGCTGAAAAATCAAATTTGAAGGTGACGTTTGAGTTTTTTAAATATCACACAATTATGTTTTATTGTGATATTTGAGAATTAGCGTCGTTTTTTTAACTATTAAAGAACATTTTTTAAAACAGACTTTTGCTCGCGACTTCCACTTTTGAAAGAGCGTTTTTAAACAGTCCGCATTTTCTGTCATTTTCTTTTGGGAATGTCGCTAGAGGCAAATCAGAGAATAATCGCGGAACGAATATCAGAAAGTCTCTAAATCGGTAAAGAATCAATCTGCTCAATCTCACAAGCAAAGAACAAAAAAAAAAAAAGTTGAGAACCTGCCGGTGAGTGAGCGAGGCAAGGAAACAAGAGTTCTCATATCCTATGTGTGCCTGGTGAACGTTTTTCAGGAAAGTCCGCCGCAAGTAAGCTATCACTGTCCGCCGACTCGATAGACAGCGAAGCAACGCCGTTCATAGAAAGGCATCGCATTTCAAAATCTATATTAAAGAAGTCCGAAAGCAGCAATAACTATTATAGCAATGCCGGTGGTGACTCGGACACCGAGAAGCTCATTGGCTATGACAATACGTCCTGCACGACGGCCATGTGCGACCACGACGGCGGGCTAACACTGATGGGCGACGCATTCACGAATGTCTACGGTACGCGAGCAATAAAGCAAAACAAAAAAAAAGAAACATCAATAATTTTTCACTAAAGAAACCAGTGGCTTTCAAGTCCCGTATTTGTATCATCTTCCCGTATATATTATTGTAACTTCACTAACATTCACTTCGATATTGTCACGTATGTGTAACCCACGAGTGCATTTTGCTTGTAGTGGTATCAAAAGACGTTGTTGTAATGATTTTTTTTGTAGATTCGCATTTTTCTAAAAGCAAGAATTTTAACTTTAATGCACATTTGAGCCGCACAGAGTGATATCTGGATATTGCCGGTGAATTTAAAGCTAACTAGATGATCGATCGAAAGCGAGCAAACTGGAAGTAACCGGTTATATTCTCGTGCGCTTATCCATAAATTTCTAACTTTTTCCTGGATTCCCTAAATCCAGGTCAAAGATCAAAAGTTTACTTTGCTTGGAGAAAGTTATAAATAGTTTTTATAAATAACATATTGTAGAATGTTTTTCAAGAAAAAGCTTATTAAATATTTTATCAATCTACAAGAAAAATCTTTATGTCAGTAAAGGTAAACTGCATTACCCTCTGCGATTCCATTGTTAACTAACATTCATCTTAACATTTATGATTAATAACTGGAAAAGTGGTTGATAAAATGTGTTAACGAATTTCATTACAGATATAACAAGGATATAAAAAAAGTTTGCATCAATAAAACTCGCTCTGCTCTTAAACCTCGACTTCATTAAGAAAGCAGAGAGAGATAGAGAGCAAAATCTAGTAATACGGAAATCGTGAAAAAAATTGTCGCTCTCAGCCTCTCTGCGATTTTAATAAAACTCGAGAAGTGCTCGAAAAGCTTTCATTGTTACGCTTCAAAATCATGTACCCTTTCAGATTGCTTTCAGCAAAAAGGAATGAAAATGCAAAAAAAGTCTAATTGAGCGCGGAATGAATCGTTACGCGAAATCACCACTTTTCCAATACTTTTTCCATTTGATATAACATGTCAGCCGGGAGTTAGGCCATGTAACGAACTTCGAATCCACATTAATGAAATGTTATTGTACCCTATCTGCGGACAGATCCGAGTGAGGACAAAAATTTCATACCCAAGTTACCTATATCGCTGTTCGGTGACGCGATGGAAGGTATTTTAACACGATCATTTTTTTGTAACATGACGCACACGCATAATTTATTTATCTTGCTTTAAACTTAACACCCAGTGGTAAAAATCGATACTTATTAAAGTTCTAAAATATGTTACTGCTACTCTAATTGTGATGCAATTTCTTGCCTATTGATAAATATCTTTCAATACCTCAGCACAATTACACTGTATATTACACTAAATATTTAAGAGTTATCACCGCTATTATCTTGTGTGACTCACTAAGCTTATCTTTTACATCAAATAATGAAGTATTTATGAGTATTTTGAAAACAATTACCACGCGGTGTAAGTGCCTCTGTACGATTACATATAATTTATTCATAAATTTTTGTTTTTCATTTCGTTTTCGTAATGATTTTTTGTTAATTAGCTCGCTTTCCAATATGAACAAATATTCGTAATTGCCAGATCTCATTTCAACTCAAACTATCATCCTTGACATAAACCGCGGCCTTTTATTGTACACCTGATAAATAGTGTTTCAAGTAGTTCGAGGGCAGTATTTTATGGACTGTAGAGCTTTTTTAATGACGATTGTTTGACACGCTCGTATGCCTTCCTTGTTACTACAAATATCTCGACCACTTTTGTTTAAAAGAAAAAATGTGGTGATGTTTTTGTGAATAATTACATTTTGCAACATAAGGATTGTAATATTTAGAAATAATTAGAAGAATGTTCTTTTGCTAGTAATTTTATTAAAGCACGTTACAAATTTCACCCTGCAGAGCTACATTTTTTCAAGCTATTACCTTAATAAAAAACAGAAGCGTGCTAAAAACCAATTTGATGTTGTCTTTGAATAGAGTGAAATTAATTAAGTTCAATAGAAAAGCTTAAAGCAGCATGGACGCTTGCATGCGTCGAGCTTTGCTTATTACATTTTTGTGTCGTCGGTATAAAAACCGTTTTAACGTTGATGAAATTTAAGATAAACTACTGTTATAACCTGCTGAAATGATTTGCTTCGACGAATAATCTACGATTTTCAAATAAATGTAACAAGAAAATGTGACATTAAGAAAAAATGTTAGGCAAGGGCCAATTTTTCATTTGATAAAATGCGGAATCAAAAATTTTATTAAATTAAAAATTTTACAGTACTTTTTTTCTACTCTCTTAAATAAGGTTGATTAAAGTTGATATACTCGCAATTAACTTAATCCAAACTTGTAGTTGCTTACTTTAGCTTCAAGGTAGGATTAAAGGATCTTAGTGGTTTCATTTGCATTCTAAGATTAAATTGAATTGGTCCAAGTGCGTTTTTAAATTGAGAACCCTTAAGAATTTGAAAAAGATATTTTAATATCCGTAAATTCTTCTCATTGAAGACATAATTTCAAAATCATTTAAGTAAAATATGATAAAATTATTCTACTTTGCATGGTTGCGTATCACTGAATATTCGTTTGTAAGGTGGAACATTCAATCATAATCCACATTGTGTTTTCATTGATTTTCATAAATCTGATTCGTAATCATTATTAGTGAGCATATTAAATCTTTTTGTTAAAAAGCTACTTTTCAGAATATGAGTAAAAAAAATTTAGATGACACGTCGTTCAATTTAATGTATGCCATTATTTAAATATAGATTTCGTAGGTTAATTTAAGAGGCACAATTCCGCAATCCATTCACAAAAACCGTTTGAAACATATAGAGAACAAACCCCATACTGTCACAATCAAAGCATAACAAATAACAAATGAATCACTGACTCTAAGTAGCAGCGACAATAGCTACTCCCGCAGAGTCGATAAAATCTCCCTCCAAACGCCGAGCTAAACCGAACCGCTCTTCTTTCAGAGGAGAAGCAGGCCCGCGACGAGGCGATGCAGGAGAACAAGAACAAGCGGGCGTTCGAGGAACTGCGCGCCCTGAAGCTGAAGCCTCGCTTCAAGGACCCGCTGGACTCGACGCCCTCGTCCCAGCGCGAGAGCTGCAACCAGTCGATCCTCCTGAGCTCGCTCAGGCCGCAACGACCCTCGAAGAAGCTCACCGTTCAGATCGACAAGCGGCAGCAGCAGTCGAGCAGCAGCGGCAGACCCAGTCCGAGTCCGGGCGCCCACTGTCTTCCCCAGGATTACCGACCGACCTCGTAGTGAGAGATAAGCAGGAGGATCCGAGAGAGAGAGAGGGAGAGAGAGAGAATGTTAACATACCGTAGCGTCAGACACAGTAGGAACTTAGACAGCGACATCATCGCAGTGCCTGACTCCGAAGGGAGGACCGAGTTTAAGCTACGTTTTAAGCGCCTGACCTCTTCCTTGCCATGATTTTAGAGCGAATTCAATGTTAACAATAGGCATTGTTATTTATTGTTGACTCGTTGACAAGTTGTTTTTGTTATTCTGTCGAGCATACCTTTTTCTACACATGTTACACATCGGGTATTGTAATACTATGCTCTTGCATAAAAATCGTTCTAATGCAAACAGGATAGACGATTTGTAAATTTACGCAGAGTTACAGGAATTGTTTGTGATTTTAAATAATTTTTTATTTAAAACAGAAACTGCATTTAAATAGTACAATTTAATCTTAAAGAACTATGAAAGTTTATTATTGTTAGTTTATTAATATTAAAATGAAAATTTGAATAAAATTTTGAAATTTAGCAAAACATTCACTTCGCTGATATATGCATTGACAAAAGAAAATATTCAAATTTCCGAAAAAGGGATATTTTGTTTCATTTCAAGTTCAAATTTTATAAAGGAATTGTATTGGCTTATATTAAATTTTAATTATTTATTTATATTTGAGTTTACAGTGTAAAAAATTTTAAATTTGGTTTAGAAGTAATATTAAGTCATTGTATATAGTAATTTATATGCGTATATTTAAGTATCTAAAGTTTTGTTACCTGTTTTATATTTTATTTACAAAATATATTTTGTTAAAATTTTTACTAAGTTACTTTTACTTTGAACAATAATTTAAAAAAATATATTTTTATGAGTTTCTTAAAGAGTTTATTAAACAGCTTATAAGATTTGAGTGATAAATTAAATTAAAAAATTACAATAATTGATTTACCTGGTAAAGCAGAGTAATTAAGAGATAAAAAATAATTTAAGTTTTATAAGCTTCGTCCTCCTACAGAGTCTTGACTCAATGCTAACTATACTTCCAAAAAAGGTCAGTGGATTAAAGACAGCATTATTGTAAAATGTGTAATATAAAAATATCAAAAGAATTGAAAGGTTGATGTACAGAGCGCGTACAAGACAAAGAAGTAAGCGAGAAAAAAAATATATGAATGACAAATGATATAAATCTATGAAAAAGAAGCAGAGACGAAGAAATATATATATGAAGTTGACAAAATAAAGAAATGTTGGAAAACGAGAAAAAAAACGTTACAATAAAAAAGTCTCCCCTTTAGAGATTCACCGTAGCATATCCCAAAGTGCATACCAAATCTAGTTTGCAATATTCGAAATACCTGCAGCTAGATATAAAGAAATATATTCACTTAGGTAATGTCCCTTGTAAAATATGTGTTATAGCGGCTCGACTGTGTTATCGATGACTTTACCATAGTTATTAAGGCATTATTAAATGGCGACGACGACGCGAGATACAATGGAGTTTAGGTAATAATTAATGTGATCAAATATGTACATTTCAGTCAGGCTTCCGAATGTAATTAGACAGATCCCAGCAAACGCAAATTGTAACGACCTTGCTGCAGTAGTGTTATAACGATGTAAACACTTATTTTTTTTAACAACGAGTCTTTATCGAATGTTATGCGGTAATATCTTCGTACTTATTAGAACTAAAGCGATGTATTAGAGTAAAATTATAGTAAACATTAAGTTCTTAGGCCAAAGAACAGTTTGAAATTCGGAGATATCAGAAACCTGCTGCATAACACGCGGTACTGAATGCTGCACTAATAAGATATTCAATTCTTTGTGCGACTTCTAAGGGACGCTGAAAATCTCGCTGAAGGCGCACAAATCAATTGCGTATGTATTGAATGTCGTGAAAAATGCTGGCTAGAAAATTAGAAGCGTTATAAACAAATGTGTTTGCTGGTTTCGAAAGGCAGGTGCACTGTTTTACCGGCATTACTGTCATCGCACACTCAGCATATTGTTATGTACACGCGCCCTTCGTAATAAGAATAAGTCAGCTCACTAAACCTGCGAGTAGCGAATGTTCTCCCCTGTTGACTCCACCTTACGTTCATTCGGACTTTCCGTTTAACTCTCGAAGCTTCTCTGTAACGACGTATAAGTAAAGATGAAAGCAGTAGCGTTAAAACAGTAAAATAAGATAAAATGCAATGTCTGTAATTTTTCGTCAAGTTACGTAGTTTTGTACGCTGCGAACACAAATTTTTAGCCATATTGCCGCCTAAGGTAAAGCATATTGATATATATAAATATATTAGCGAAAGAGAACTCGCAGGCTTTCTTTCATTTCACTAAATAACAGAAGCTACTAAATGACCTGATAAGTGAAATCGAAAGAAAATTGAAACGTTTGGCCGAGCTTTCGAGTCCAGTACTTGCTTAAAATTGTAAGATACAGGATTAAGAAAGTGTTCGGTTACTGCTTTTTCTACTAAATCTTCATCCTTCGACCCGACAGAACGATTGCTTTTTAACTCTTGTTTCATTATGCATCAATGCTGCTGAAATTTTAACATTTCAAGTATTCTAGGATCTATAAAGAAATTGATTTCTGGTCCAATACGGTAATGGGCAATGTTTGGAAAGCATTTTTTAACACTTGTAAGATTTTTATGATATATTACAATACTATGATATTTACGAAAATAATGGAACTTTTACCATTTTTGTAACTATATATCAATACTGAGAATCCATTTAAATTATATAATAGATTAAACATCGTACGTGCTAATAATCTCATTTTAAAAAGAAAATAATTTATCACATATTTATATATAAAGACATAAGCAATTAGTAAAGTAAGTATATTATAAACTAATTTTTTATTTCTACTAAGAAAAAGATGAAGATTTTAATGAAAAATTTTAGAAAATAAAATTAAGGATATCTTTAAAAATATCTCGGTTTTAGAAACATACAAAGCTTTATCTTTAAATATAATAAGGAATTATCTGAACCATTTGTTTTTAAAGCCACACATTAGGCAGCATAATGCACTTAAACATTTCAAGCGACTACTGGACTGCGAAGAAAAGAGTTATGTTTCGAAGCCTGATTTACGTATGGCTGTGTTATTATCGCGAACATATACATATATAAATAAATATACAAAATATATATATAAAATACGGCATGCGCGATCTCACGAATGCAAAATGTCGAGTGTAAGTAAAAAAAAAAGAATATGAATTAAAAAAAAAGACAAAGTTTCTCGCCCTGCCTCCGCCTCTACGAAGCTCACTCGACGATTCGGTCAACGCGAACTAAATGAAAAAAATAATCGGGGAGAAAAAATGCGCGCGCCTCGTTTGTAAAAATATATATATATAAATTCGCAATTTGGTTTTGTGCCTCGTGTATGTGTGTCCGCTCGTGTGCCCCCAGGCCGGATGTTTTTTCAAAAAAAATATATATATATATATTATAAAAGACAGAAAACAAATCTATTGAAGTTATTAAGATGTAAGTCACGTATAAAAAGAAAAAAAAAAGAAAAACAATGAAACACTCGCAGCGCGATGCAGAGAAGCGATATGTGATATGTTACTGTCGCCGATCATCCGCCTAAACAATTAAAGCCAGAAATATTCAAGCGCCACTTAGTCGCATTACGTAGAAACGTCTCAACTGTTGTTTGTAAAATACAATGCGTCGATTGACACAAACGACCGAGCACGAAAATTATTGCAAATTAGAAAATTTACAAGTTATCGAACTCTGAGATCTTTTGTATATTCGTATGAGTTTAGTACTGTAAGAATAAAGGTATGTAGTTTTAGTTACAGGTTCGGTGAGCGATTTTTTTCATACTCGGGTATTTAGGCGTACATTGGCAATCAAATTTTATGCAGAAAGAAATACGTAAGTTGTAAATTAATTGAGGCCAGTTCGTAATTATTAATGAGAAATACGTAATGATCAATTAAGAATTATAAAAACTTGTAGCAATTGTTAAAGCAAGATAAATATTGTCAAAGGAAATAGAAATTATATCGTTGCATTACAAAATTAAAATTTTAATAATTATTGATTATTCCAAATGTTTAAATGCGAAAAGTAATCAGTATAGATACAATGTTATTACAAAGTGAATCGATAAAATGAAAGTATGTAAAATCAATCTTTCGTATTTTATATTTATAAAATATTTTCTATAAATATTTCTTTTAAATTAATCATAAATATGGCAATCTTTGCGCAATTAATAAATGATGGTTTCAAGTAAGTAGAGCTTATAACAACATCAACGGTGTATTTTTGGAATCATCAATTCATCCAACTTTGAAGTATAAAACAAATGTTCCTCGATTTTTCGTGAATAAATAATATTTTTAATCTCACAAAAAATCGAGTTGCTATCAAAAAGAAATATTACGTTGCAGTTACTTCAAAGAATTCCAAAAATAAAGGCGTACACTTTGATTCGACATCAGCGAACGGCAAAAAAGCAAACGATAGCTTCAAAGGGGTTTTCTAATTTGCATTAATTTCTTGTTTCTCTGTAGGCGCCCAAAGACCGGCGTTCACATGTCGTTTTAAAACTTCCAATTCTGTTCTTACCCAGACCGCAAATTGAGTAGGTATTTCGTAGAAATGCAGCGATTCGTCGATGAGTGTTTTCTGCAATAGTGTTAAATTAAAGTATCAGAAAAGAGTAACGTTTATAATGTCGCAAAGAATATTTTGTGTAAAGCTGCATTGAAGTTTTTTTAAGCCACCATTTATTATTTTTCTAATCGACTGAGCAATTTGTTTCGAAATAAATCTGTTTGGTATACTTACTGTCGTTGATCTTTTAAGTTGTTCCTTAAAATCCAAATAAATAAAGCAATATATATATATATAGAATATTTTTGAAGCTAAAGTAAGTAAAACGTTTAATGGTATTAAAATTCAAAGCAGCATTACGTAAAAATAAAGAAATACATCGATTAAAATAGAAAGAATAACGAAGTGACGCACGATAAGAATAAAATACGTCGATGTTATAATATCTACGTTATAATCGTTGTTGAGATTTGCATTTTCCTTTTTTAATATATCACATATAATCATACAACGCTGACTCTTTACGAAGCTGCGGACGTGCATCGTTAACGTCGTACTGCAATATATGATAAAATACTGTTGATAGATTTCTGAGTCAAGTTTTGAGAAATAAAGACAAAAATATACGCATATTTAAGAGCAGGCAGATGTGAGGCAAACGAAGTAGCAAGTTCTACTTGGAATGCTTATTATTATTAATAAGGTATCAATGATTATAATGATGATTAATTGTCATCATTGTAGAAACTATACAACCTACTTTAGAGCCTATCATTCGCAGTCGTAACTAAGAATAAAGCCGATTTTTAATCGATCTCCTTTCAATTTTAAAAATGAACGCGGGCATTCCTTAACTGATTTATTTTTCAAAATTTCACAATTTTCACTAAACTTCAACGGCTTCGGTGCTTTTCAGCGATGAACTTTAAAATCGCATACTTCCATACTATCTCTCTCCGCTTAATTATTCCTGCATTACAAAGATTAAAAAAGCCGCTTTCACGTAAAAGAGAAAGAAATCAGACATGCAAACGTTAATACAATTATTCAGGCTCTCTCATCCACTTGCACGAAACCGAGGCACCGCTAATCGACCGCGATGAGAAGGTAATTATTAAGGAGTGCCCGCTTCCGCGCGTTCACGAGACAGCCCACGAGTGCATAAAATTCCCCTGCCTCCATCCGCGCGCATAACGTGTATGCACACCACTTTCGTCGATACATCGGTTCTAAAGCGGCTCGCTCCCCGAACAAAGTTCATTTGCGCGAAAAACCATTTATCCCCCCCCTCCCCCCCCCCCCAAGCCAGTTTCTGGTTTCCTGCGTCACCTTCCGCACCGCGCAGTCACGGGAGCGATGGGAAAAATAATAAAAAATAAAGCCACGCCGCGTTGCCGCTGACAAAACGAGCCGAACTTTACGGCTTCGCGTCAATTGAACCTAGTTCTCTCCCGGCGTGCGTCGAAGCAAAAAAACAAACAAAAAAACTTTAAAAAAAAATTGAATAACAAAAAAAGGAATATAAATGAAAATGCAAAACGCGACGAAATGAATATCTTCTGTGGCATGTTTTATTGATTTCGACTGGAGCTTATTTTTCGAATTTTAAGCGGAGGATAATTCGCTCGAGGCTTGGGCGCGTTGTAAGCATGGTGTATATTTATGCGTAACCTATTACTTGATTATTGCAACAGCGCGACGTGCAAAATGTAATAATTGACCTCGACAACAATAAAATCACTCGGCCAACTGCGCTTCGGCGGGTGATTTCATAGAGACGTAAATTTAACCGCGAATTTTACCGAGGCTTTAAAATGTTAAGTTTCTTTTTTAGGCGAGATGAGTTAAACGTGTTTGTGAAATTTCTTTTCCATCTTTTTACCGTTGCTTGCATTGTGTACTTGTCAGGTTAATTTTCAATTCTGTTTATTGCCGATATCGATTTCTGATTTATTGTCAATTAGAAATACGACGAGTAAATTGTATATTTTTATATATAGAGGAATGATTATATATGTGTAGCAACTCGTTGATTTGTCACTTCAGTTAGGAAAGGAAAGGAAATTTCACTCCATTCGACAGGAGGGGAAAGAGCGCATAATATGTAGAAAGAAAATATTTTAGTTGAAATTCGAAAAGGGCGATGTTACGATAAGGCAGGGTAAAATAAAGAATTAGAAAAGAAACAAATCAGTGGAAAGGTACTAAATGAAGTCCTTTTTTGCCGAAGCTTTTAACGCCGCGCGAGCCGTGGCTTGTTTGAAAAAACAGAAAAAACAAAAATAATAAAAAATAAAAAATAAAATAATGCGCGTCACTACGTCGGCGGGCGCCGCCGGCAGACGTCTCGCTGTCTGCGTAGCGCATATACGTTTTTTATTTTTGCAAAAGGTGACCGTATGAGTTTTTTAAGATGGAGGCGTTTTCTGAGGAAAAAAAAAGTATAAACATTAGCGCTTTTACGCGCCGTACCTGAGGAAAAAAATACTAAATGCGACTTGTTTTACCTTGTATGTTGTTTATAACGTACGACACCGTGTTGTATCATGTATAATTTTCTATTTGTTTGTAAATGATGTTTTTTAATGCGATCAATTTCGACGACTCATTGATACGCGACTTTTTTGGTATCTTGTAACAAGTACCTGCATCTCGATCGGTACCAGTCATTTCGAAATAAATTCGTGCTCGAAAAAAATTAATTGTGGCGTTCTTGATTAATTTTCCTTTTCATTACCTGTTTCCTTTTTTTATCCATAATTTTAATTTATCAAATAATTTATTGATATAATTTTGTTTATTATTTATGTGTATAATGCAAATAGATTCTATTCTACACTAAAAGTAACATAAAAGATGCTTCTATTATTAATAAAAAAGATAATTCGAATAAAATTAACTTAATTTTTTACGTTTAATATGCATATAAGAAGCTTTAGTTTAATGTTACTTATCTTTATTTTATCTTTAAATTGCAAATTTGATTGAAAGAACACCTTATTTACATAAGAAAATGAAAAAGATAAAGAAAAGAAAAGAAAAATTTTTGAATTCAAACTCCCTTTTGAATTAAAATATAAATTTTCATTGAAAGATTATTATAGGCTTAAATGAAAATTGAGTACCTAATGCAGTAAAGCTAACTGTTTAACTCCCAAGTGTGCACGTGATGCGTTATCCAATGCACGTGCATTTATTAGGTGAAGCGCAACGTTCGACACTGTCGTTAGCACTCATGTGCTCGGGTATTATTATAACTAAATATGATAAACGCGCACGAGTTACAAATATTTACTTTTCTGTTCATTAAAACGTTCATATACGTTTTCATTTATGTTTTCGAATTGCGTGGGCTGCGTAAGTTACAAATTAGAAAAAGAAAATTACATTTGCCTGCAAAGTAGACTATTATTTAAATCAAGAATTTGCTCCGTTTAAAATTTCTAATCTGTTTAGATGTACTATCTCCCCTTACTACAAGTATTTTATAGATTCATTCATAATAAATTCTGCCGGAGGCAAGTACAGAAAGTCTGCGCTAAGCCTTGTATATTTGAAAAACTTGATGATACTAGTATCGAATGATAAATTAGAATCAGATTTCTTTATTAAGATATGTTCTGTAGATTCGATTGCGTCTAAAATTTATTTTCATTTTAAACTTTTACTCATTATTAAACCACAGAAAAGATTTTGGAATAGGATATCTAGAAAGTTTTAAACATTGTGTGATTGATAAATATTTATAAAAAATATCATTAAATTCATCATAACTTGCTTTTGAAATTCCTTTAAACTTACCGAAATAATTATTTATTTTTTATTCAAAGGAGTAGAGTAAATTGTAGATTAAGAGAAATGATTAGGATGCTATATCATTGCATGCTTAAGTTTATTGCAGGATAAAAGGACTTTTAAGAATTACATACTTCATGTATAAGTTCATAACAATTTTATTACCATTCGTAGATAAAATGAAGGCTTAATAAAATAAGAATTTTCAAATATAAAGAAGATGGAACCAGTTAAAATGGCATGATTTTTTTCCGTATATAGCATGGAAGTTATTCTACAGCATTAACGTATATTACATTCCAAGACAAACGGCTATTTACGAACTTCTTTCATTTCCGGGTACAGCATACGAACTAAAAAGGTAACATAAAAGAAGAGAAGTTTTTTTTTTAGCTTTTTTAGTACTTCCTCGTTTACTTTTCAACGAATTGTCTATCTAAATAACAAATAATTTACAAAAATAAATAATGTAAAATATGGAGTATTCATGTATCTTTGGCTTTCCTTATACATTTTATCGATAGAAGAGATGCTTCAAAAATTTTCCCCAAGCCGCGACGAAAAATTCGCTGGTCGAATTTCGCCGTTGTTTGCTCTCGAGGAGGAACGTCACACAGTTGTATATAAGCAAGTGTACAATGCGTAGGTCGAAATCATTGATGAGCTTGAAATTTTCCCAAATCTCGCACGGATGAGGACAGACAGAGATAGAGAGAGAAACAGTGGGAGACAGGAAGAAGGAAGAAAGGGACAACGATTTTCGGAACATTATTTATCCGCGATTCTAAAAAAAGGAGATTGTTCGCTCGGACTTGAAGAGTTCCGCCGTCGAGAGCTTGCCGGGGTTGTCCTCCTCGGTGCCGTCAACGATTTTTCTCACTACCCGCTTTGCCAGCTCTGGATTTTTTCTCATCTTGTGGAGGAACCAACTCACCGGAATGCTGAAACGTAAAAAAGTGGAACCGTTTATAAATGAAGATTGCTCGGTGAACTCTGTATAATGTGGACTAATCTTTTGAATATTTTGAATGTGTCCATACAAAATATAATCGGGGACCTCGAGGGGAAGTTTACATAATTCATAAGATACGGAATTAAATATGGAGACAAAGTCTTTTTCTTTTTATTTAAAGTCTTTTTATAAAAATTTCTTAAATAATTAAAACAATAAATACATTTAATAAATCATTTCTTGCGTAAACTCTTTGGTCTGCAGCAAGATGCCAGCAGGCATCCATTATTATCTGAATAAACAAGTTTTAAGCCAAATGCATTTAAAAAATGTTTATCAAATGTGGTATTTTGCCTTTTGTAAAAATCGCTGAATAACAATCGGATGAAATTGTAAAATTGCCAAAAATAACTCTTCATGACTGACCGAAACTCAATGTAAGCAATGTTACACACGTCATGCACAAAAAGCCTACGTGGGGAGCGTCATCTTGAATTCATAAGTTTGAATTTTCTAATTTAGTAAATTCATAATCACTGACCTAGAAAATTCTGATGTCTATCTTTTTGTAGAAATTATGTGGGTTGTATTTTGATGTGACGAGCAACCCTAAAGATATGTGTATGTTTCGAAGTAGAAGTCTTTTGTTTAGACCCCGAGGGACGCTCTTAATTTATGTTTCGGAAATGACTCTAATAGCTCTGCAAGTAATAAACTCGTACTTGCATTATGACGATTTTACTACCAAGTGGCCGAAGGTCCGTTAGTATCAATATTAAAAACTTTTTTGTCCTAAGTAGGTAATAGTAAAAAAGAAAATGTGAAATTTACTAGGAGAGAATTTTAATACCTTTAGATTGTTGATTTAAAATCGAAAATAGTGAAATTTAGCTCTGTTATTCTATTTAAATTGATAGTGAAATTTATTTCTTTAGATACGCAAACAAACTCACTTAAAATAGATGGTTTCGGAAGACGAGAGTATCATATGCGCAGTTTTGAATGGTTAAATTTCACTAAACCTTGTTAGACAAAATACTTTATTTTAATCATATATCAATTTTATCATCAAGTGTCACTTTATTTACAACCTTTATAAAACATTAATATGAATCTTTATTTCAAGAAAAATGACTTGAAAGCCTTTAATACAAGAACTAGAACGAAGTTTCTATTTAGTATTTTAATTACTTGCCAGTTTAGAATACGCTGAGTCAGTCTAAAGTCATTAGATAACTAACATTATTGAAAATGTACCAGCTTCATTGTTTAGAAGAATTAATAATTTATAAAATTATTTATGTTAAAAATAATATAGATGTTACCTTAAATTTAATAAATTACCTGTTGAATGTAAAACATTTTTGATCATTTTTGAATAATATACGTTACGACTAGATTTAAAAATTTTTTTTATTAATAAAATCATTTTATTTACATAAAAAATGTAATAGTAAAATAAAAGTAGTAAATTTTTATTAAATTTTATACTACTGTCGCGATTGATTTCTTCCTCTTTCCCTTGTGTGCAGCTTGCGCTATAAACTTTTACCTTTTCCCACGTATGAACTTTTTCAATATGCGTTGGTTTCCCTCCTCGAGCTTATATTCATTCTAATGCCAACATTTGCTCGCGCATATCCCCGTGTACTGTTTCCATTTTCGAAGATTGTTATTCGACTTCTTCCGATACCCATTCGAAAGATTCCGCGACAAGTTTTGCATTCCCATGCACCTTTGCGCGTTGGCCCGAAGCCGCGCGATCGACTTCTCTGCTTACTTTCGAAATTGTTTGTCTTCCCCCGATAGGCGCCTCGCTCAATTGCACTTTATCATTATCCCGGTCGTAGCTTTATCAGCTTCTATATGCACGCTTTTCACGGCGTTTCACCCACCGTGCATTACGTTTTCGCTCCCTATCTGCCGTCGCATCGTTGTATGCAGACTAATTACTCCTACGTAGACGCGAGCACTATGCGAACGCGCACTAAGACCCCTGCAATTTTAGGGCGTGCGCGCGCGAAATGTTTGCTTAATGCGGTGAGGCGTACGCATGTTCATATCTGCCTGACAAACTGTCCTTTGAAATTAAGATGTATAACGCCGCGAAAGCAAGAAAAACGGCTGAATATCATTTAAATTTGAATTACGGAAAAAGTTTCAGCCTGCTCTTTTTTTTTTTTTTTTTAAATTCTTCCCGCACGAAAAACTGGGTTGGAATAAACTTTGGAATTATTTTGTTGAGAAGAACACGCGTTGTAATGAAAATTAGTATATTTTACTGCAACAGCTAACAAGAAGTTTGTTGAATTTCGCTGCGTATAATAATAATGTTTGTCACTTTACGAGTCTCGTGATTCCTTGTTACGATGCGAAATACCTGGTAAATTACTCTAATTATTAAATTAAATTTCTTTTCAAATATTCAAAAGTCCTTAAAATTTTTGCATCAACAACCAAGTTTATTTTTACAAAAAAAAACAACAACAAAAAAAAATGTAAACAGCGAAATTTGTTGAAAAAGTTTCAAGTTCCGCGGATTGTTTGCACACGCACATCAGGGTATATCCGTTTTCCCTCCGGAATTCAAAGCGAAAAATCGTTAAACCTCATTTAGAGTAGGCCTAAGGCACGCAATATTTATTCGATCATTATTCCGTTCAGCTTAATTTAATAAAAATGCTTCTCTCCCACAAACGGGGAGAAACGATTTCTACCCGAAAATAGGGGTTCCGTAGTTGTTCGAAAAAATAAAGCGCCGAATTTATTAGGAAACCAAGCGGTTTTCGAGGTAAATGGGTGTGATGCTCGCACGCATGTAGCCTACGTGTCATATCCACGTAACATAATGGCCGTTTAAAGGACTGCCGGCGAAACGTCGGCGTGTAAAAAAATAATTTAAAGCAATTTTTCAAATTCCCCGGGTAAACGGCGCCTCTGCATATATGTATCCGGGCTTACGCGTACACAGCCCGTGACTGTGTATTTGCGTGGGCGGATATGAGATTGCATGTGACCGTTTACGTATGAGTATAGTATTATGTACATAGAAGCTGACGGTACACCTCGGGTAACTAGTTGTGCATGCAACGAAATACTCGATGCGTTCAGCTTTTTTTTGCACGTCCGTGGGAGTTCTTCGTTTACGGTGCGGCAATCGTTGCGAGAAATAGAACAATATCCTTCTGACCCGAGAAATTAACATTTTTCAGACGGATTTATTCGTAGTTGAATTTTAATCAATAAGATATGCATTTTGATAAATTGCACATAATATTTTTAACCAAAAATCGTACGTTTCTACACAACATTCGAAGATAGAAGAAAATCTGCATTTACTTGGAATATTAATTATATTGGTGTTACAGTTTATAGGTCATTGACGTGCTGCACCGATATTTAATGGGTAACAGATTCTTGAGACAAATCGATTAATTGGTTTGACGGAAACCCGTTTTCGCTAACAGCACCAGCGTGAGCTCCACAGTAGGTTATCTTAATTAAGATGTAGAAAATACTGCCACAATCTGTTTGTGCATAGCGAAGTAGGCGCAACGAGTGGACAAGAATAAATTTCGACAATTTGATTAGCTGAAAAGCTAATTGTTTTAAATTCTTTTACGAGTCCGAATGTTTTATTTTTAAACCAAATTCTATTTTTAAACGGTGAATGATTTTAACGTTGTTGATTTAAAGAACTAGCATAATTGGCAGAGAATTTAGGAATAATGTCATCAATCGTAAAGAATGAAATTTTTAAAAATGAATAGATTTCATATCGATTTTTTACTTTTTTCAGTTAAAATGTTTAATTATATCATCGATTTTCAGTTATTTTATTACAATGGATTTATGATTTTACGCGTTTGATTCTATAAACACAAATGTTATCATATAGTAAAAAATTCACAAACATGGGCAACTGTTTAATGAATATTTGAGAATTATTGTTGTTATTGTTTTAAAATATTTCTGTTAACATTGTTTCTAAACTGAATTAGTTTCCACAATACGCATTGAATTAAATGTTAAGGAATGTGCAAATAACTGCTTTTGTTTTGTTATTTCTAAACTAGTTTTGTTGTGTTTATAGAAATTCCTGTTTATTTGAATTTAATTAATTTATTTAATGTTTTAGAAAAATATGCTAATTGCTACCTTTTAAATTTATCTAAAATGTATAATCTTTTTAGTAATGTCAATAACATTATATACTAATTAGCACAAACTTAATGACAAGATCTCTCAAAAGCATGATGCTACGTGTGCTCAGAGACGAAGCATGTTTATAGGTGACAAATATTTCAGTACTTCTGAATCTAATTGCCTTTAATTGCGGTATCTATAACGAAAATTTGTACTTGTAGTCTCCAACGCTTTCATAAAATTTATATTATGTAATTAGATCTACAGAAAATAAGGACTTGTAATTAATATCAATTATTAAATAAACTCAAATGTTCAGTTGACCTAAAATCAAAATTCTAATTAATGCGTATTAAATATGTTATTTTAGAATAAATAATAAAGAAAAACTTAAATTCATGAAGGTTTTGCTATTAATTAGATTATTTGTAAAATATTTGAGGATGTTATAGCTTATTATTATACTATTACGATTGAAACGCGTATAGAAACGTACTAAAGCATATGGTTAGCTACATAGTTTTAATTCAAAACTTTTTTAAGGTTTTCACGAATATCTAGAGTTGCTGCCTGAAATTTTGTTAATTAAGCAATTTATTTTACCAAAAAAATAAATGTATCTTATCAAATTTAACCCTTTCAGACCCAATGTACATTGAACGTACATACAGGGAAAACTGAAAAAAATTAAAATCGAAGGATTGAAACAATCTGAAATTTAAAATAATCTTTGTAAATAATTCTGCTGATCATTAGAGATGTATTTATACACTTATATTTGTAAGTATGCACGTATATACGTAGATATATATAAATATATATCGAAAAAAAAATTTTTTTTTTACCACTTAAATCTTATATTTAAACCATAACAAGTCAAAATATACTTAAAAAAGTGATATATCACGGCTATATTTAATTCAGTTCTGAAAGGGTTCTAAAAATCTCATCAGTAATTCTAATTTTTTTCTTTCTCCTATAATAGATAGTAGTTTTTGGAGTTGTTCTAAAAACCAGTTATAATTGTATTTCAAGGTGTTAGGAACAAGAATAAATGTTTTTTGAAAACTGTCTGTATGGATGTATGTGTGTATGTATACGCCTGGATCTCAGCTTTTACTGAACGGATTTGCATCTTTCACGATTCATTTTTTTTTGTTTAGCTTATTCGTGTTTTCGTTTTATCGTCAATTTTCGATTTGCGAAAAATTTAATTTTACTTTTTTTTAATGATAGGATTGAGATATTTGCATCGGACAAAAACCATTTTAAAGAGCATACAAAAATCTATAATGTCAGAAAAAAAAATTACTCTAACTATCATGATTCTTTTGTTTTTAACAAAAACGTGTTTTTCTTTAAAAGATTGGAACTCTTAAAATGAATTATCGATTGCTCTGAAAAAAATATTGGTAATCAAGACTGTATATATATATCTAAAATCTGTAAAAATTTCAAGCCATTTTGTCAATTAGTTTTTGAGTAAAAAGTTAAAAACTGAAAAAATGAATTTTCTATATCCAACGATTACTGGAATAAAAATGCTTCAATTGACTTGAAATTTTGGAAATTTTAATTATCCGACTTTTCAATTCGTACAGCTGAAACATTTATTAATGAAATTCTAACGACTTATTTAAAAATTCAGTTCTATTAAAGTCTAAAGGTGAAATCTTTCCAAAAAATGTTAGAACATTTTTTAAACGTGCAAGACATAATCTTAATAATTTCTTCTTCTAAATCTATTTTTAAAAACGGCTATCCTTCTGACAGCTCTTCTGTATGAACACAAGATCAGCTCAGAAGACGCCGGACTTTCCTTCCTAATGTTTCCCGGAGCGGAGGATTAGATAAAAAAGCTCGGACATCACGTACCTTTGCGGGGAATTCTGCAGCAATAGCAGCATAATCTTTTCGTATTTGTCCGGTTTGGCGATTTCGCGCTTTCCAAAACCAATCGCCGTCGAAATGTACTCCGGCTGGAAGCCTCGGATCTCCCTAGGCTTTGTACGAGGCTTTACGAAGTGTACACAGCTTCCGGAACTCGTGCCTTCGGCCAGTAGAACAGCTACGAGGGCCACGCTCACGAATACGCTCACTCGCATGTTACCCTGCAATCGTCGGACCAACGGAAAAAAAAGAACTTTCAGAGGGATTCTTAAATTTTTAAGGGACTGAATTCTTGCTGGAAGAATGAAAAGAATGAGTTATTTTTAAGCATACCAGAACATTGAATTCATGCAAAACAGAATGTGTGAGGCGAAAATTCGGAGAAATCGAATGTATTTTAGGCTTCATTTTAACATCTTATTAAAAATGAATTGATTCTAAAGAATAATTGCTCGATGTCTCGGAAATTTCGCAAATAATATTAGAACAAATGCATATAATATTTATCAACAGATATTTTTAAATGTTATTGACGGTACTCTGTCATTTTTTAATGCTTTTGCAAAAAATTTCATAATTATTCGTAAGTCCGAGCATAGCTAAATCCTTTTTGAAGAATTTTATGCTTTAATCCTCATCTGACCTGAAAATTTATTTATAAATTATCCTGCAGTCATTGAAACAAGTAATGCGGCTTATTAGGGAATTTTAAATCAATTTTTATATAGAACACATAACTTTGAATCGTGCTTTTGTAAAAATTAATGGTGGGTAGTAAATTTATAAAAGATAAATTTGATTGAATATTTCCATATTTATTTTACGTTAATGGGAACACTTATAAACTGGGTAAAATATTACGCAATGAAATGCAATACAAATTTTAAATTTACGTAGCAATGCGACTTATAACACTTTTATAAGCGTTCGTGTGATTCTAAATCTTTTTTATCTTTCTAAAAACTCTTTTATTTAAATTTTATTTCCATAATAATTCTTTGAAGATGTTTCATTTCAGAAAAATGATCACACTTTTTTAGAACTTTTTTAATCTTTAAAATATATACCTTTTAAAGGGATTTTATAGCTCATCTGAATATCTAATATCTTATTTTTATCTCATCTAGAGGTACCTTGTAACTGAAGATAGTACGAGACACATAATATAGACGTAGTAGCAAGTAGAAGGAGACACGAATGGTCAGACAGCGAAGTTAAATTTTCATCTTATGTGGGATAAAACTTAAATTAGTTTTAAACAAAAATATTTATTTCAATGAAATAAATCTAATGCGAGTAAATTTTTATTGTGTAATATAATATTAGATTAAGATATTAG
This sequence comes from Ormyrus rosae, assembly GCA_035047165.1. Classification (NCBI taxonomy): domain Eukaryota; kingdom Metazoa; phylum Arthropoda; class Insecta; order Hymenoptera; family Ormyridae; genus Ormyrus; species Ormyrus rosae. The sequence continues at coordinate 1,402,694 of JAWWML010000052.1, read as the reverse complement.
TGCTGCTAATTGTGTTTTAAATTGAGTCCTCTGTTATCTTTAGGTAAAATCTTTTTTTTGCTACAAACTAAAAAAATTTGATTAAGAAAGAAGTTTCAATAGTCGTTGAAATCTTTGATTATTCCCTTAAAATGCGATTTATAATAAATTTAATACAAGTATTTTTGCAATCGTTAATTTTTCGAAAAAAAAATTGACTGATTTCACACATTTATTTTATCAAAATCTTTCAATAATATGTAAATACATTAAAAAGAATTTTGAAAAAGTGTTAATTCGCTTTCAACAAGTATTTCATGTCCAGTTTACGTTCAAATGATGTATATAATATTTTGTTCAACATGTTTTGCCAGAAGAATATGACAGTTTTAGTAAAATATATTATTCTGTAAAAGGTTTAAAAGTCTCTAAAAGCTAAAACGAATATTACTTTTTATCGTATAAACTAAGTGCGACGTAAAATTGTTTCATATGTTTTAAGAACTAAATGAACATACGCGAGTTAATTGAGTTCATCACATCTTTTCCCGATGAAATATCTGTTTTTAGAGAAATGAAAGATAGAGGAAGTAAAAAAATTAATATAATAAACGTTAATAAAAAGTTGACAAAATTTTAAGGAGAAAAGTCGAATTACGTCTGAGATCACACGAAGAAAGGCATTATCAAAATTAAATTTCTTTTTACTATTTTTGTCAGTTTAAAAGTTATAATAATATGATATGATTAAACAGAACATTCAGTCACCAGAATAATCATTTAAAAAGAATTAATGCAAGAAAATTAATTATATCATAACTTTCCAATAATTAAATCGTAACAGTTAATTAACATTAACCTGCATTCTTGCGTGAGGTTTACATTAGCTAATACATTTTTAAAATCCTAGTAGAATACTGAGTTTTTTTTCTTGCGTTTAGCTAATAAATAGTGCATTACACTAATTGCAATGATATTTCCCTTGCCCATTAAGCAGGCACGAAAGATTCAGAAAACTTTTATTCTACAATTCCGCGTATTGCAATCTCTTCCAAATCAATTTCCAATTCCTCGAGACGATTTAAATTTTAAAAGCTCGTTTAAGAAATAAATAAAATCATTTACTTATTTACTTTCAGAAATGCGTCACTTTTCGACGAAGCTCTTACTTGTCTTATATTACTTTATCCAAATATAAAGTTTGGTCATAAGAAGTCCAAGCGTTTCACTCCGACACCGAACGTGACAACGTACCGTAATAATAACCATTAGCTCGTCAAAAATGCCAAAGAAGCCTCTATACTAATTAATACCGACGGCACAGAACTTCCGAAGCGATAAGAAACGACAACCGCAAGCCAAACCGCCTCCCTTCAAGATCGCATTAAACTACTTAATTACAGGCGCGAACGAAAGCTCCCGATCACGCACGTCTTTCCCTCCACCCTCGTTACTCGCGCACTTCCAGCGGCGGTAGCCGGGATATAAACGATAACAAAACGAAACAAAATAAGAAGTAAAAACTTCGAAAGAGTACCGCGTCCCTCCTTGGTCCCGAGCCTGGACCAGCAGCAGCGCGCTTTCCTCGCTGGCACAGGAAGGGGCGGCTAAGGTCGACGGCAGACACTCCGTCTCTCGGCGACTGAGCTACCGATTCGATCGTCCTGTCCTTTTGTAGCTACGGTGGTGGCGGTGGCAGCAGCGCCGTTGGCGCATTTCGCCGCCGCTCGTGCCGGCGGCAGCGCGCTTCCCTCTCTCTCTCCCTCGGGCTGCGTGCGTTACGCACGCAGGGGACACCGTGCCCGCTTCGGAGCTGCTGCTCTCTCGCCTGTGTCGCCGAGCCGCCGATGCAGCAGCAGCAGGGCCCCCGCCGCCGCCGGTGATTAGGCTAATGGAGTAGCGACTGTAAAATCTCGCATCGGCAAGTGCCGATTCACCCGCCGACGCCGTCGCCGCTTACTCCGCGAAATTAAGAGAGAGAGAGAGATAGAGCTCGATATCTGGGGAGGAACGAGGCGGAGATTTCGCGGGAACTGTCGGCGGAGAACTGAATTTGTTAATTAGGCTGGAAGTGGAATGCGTATGTGATGGAACGCGCTCCTGGGGATTCCGGTGGATTTTCAGGAAGTGCTCGCGCCGCTGAATCGCACGCAGGCCGCCTCTGATGGCTGAGGAGCTACATTTTTTCGATTGGATTGCCGAGTGAGAGCTTTCTTTTTTCACGCAGAACTCTTTATCTGATTCGATTAGTTTCTCCGGACGCGTGGGCGTGTAACGAATGTTGTTTTTTAATTGAAAATACACAAGTAGTAGGCGCAATAAGGCAGATTAATGCTGTTTTACAAATTTTACTCTCAGGTTTTATTCCGACTGATCACTTAGAGGCGTAGGCTTTATTATGGAATTAACTTGTTTTATTGCAGTCTCATGTATTTCATATATTTAATTACCCGATTACTTCCTACTTAAGTACTGTTTTCAAACTTCTAATACACTAATTATTAAGTTGTGAAATTTATTCCTGCTATTTGGTATCTCGGCTTTTTAAATCTAAATAAGCATGTATGAGTTTCATTAAAAGGTGACAATAATAATTAAAAAAGTTTATTTTTCTAAAATTTTCTGCGGTACTAAATTTTTGAAGCTATGAATATTTAAAATCTAAAATGTCTTTGACATTTAAGTTACATGCAAATGTTTTTAATAAATAATAAGTGGCTACATAGTTTTAACCGAATTAACGAGTAGCGAAAGCTAACTCAAACGCGCTTCATTACGAAATTTAAAATTTATGCATTATTTAAATCAAAGTTTAGGAATTTTGTTAAAAAGTTTTTAAATACAACTACAGTTAATTATCTATTCACTTTTAATGTATTCAAAACTTTTACAAAATCAGACAGACTATTTCACTGTCGTAAAATTTAGAAACAATCACCGTAGACATACGAGGATAATGTGGTAATTTCGTTAATTAATAAATAAACAGTTAAAGTGCTTGCAATCTATTAATTTCCGACTAAGAGCTACTTCACTGTTACGATTTTAAGCAAAATTATCCATTACCTTATTTCAACGTATTCTGGAATCTTCAACAGGTTGCATGCAAAAGTAAAAGAGAAGTTATAAGATTATTCAGAAACTAAGCTATAAATACACCGTACGACGTAAAGTTTCATAATTCAATTGTTCATAATAGCAGTTACTTTTAAATTTTACAATTTAACATGTTGCAATGTTGCACAATACATTAAAAGTTAATTTTCCAATAATATGTAATATAATATAATATGTGTATACAATTTACAGCTTAGAAAAAAATGTTCTATCGCCAAAGTAATTCCTCTGACGATGGTCGTCACTTTGCTGCATTTTTTCTATTTTACCCTTTTTACGTTTTCAAAAAGGCACGGTCTCATGGTAGCGATATTTCCTAGTCAAGTAGTTAATATAACTACGTTTTCCTCTCTGGCATTTTAGTACCTCGCCAACGTAATTTAATTACAATGAAAATACCTTGGTGTCGCGATCAGATTTTTTACTCGCGACATATCACGTTGTCGAAAAACAGTTGTAAATTAAATTTTTAGTCTTGTCCCTGCCTTCAATAACGTCTGTAATCAAGTCGTCCATACAAATCGAATCTCATATTTCTGCAAGAGGAAATTAGATAAAACATTTCGTTGTTTAAAAAAAAAAAAAACTACTTTATACTGCTTGTAAATTTTTTAAATTGAATAGCATCGAGCTAAAATAATATTCAAGAGATAAAACACTAGATTTAAATTGTACGCTGATTAAAATTTACATAGAATGCATTAAACTCAAACAGCAAGAAAATATGTACTTGTCGTATTACTAACGAATTAATAAAAGAATTTAAAAAGTAACTGCACAAGAATTCAATTGATTCTTACGTAAAATGATTTGCATACTAAAGCATATTGCTTATTCTAATTATTTATATTGTAATATAAACGAATTTGGAATCCTTTTTTTAACGGCATCAGTAAGTCGGATGAACGCGGAAGTATTCTTCCCATATAAAGTGTCATTTATTTCGTTAAATATTATGAGACGTTTCGTTTTTCTTTAGTACTGAAATTTAATTTTAAAATATATTTTGCTCTACTGTTTTTTTTCCTTCTTATTAACTCATTGGATACGAACTTAAATATTTTTCTTAATTGTTCATTATATTTAAAATATTGCAGAAGTTCAGTATTTTTCTTTTCTGAATAAAAGAAAATGCGTTTCTGTATAAATTCAATTTCTAACTTATTATTAATACTGAATATTATATCAGTTAATGCGAAATGTGCATGATTAAGGATTAATGGGTATTTTTATTTACAATTTAAACCGCAATTCTAATTACCTGAATATTCACAAATATGCTTCGCGGAATTCATTGAATGTTATGTACGTATAACTAATGTGACGTAACACCATACTGTGACGTATTTCGTACTGTTCTGATATATTGCCGCGGAGCGGATTCTAAAATGGAATGTCTTTTTTAAATATAAAATTTATTCTACAAATGCAAAATTCAAATTAATTCGCATGCATTGTAGCAGGAAAAGAAGTAGTATATTTACAAGCTATACAACATTTCTAGCCTTCTGACTATTTCGAGCGCGAAAGAAAGTTTCTTTATTATTTTAAAATTATTTCTTTCTTCACTCAGAGAACCATAATTTTCATTTACAAGTAAAAATTTTTTCTTTAGAATTTTCCAAAGGTCGGTGCGTCACAATGCGCAGAATTTCATCGACCAAGTCAAGGAGTAGAATGAGTATTTGAAACTGCAACAACATATTGCTTTGAATTTCAAATTTTTCATGTTTGTTATTATTACTTTTCAAGTTTCCTTTCCGTTTCAATTTCTCAAGCGTATGTCAATGTAATAACGTAATAATCGTTCTAATGAAACTTTATTACTATTTATATGAAATTTTACGAAAAAGAGAAATTCTTTCAATTTCGGTTAATTTCATTATAAAAGCTTATCATTAGAATCGTAAAATATTTGTAAAGATAGTAAAGATTTAATAATATTTATAACTAAAAAAATAAAATATTTAATCTAAATTTTCGCTTAAATCAAGTAAGCCTTATATTTAACTGTTTCTCCTGAAAGAAGGGCAAAATGGTTGATCTTCGCCTTAGGCTAAACTGGAATGCGGGATCGCATAATGAGTTTGCCGTCCTTTTTATATATAGAATTGTTTATAGTTCAGAAGCAAAACCAGGAAAAATTTAAATAAGTTCCCGACAGATAAGCTTAAAAAATGGATCTTATTAGATTTAGAATGATGCATTTTTCGCGAAAAAAAACGTAAGTTTAGTCATAAATGGGTATCCCTAATACTCCCCTTCACGACTGAGAAGTCGTAAATATCTTTTATTTAGCTTTTTGCTAAGACCTGCGCCTACGTCTTTCGCGCACAGCAACAGGTATTCTGGTGTATCAATAAAAAAGACATATTCAAATTTAATTCTGTTAAAAATTTAATTCTGCTAAAAAGAGTTGTAATTAAAATAATTTTTTTTATGAAAGTACAAAGTACTGATTAGTTTTCTTCTATATAAAACCATGACACCGACAATCGAACATTACTATATTCACTAAATATTGGGCTAATAATACAAATTTAAAGGCCGTGAAATATGCTCGTTTATTTATAAAATTCATTTGTAATTTATATTTACTTTGAGAACATATTATTTTATTACTGCATTGATCACAAATCATTCGCCATAAAACAATAATACTTTATTTTACAAAACAATTCCATTTATCACATATTACTTTCATTTTCATTTTATGGTAATCGGCAACACGGAAAATTTCTTATTTCATATTTATTTTTTAAGATTCTTTTTATAATTTTTTATAGAAAAGTTTCTTACTATACGTCAAGAAAAACGAAAAATAAATAATTTATTTTTTAAACATCTTTATTTACATATTAACAATTTGAAAATATAAATATTTTATTAATCTTGCTCTAGAATCGATTCTAAAAATGTTATCGTTAAAAGTAAACTTTTATGCATTTCTTCTTTTCTGTATAGATCTGTTAAATTATAATAATTTATATTTTCATCCTTTAATGAAACAGATTTAACATATTTTAATCCGACATTTTGTTCTTGTAATAAAGCTTGAACAATATCTGAGGATGAGACGGTTTCATTGCCAACAAATAATCCGAAAAGTTGTGCTGGAGCATAAGCTTTTACGGTATAAAAACGATCAAGCCCATTATCTATACATGAATCTAAAATTAATGAATAATAAATATTAACATATTTAAAGAAATATATCAGTACATAAACTTTGTCTATTTTACCTGTATCTTTTCTTGCAGCTAACATAGTAATAATTATGGAAGCTAACTGTTGTTGCCGAATTAGTAATCTAAATATGGAAGGATTGATTTTTGCCATTGGCCTTGATGCCTCTTTCTCCATGATGAAAGCATCAGCATCTGGTATAGCTTTAGATATGCTTACTCCCTGTGTTAATATAAATAAAAAAGCCATTCCAATTTTTTATATTGATCTGATTCACCTTACTATATTTACCATCTTAATTATTTCCATGTGATTTGCGTTAAAAGGAATATCTGTAATACTTTGGGAGTCCCATTTTAATATGTTACAATTAGATCCAGTTAAATCCACTTGACACCAGCTTACGTGATTTGCCATTATTCGAAGGCCAACAACTGACTTAAGATTCTGAATATTTTTGGTAATTAGTATCAAAAAATCTTTCTTATTAAAGAACAATAAAATTATTCAATGATTGAATCATTACCTCAAGAGCCTCTTTTTTCATTCCAGGTGAAATTATACTAGATTTTTTTCCAACTTTCTTTTTCTTTGTTACAATAGAAGAACAAATATCATCTAATTGAGAAATCTGCATTACATCAAGTGAAACAATATCATCCAGTGATTTATATTGTTGTCTTTCACTTTGAAGAAATTCCAATATTTTGATCTGATTTTGATCTTCAATTCCATACTTACTGAAATAACAAAATTTTTAAATTTATATCTGCAAATTAAAATTTTTAATTATTTCTTAATACATACTTCTTCATTTCTGGAATATCACATTTATTTATGGTTTTTAAAATTAATGTTAATTGTTTATTTGAATATTTTGATTTAATTTTGTTCCACTCTTCTAAATTTTCATTTGTTACAGTACTGCATAACCTCAGTAAAGATGTTTTAAAAAACGTATTTTTGCAAACCTAAATGTAAATTAAAGAAAGTGATTTACTTAAAAATTAATTTGACTAAATTGATTAGTACATAAAATTAAAAATTTAAAGTTACCTGAACTTTATTTAAATCTTGAAACATTTTTAATGTACAGTTTTGACATAGTATTCTAAAATGAAAAATATATTCATTAATAATTCTGATTTTACTTTGTTTATTTATAATTCTATTTTAATTATTTATTTAAAAATTTGTACTTACTTATACATTGTGCATCAATTAGATGAAAACAAAATTGAGGTTATAAAGTGAATTTCGAAGTTATGAAAGAAATTTTCTTACAAATTCATAAAAATCGTCAAAAGATTTTCATCTTAAATACCGTAAAACTTTCAGTTTTATTCAAATATAACTTTTTTTCTGAAATTGCTGGAAATTCATACTGGAAGGTAAAAACGAGACTTTAAAGATAACACCACTTCCTTCATCGCTGATGACTGCACGTTGTACAAAAAAGCACGTGGTTTTGGGAAATGTAAATGGTGGGCATCTGGGGTTGGATATTTAAAACTGTGCACGTTTATACCGACATGTGGTAAATAGCCATCCAGTGCAGCCGTGCCAGCAGTTACCCGCAGCTGCAGCATTCTGTAATATCGATACAATCTGCAGTATATCGCCTGCGCAGACCAATACAGAATTTAAGTCTCTACCAACAGATTGCGCGATGTGTCCGTTTTTCTAGTATAATTTATAAAAGAAAATATTTGCGAAAAAATTACTTTGTGGAAGATTTTTTTGTTTTAAAATAATATTGTAAAAATTTCTATTTAAAAGTGTATGGATTTTAATATTTAAAACTTTAATTTAAACAAAATTCGACTAAATAAAAATATTAAAGTGTAAACCAATTATAATTTACATAATATAAATAAATTAAGTGCCTTCATTTCCCAAACGCCCGGAAGAACAAATTTGTAAAATTGCAAACGTTCTCTATTCACGATTAATTACAAACCATTGCCCCGCTATTGAATTCCTAAATTTTTTCTACATTTTCCACCGACTTACCTAAACAACCAACAAGTTTTCTCTCAGCGCATCGGTCGCTGTTTCCGAAAGTTCGATTCGACAGCAAGATATACATTCCCAGCAAGAGCAGCGGCTCTCCTCGAGGAAGTTTTATAAAGTTTTAAGGACGCCTACCGTGTAGGTGCGTTGTACCTTGGGCGCGCTTTACCTTCGGTTCCCGGCAAGGTTACTTTAAATTGCAGCAAACCGCTCCGCGCGCTTACACACGCACACACACAAGCGAAGCATTCGTAAGCCCGAAAGAGAAATATAGCGTTATCTGGACACTCGGGCATGTAAATTTATGTTGAACAAGCCGGCACAGTTTGCCGATGCAGAAGCTCCCGTCCTCCTCCCAATAGCATAATTTTCTATACGACTACCAGCGTTTCACGTCCGGCCCAGGACCCATCCTATGCTAATGACAGGCGGCCGCGCGTGTTGATCATTTTTCGACCTCCTGCGCCGCACACCGCTCCGCGCGGGGATTATTACGTATGCGGCGGCCTGGACTTTTTCATGCGCGCGCGCCATTTATTGTTCTTTACGCCCGGTAGTAATGTAATCTGCGTCATCGTCGGGGAACATGAAATTCGCCTCTCCTCGGCCGTCAGGAGCTCGAAATTTTGCACTCGGATTCGGCGTTATCGAGGGTATTGTTTCGATGTTTATTGCAATTTTAAACGTTGTCGGCGGAGGAAGTTTTATTTTTGTGCGTAATAACGTTCAGATAAGGTTTTATTTTATTGCTGTGCAGAAAGCGAATTATTAAGTTTCTTTTGTCATTTATTACATTTTATTAAGCTTTTTATTGCGTTTTTTTTAAATATCACATTCGTTTAATAACTTTTTGAATATTGTTGCAGAAAGTATCAAATTATGCGCACTGCACGCACATTACAGAAAACTGTTGAATGCAATTTATTTATTATTTTAATTCGCGTTAAATTAAATTCTTCCTTCATAAAATATTATTTGTACCTTGATTATACGCGTTCAATAAAAAAACAACAAAAAACGTCAGCAGCACAGAATACAAAATGAAATTAATCAACGTTGTCTAAAATTTCATCGTTATCCTCCCCCCTTTAATTAACAAATAACGCAGAATATAAATTTGTTTGAACAAAAAGCTTCGAAATTACAGCATACGTCGATGAAACGCGAGCGTAGCCGCGCGCACGGATTGATAATGTCGTGCTCGCATTATTCAATAGAACCGAGGAGTTACGGTCAAGCGCCAGGGGTCTCCGTGCCCCCTTTTTTTTTCCTCTTTTTTTTCCTTTTTTTAATGACATGCGAGTCCAGCGCGAAATGGAAGAGAGTCTCGCTTCGTTCGATGAATATTCAAACTTCCTGGTCTTTTCTTTTTTTAATAATGATGTCCCTTGAAATTATTACCGCGCGGGCGGCCGAACAAACGGCGGTGCGAGAAGGAAAAGGGATAATGGAACGGAGGAAGCGAGACAGAGTGAGAGAGAGAGAGACGGTATAAGTACAGTTTCGTATTTAGTCCGGAAGTGCAGTGCACTGCAACCGCGAAACGGTACTTTATTATCTGTAAATGTACAATCTCGAGATCACGCGATCGCATTTCGCTATATAGATAAGCGCGAGCGGCTATATCGACTGCAAAGCGCGAAGACGCTTCTTCCCTCGATGCGATATCAATTTCACTTCCTCCGCGCCGGGCGGAGGTTTATATAAGCGTGTAACGAATGGCCGGGGGGAGAATTTTGGAATGCCGCGGGAACAGATGATTTCGAGGTCGCCCAGGATGTAGGGAGGGTGACGGTATTTCGAGTGCCACTGGACACGCGATTGCGTGGTATTTTTACGTTCCCACGTTCAATTTATTTCTCCTACGTGATCCCGATAATCTTTCAATTATTATTTTTTTTTTTAACAATAACGCGACGCGTCTCGGCCCCCGGGAATTAACGAGTGGATAATCGCAATTACGCAAGTAAACATTTTATTGATTTTCCGTAATCCCTTTTCGGGACGGGCTTCCCGTCGACGCGAAACGAGGTAAGCTGCCCGTAACTATACGTTTCTTTTTTCCACGTAGTTCAGGGAAATTTAGTTATATATACTCTCGCAATTCACGGGGCACTTTATCGTTTCCAGTAAATTATTCAACTGCGCGTATTGTTTCTTTTTTTTTATTTCTTCCACTGCTAAATTTCACGCCAGTACCATAATTATGTTTAGTACAATCGGCACAAAAGTATACGGCGACTCTCATTTGCACCTCAAATCCATTAAAGTTAGGGGTCATTAATTTCCGTATCGACAAAGGTCCTATCAGGGAAGATGATCTTGATGTTTGGTAATAACTCGCTTGAATTGCAAGCCTTTCCCAATTGTATTATCTTGTTTATTTCACAATCGCCTCGAACACTCATTTTTTACACTTTGCCGAATCATCATTGGTAATTCAGAAGCTCGATGCAATCGTTATTGCGCCGCAGATCGCAAATTGATAGTAAATCATCGTACGACCCACATTCATAAATTGCCGAAGAATTCTCAAAGCTCCTTTTTACGAGGGGGTAATGCTTCATTATATTTTGCTTGACGCTCTGACTTACTGTAATGTAGGCTGCGGTGAAAAAAGAAACAACTACTACACGAATGTAATGTCATTAGCGAAGTTAATAAGAATTATATTCTGCGTGTAAATTTAATAACTTCTGCGTACTCGTCATAATGAGTTCAAATTTATTGTGGTTGACTGCGCTTCATGCATTGTAAAGTTTTTTTTAATCGTCTTTTAATGACTACGTGTACAAGTACAAATGCACGCTGCCAACGACTGAATGCTGTCGGTGATACCACATTTTTTTATTAATTAATCGTATGCAGAGATTGAAAAATGAGCTTAGATGCGAAGCTTTTGAAATTTAATAATTCATTTTCCTGCGGGTTTTTGTAACGAAAAGTGCCATAAATTCGGTTGAATAAAAATTGTTTATCAAAGTGCTGTTTAAACGTGTGAATTTAAATTGCAATTTTTGTTTTGGATCGCCGACTTCCTTTGTGAGGAATTTAAGTAACCTTAACATATGACGTGAGCGTACGATATTTAAAATTTAAATTGTTAATTTTTAATTTATTCTTAAAAAAATCCTGAAAACCGAACAACGAAAAGCAGAATTAGTCACACTTTCAATACAAGAACGTAAAATTGTAAATATTTTTCTGCTGCAAGCACGAATGAGTAAACCCATATACGCCACCTTCCGCATCCTGCTTAAATCCAACAGATTTTTCGTCAAAGCTTCCACATTTCTCGGTGGCAAAGGCAGTGGTTATTATTTATTTTACCCGCATAACTAATTAAGCCCCGTCGCAAACATTTCGCAGGCCGCGCCCGAAAAGCCCAAAGCACTCGCCCGAGTTTGCTTCTCAAAGCAGCAAAAAGCGATCGTCCGATATCAGATAAAGCAGAGCTGCGGAACAATGAGCGGAGCGTCGAGAGATGCAAATGCAAGCAGGAAAAAAGCCAGCGAAGGCCCCCGACTATCGTTCCGAAAACAGCCGGCCCCCACAATAAATCTCAGCCGCCTCGGTCGGTTCTCGGAACTCATCAAAGGAGGAAGCGGGCATCGTGCTGCATTTTAAAGTCCCAAAATTTTCGCCTTCACGCGACTGTGCGAACCTGCGCGCGACGAAACGGTATATATAATTCGAGGCAGCGGCGGCGGCGGCGGCGGCGACGGCGGTTCCTTGCAACGACTTCCGCTGGTAATTCAAGGGTTCCTCCTCGGTGGGGCCCTCGATCTGCTTTCGAGGCCCGGGCGGATGTGAAAATTCACCGAAATGCACCGACGAGAACCGCGGCGGCGGCGGCGGCGGCGGCGGCGCAACAAGGGGAAACGGGACTCACGAGACTGTCACGGTGGGTAACGATACGATACGCCGGCCATTTCGCATTCATTTTCACGCACTTTTTGTTCTCCTCGGATCAGATCCTGTTTCCTTCGTTGCGCTGAGCATCGCGTGAGGCCACTGCTCGTGTCATGTGATATGCGTACCTGCGTGAATGCAAGAGTCCAAGCTGATCGAAAAACTTTCCTTCCGCTGCCTGTGTGTGCCGCTGCAGTTGCGTTTCAAAACCATTTTTTCCTTTGGCCAGGTACAAAGGAATGCTGCGACGAGAGCGACGAGGGCCAGATTTTTTTTTTTTTTTTTGACTTTGGAAGATTAGAGGTCAAGTACTGCACTACTACTCGTTAGATTACATGGACATTATTTGTCAGTCATACGGTCAAATTCATCTTTAAATATCTAATTCTCTTCAATAATCCAAAAATGAACAACTTAATAATAGCAAACGAAAACATCGAGTCTCTTGAATCAACATCTAAATCAATCAAAAATAGTTTCTAATAATAAAGTTGATTCAACCGAGCAACAATGCCAGGTATTCAGCCTTAAATATACAAAAGCTCTCGCGTGCCCTCATCTTTGCTCGCATTAGCGGCGTTTGCTCGAACCTGCTTGCTTAGTGCATACCTCGAGCGCGAATAATTTACGCGCCATACTTAAACGATAACATCTTCCCAAGTTCTTTCGAAATTACATCATATTCGGAATCCCCCTCGCCGACAATTGAAGCGCTCTTGATTGCCCGCAATAAATTAGCCGCGGCTCTCCGGCTCGCAGCGCTCCGCTCTCCGTTATACATAAGCCGAAAGTGCGAATTAAGGTATACGCCTTTCGCGTAAATCATCATTATCGGAAGTGACACGGATTTTTAGCATAATTACACGCTCGCCGAGTTTCCAGTGTCGGTGTTCTCTCGTGCCTGCCCGCCGCTTGTATGCTTTGCGCGAGAGGACGTCAACGGCGACGCGGGGTATGTGTGCTCGGGTTACGGCGCGCGATGCGCCACCGAAGAATATTATAAGGCCCTCCTCCTCCTGTTATCTTTCATCGCTCACGACCTATATATTTATGGCATATCGCGGCGTGATTCACCGATCGGAATTCGCTCGCGAAGAGCGCTCGTGTGTGACTCGCGAAAAAGGCTATTAAAATAGGAGACTGACTCAGAGCCCCGCGAGTACATAATTCAACAACCTGCGAACGACTGCCCGTCTTTGTATGTAGGTGTAATGCGGATACGGTGAGTGCGCGCGCAGCAAGTTTTTGTTAGGGCCGGGGGATTTGGCGTGGGTAAATTACGTTGCTACTTGACGCATTATCGTTCGAGTCTTTGACGGGGAGCGATTGGTACGGCATACCTTTTTCAAAGTATTAAGAAGATGTAGATACTTTGCTTATTAAAAGCAACTTTTAGAGTAAGTTAATTATTTTGCACATATTAATCCGGCATCCTCGTAATGCGATAATGAACAATGGAAATTTTAATTAGCCATTATCAGTATTAGGATTTAAAAATTACCTTTTGCATATCCTATTTTCACAGCCTTAGCCTCTGAAATCGGAAGTGCTTTGTATATTAAGTAGGCCTCCATAATCTAGCCAGGTGCGAATTAATTAATCTTATTTCACGGGTTTAGCTCGTGCTTCTTTTGTCTGCCCGTATAAATTTTCACACCTCTTAAATCATTCCACTATTTTGCCATTCTGCATTTACTTCCTGCAGCCGTCATTCTAAATCCAATAAATTATAATTAATTATTTGTTTACTACTGATTCTTCTATTTACCTTTTAACGCACAAAGTTCCGCAAATGATTCCACGAGTGCTTACCCAAAAGCATCTAATATGCAAACTAAAGGGCCGCATAATTAATTATTAATTTCGTCGAGTTTTACGAGCGCGAAAAGTAATGGATAATAATTTCCATACTGCGTCTCGGGAGGCATCGGAAGCGCGCCTAACTTGTTAGTCACTGACTGAAATGGAATCCGGGGTCAAAAGCGCCCCGGCGAAATTTGTACCGCGCATTCTGACGCGGCGGAGGCCCGATGAGCCCGCCTTCCTCCGCTTGATTAATGCCCCGAGAGGTCAAGGCGGGAAAAGCCATTTGAATAATAAGACCTAATGAGAGTGCGTGTATGCATTAACTCGGGCGCGAACGGCCTCTCCCTGAATTATGAAGCGTCATTCATCGAGATTCATATTTCGGCCCCGCCGCCGCCGCGGAGCTTTCGACGGGGGTGCAGGCGCGACGCCCAAAAAAAAAAAAGAGCCAATCTCTTATGCAAATCCGCCGACGCGACACGGCCGCGCGTACCAGAACCCGCGCCATTTGCAACAGTCGAATCTACAATGCTGGTGTGCTGCTGCCTTTTTTCATTAAGCTCTTTCGCCCGGGGATTAATCATTAGTCGCGGGGAGAAAAAATTCCGTCTTTATTTGGGCTGTTTAGATTAATTACTGGCCGGTGATCAACGTAATGGCCTTTTCTTCGTGAAATTTCTATATCGAATTAGAGCTTTTAATAAATAAGATTAATAGATTATACGGACTCTGTATATGCAAAGTCTGAATATTTAAATGATGGATGCTTCTTCACAGTCCTTTTAATAATTCAGTTTTAATCTCTGCTTTAAAATCCACGTGTGGCGCACTGATCCCTTTATTGTATAAAACAAGGGGATTAAAAACGTGAAAATATTCCGCACACTGTGTTTCATCAAGTAATTACAATATTATCCCTTTTAGCATTCAGCTGAAAAGCAGCAGTAATTTTGAGAAGCCCATAAACTCCGCGGGAATAAGACAGTTAACAATAAATTTCGCAGACACTCATCAGTCGGTAGCTTCTCCGGCGCTTGTAAGTTAAGCGGTTTCAGTACTCGCGCTCGTAAATTCCTCCCTCGAATGCACCTTATATAACGAGCATTAACAATCGTCGCGCGCACGCTTGAAAATATTGCCACACGCGGCTCGGGTATGAAGCTCTCGCAGCCAAGAGAGAGAGGGAGAGAGAGAGAGGCGCTTGGTAACGCGGTCACGTAGGACGGAAGGGCGCTATTCCAAGGGACGTATACCGCAAAGATTTTCGAACTCTCGCGAGCTCGAGGAAAGCGAACAAGTGTATGACCCGGCTTCGGCTTGTTTATAGCGGGATAAACTTCTTTAGGGAAAGACTAATGCCGGATTGCTTTAGCTTTTATCCTCATTTAATTTAGCTTTTTCTTCGGCTTTTATTTCGCTGGATATGGTAATCGGGGGGGTTTTAATTATTTATGAAATTATTTACGTATACTTATTCGTTAATCGAATTGGGTTGAAATGTTAATTAAACGAAAGCTGCAGAATTAATTATTTTAAAATATAATTAGGGGAAGAGTTAATTTAATTTATTTCGAAGCTTTGCTCTCTGCTCAAAAAATATTTAAAAATCGCCTTTACACGATCGAAAAATCTGTTATTCCCAAGTGATCTTTGCCTTCCCACAAAACGACGCGTTTTCCGAACCGAAAGCATCCCCGACGATTAAACTCGTAACACAAGGCGACTGCGATCCCATAGAATTACACTGCGGATACTTAACATTTTGCGGTACACTCTATTATAAACGCCTTCGACGCTACGGCCTAATAGCCCCTCGGGCTTCGCGTAAAAAAGAAAGGCGAAGGGGGAAAAAAAAGGAACGGGCGCAGCAGACTAATTTAACGCGTCTAGACCGCAAATCGCGAGAATGAGTTTTCCCCGCGGAAAGTCAAGCCCGGCCTCTCTCGCCGTCGGAGGCATAGAATCAGAGCTAATTACTAATAACCGTGCGGACGTGCGCCGCAGGAAGATGCGAGAGAGCATGCCGGGGCATCACCCACACGCGGACGTGCGCGGCGAAAGTGCGCCGGAGCTGATTTCGCCTCCGACGAGAGAGAGAGAGAGAGAGAACCCCGGTGAAAAATGATCCCCCGCCGTCGGTCCGTAGGTAGGTAGCTGCAGGCCCGTGAAAAATGATCGCCGCCGAGGCGATGCAGACGGTAGGTAGCCGCCTCTGCCTGGCCTCCTGCTTATTTTCCCGTCGAACGCTCGCGAATGAAATGTCCTAATGGATCGGGTTTACGGCGAGGCTGAGTTCCACGGGACGAGGCTGCTCTGTTTAAAGGGCCTGCTTCGGCCTTTTGGGATGCTTCGCTTGTTTTCGAATGTTTTGAAATGCTTTGAGAATTTTGGAGGTATAATGGAGTTACATTTAAATATTTGTATTGAAATGTCTTAATCTTATGGGTACAACGAACGTATTATTTTATTAATTACGTAATTTACGACCAATATAAGGACTTTCTCTAACTACTTGAAAATAATTTTGCAATAAATTTTTTTAGAAAGCTTTTCGTTACTAAAATTCGCACATTTTTTTGCAACAGGGAAAACTATGAGCAAGTAGTAAACTGTAAAAATAGCCAGGCGTGCGCAGTAAATTCTCGACTATCTCTAAACAATACCGTAATAAAAACCAATAACACATCGCTTCCGCAAAAAACTTTATTGAAAAACTATAACTTGCAGCAAGAAACTACGAAAAAAAAATAATAATAAATAAACTCCTTTACAAATGACTGCTTTAAGTGGACACCATAAACAAGCGTCAAGCCTTGGCCGGTCATAACTTTCCGCCGTCGTCCTATCAATTCAGCGCTGCAATAATCAAAAAGTCCGGCATTAAAATTCAGCGCTCGCAGCTCGGCAGCCGCGGCAAACAATATTTCTCCCCGCGTCGGGAGAGGATCGGTAGCTCGGCAAAAAATCATGTTCAATTACACGGCACTTTATATTCACCGACAAGTTGCATCTCTCTCCCCCTCCCCACTGTCCCGAATACCGGGAATACGTCGATGCGCGTCGGAGGCGGCTGCCTGCGATCACGGAGCTGCGAAGGATTTGACAAGGCGGAATGCAAATTTGGCATTCTCGCGCGCCGAGGCAGCGCCACCCAGTCGCACATACGCGCGCGCGCGCGCATTAAGGGGTGAAGCGGTAGCGCCACATAAGCTGCTCGGAGCGAGCTAAGACTCGGGATCCCTTGGCAGGCAGGTAGGCAGCAGGCAGGCAGGCAGGCATTATCAACTCGGGGGGCTTCGTTAGAATGCCTCGAGCGCGGCCCGACGCTCGCCGCGACTATAAGCGAGCTACGTGCTCCTCTCGCGTATGCATATATGCCCGACGCGACGCCTCCGCCGTGTATGCTTGTTGCGCTCGCGCGTACGGCATAAGTTCTCCGAGAGGGAGGAGGTGGGAGGAGGAGGAGGGATCCGTCGTCGCGATGAAGGCTCTCTCTCTCTCTCTCTCTCTCTCTCTCTCGCAAGCACGTCGGCCAGGAACGAGCGAGCTGCGGCCGGATAATTGGCCTTTTGTTTTCGATTGCTCGAGCCAGATAGGGCTTTCTTCGAAATTATGCCTGCGCCGCGCGGTGACGAAGGCGAGCTGCCGAGTTTAATTATATATGTATATGTGTGTGCGCGTGTATACACCTGCGACTAATTTTTTCGTTAATTATCGAGAGGAGAGGAGAGAAAGTGTCAACGAGACTTGCTCCTTTTACGGACAGCGGCGAGTGATTATAAGCTTATTTGAATTAAAATATCAATTGCGTCTTGCGGGTTTCAACAGCGTTCAATAATTTAATTGCGCAACGATGCAAGTACTGTTATTCTACGCTGAAGTGCAAAGTAAATGCTGACGACTTATTTTTCGTAAGAGTAAATTATCGCGACCCTTTCATCTTTCACCGAGCAACGGATAAACAACGAATTCAGCTCCTTCACGAATCCAGTCAAGTATCGCTTTTACGTTCGACCTCAAAAAAATTCAAAAGACTCTCTCCGCGTGTATATTTAAAAAGGTGATTCCGAGCATTAGACAACTTTTTACGGCCCCCTAAATATTTAGCGCAGCCCGGCGCGGAGTGACCAAAGCGCAAGCGCCGCGCACACAAGAACGTTGACCTCAGATTTACGAGTCCGCGAGCGGTGGGTGGACCTTGTGGGCGAGCACCTCCTTCGTATGAATCTTTAATTTTATGGATTTTGGAAAGAAGCTCGGCGAGAAGGCGCGAACCGCGTCCCTGATAGCTGACCAATCAGTCGCGCAGAGTTCAAACGTGTAGGCTACACCTGCCGCATTCGGAAGCGCGCGTCTGCCAAGTGTTCTTTGATACTCTAAAGCTGTCGTTCGAGCTAGGGAAATTGATGAAAAGCAATTCCATTTTATTTCTTTTTTTTTTTTTTTTTTTTTTTTAATAAATAGAGGCTTGGAAGTGAATTGTTTATTTAATTATTTGTGAAATTCGGTACTTTTTATAAAATAAAGTCAGAGTAATTTCGATAAATTTAAAATGCATTGTATTTGAATATCAAAGAACTTTGAATCATTTCAATGAAACGTCTTTTTCAATTTAATACAATATATTTAAAAAACATGAATTTATTCTGTTTGTTCGAATTTGCATGTTCATTCAAAATCGTACGTAAGGTCAATTTTATTAGTAATTTGTATTACCAAATATAATACAAACCTTGGTAAAACCTTGAAAAGTAATAATTAACTTCAGAAAAAACGTCAGAAATATCCAGGATCTTTCCTTTGTTGATATTGTTTAAAAAGTATCGTAAATGTACGTAGTCGTATATTGTGTTTAAATAACTTAAATATTTGCCGCTAAGTTTTCCATCACCGAAAAATCTTTCCCCTCTTTAAAAAATGTTTCGCGTTTATTTCAATTCACCTATCGCTACGTGAATTGTAAGAGGCTCACGAAATTCAGCCTTTTATTTCTCCTTTCGCCTCTACTTTATAACCCTACGGCATTTATTTCATTTTTCACGAGTCTTTGAGCATCACGTGTTGACGCTTTTTCTTGCGCAACTGGCGACGTGTCTTTCCGTGAGTAGCAACCCGGAATTTTGATGATTCGAAATATTGAATTCATTGTGGATTACTGATTGAATTTTGTTATCTCATTGTAGTAAGGAGTCGTAGCGCAGATTTTATATCGATTCCCTTAAAAAGAATCTATTTTAATTAGAAAAATTTCCATTGCAAACAATCTAATTATAATAATAAACGAGGAGCGCCTCGCAAAACAAGTTTGCTTTTCTACCACCTGCCGTATTTTGATGTACCCTCAAAGGTTCATTTCCACAAGAGAAAAAAATAACAGATCGAGCCACCCTTATACCCCACTAAAGACCTCGAGAGATGAAAGGGAGACTTTCCCAGTCCAGCCAGCCAAGTGCACAAAAGCATCGCAGCGGTGGCTCGTCAGCGCCTAAATGGGCGTTTGTCCCGCTGAATAGTAAGAAGGTCGGCCAGCCCTGCGTGCGCCTTAACCTAGGACTCTCTCCTCGCAAAAGAATCGGCGGGTCTACAGGTGTGAAGTACCTGGCGCAGATTTTTCGGCTCGCGCGGCGCGATGCATTCCGTCGACCGATGGCCACCGTCGAGGCGGGGCTCTCGAGGATGTTATGCCACTCTCTCTCTCGCCTCGCGCGTATATCGCTCTCTTTTCAGTGTATTTTTCTAGGAGCGAGAACGCCTCGACGTTGGAGAGAGAGAGCGACGTCTCGAGGACGATCGAGCCGAGAGCCGATGGAAAAAAGGCGAGCGCGACGCCGGGCTGGACGTTTCTCACGCGATGTCGTGCCTGTTATGCTCTTGTTCGCTTTTATTCCTGCAGTATGTCCTCGAGGCGGTCGCTCTCTGTGGAAGCATCGAATCGTGGACGGAGCGAAAACAACGCGCGCTTTATTGTGCACGTGGAATGTAGGCTGTTTCGGGGATATGCACTCGATATGTGGATGATGTTTACGGCCTTTCGAAAATATTTTTTTAAGGATTTAATTTTATGGCGGAGGGACGTGTTTTTTTTTATAGTGCATCGCCCGTTTAAATACGGTTTTCAGTCAAGGGAGAGAAGGTATTGGGCTGAAGAGCGGAATTATTTCATTGAAACGTTTTCAGAATTGTAAATTTTATTTAACGCAATTATAATAATGTAAAGTTGTTGTGAATTAATATACAGATTAGCATTAAAGTGTTTGAAAAAATTTCCCGCATAACATTACTTGTTAAAAACCGCTTGCCTTATTCAAATGACTTATATAATTAAAAACAACGACGGAAGTATGTAGAAAATTCCATGTAAATTAAAACTCATTGTTAAAAATGACATTCCTGCGAGGCGCGTGAAACTATTAGCCTTTCATTATCCATTAATAAGAAAATCAGTACCCGCTTTGACATTCAAAGGTTAATTATTCTCACTTTAAAAATGTTAATTCAGCCAGAAAGTCTTGCCGCCTCGCGCCGCATCGAGTTTTATAAATGAGAAAATGCCTGTCCGTGTGAATGAAGGATAAGAGGTCAATTATCGAAAAAGCGAGAATGTACTTAAAAATCTCCAAGTCGACGTAATTAATAAACTTTCCACGCGCACCTCGCGAATATTTTGTCATAAATCAATCTGGATGTAAAGTTAGTCTTAAGGCCGAGCGCATGCGTACTTAACATTTCAATCAATTACGGAACTGATTGATTTATGCCTGATCTCCTTTAATGAAATAATAAGTTTCTCGAGTTTATTTTACAAAATGTTTTTAATAAAAAATTTAATAAAAAAAAGGCAGCATCCGTAAACAACTTTTTACGCATATAATAAGTTAAATAAAATGTTAAAGCTAAAATTCATTTTTAATAAGTAAACTTTTCAAAAATTCAAACCTCAAACTATTGATATTCTTATACCGCGTAAATTATTCAAGCAACATAAGCAAGTTATACAACCGTGTATTAAGTTTCTTCATTATGCATAATTTAATCAAGCAAAGTCGTACAAAACACTAATCAACAAGCGCTGCTAGGGAAAGTAGAAAAAAAAAAAAGTCCGCCAGCCGCCGCGCGGCGCTATAAATCGCGCAAAACAAGCATCTATAGCTCGGAGGCGGCTCTTTCTCGCGCGGCGGCCGCGGAGACTCGGAGATAGCACCTCGCTTCTCTCTCTCTCCCTCTCTCAGCGGTAGCAAAGACGATCTATAATGTTTGCTCTCGGAAAGTTCGATGCCAGTGGCGCGCCATGCATAATGTATGGCGCTTAGTTTACATATTAATCTGACATGTTTATGGTGTCGCACGCGAAGCCTCGCGCCCGCGCGATTGCAAAACTGCGTGCGCTGAATTTCGGGTGCCGCGGCGACGAGGGTCATCCTCTCGACCCGAGGAGAGGAGCCATTACGCGCACTTACGCTCACTTCGCGGGCCCGTCTATCGCTTCCGACTTGGTGAGTCACGCGCGGCTTTTCGATCGGCTTTGCTTAACGGTGATCGCTGCTGTGCGTCGAAAAGAGCGCGGCGCCGTTTGCTTTTGTGGAAAGAAGGCTGCGTTTATACTTTCAAAATTCTGTGTTTACGCATCGGGGGGCTGCTGCCGCTGCTGCTGCTGCCGGGCTCGCGGCGCGGATTCGAATATTTGCTCGGGAGGTTCCGTTTTGGGATACGATTCGTTATGCGCCGAGGCAGCCTCATATCTGGAATTCTGGTTTCGAAATGCGCGTCGGACTATTTCGATGCTCGACGTGCATAATTGAAAGCAATCGATAGTCTGAGTTTAAGCCGAGGGAAGGAAAAGATCAAAGCTTTATGCCAAGAAATGTATGTATATGCCCGAGAGATTGCATTTTTAAAGTAACAAGTCGTCAGGCGAGTTTTCAAATATTTAAAGTCATTCATAAATAATGAGATTAGCTGAAGAATAGTCAAGTACTTACTAAAGTTGGGCTCCGTTGTGATTTTTCTCTTTGTATTCTACAAACTTAAGTAAATAATAAACTTGTACTGCAGGATATTCTGCAGAAAGACGCTCGTTGATCATCAGTAATTAACAAATATTGAGTAAACAAACGGTAAACTTTAAATTATTCCCAACTCGCTGCTGTTAAGACGAAGTAAAACAGAGTCATAAGGTGACTGTATAATCTCTTTATAAGTGCTTCGATAAATATGACTAATATCGTTTCATTTTCTTCAAGAAATATAACATTGCCTTGCAAAAAACGACGCTAAAAAAGCCACCGCCGGTAAGATCCAAAAGCCCGAACCTCGATAAATCAAAGCTCGGCCAATATCGCAAAAAAAAGGAGGGATATATCTGTCGCAATCCGACTGCCAGGTCAGAAAGCAGCCAACCTCTCTCTCTCTTTCTCGTCGAGCGGAAATGCCGAAATTTGGCGAGACGGTAGTTCGGCGAGGTTAGGCTCTTTGGCGGAATCGAGCGCAGGTATGCCGCGTCGCTGACCCCGCGGGCGAATATCACCTCTAGGCCGAGACTCTTCGATTGGACTGAGTCAGCCACGTGACTCATACGCGGACACGCGCGAAGGAGCCGGCGCGCTTTTCTCCAAGATAGACGTATAGGCGCGAGCACGTGCGAAGGAACGATCGAGCCAGCTCGTCGACGGTACTCTCTCTCTCGCCCGGTGTGTGTGTGTATCGAGTCGCTCGAAGCGATGACTAATTTCGCTGTCCAACATGTATTGACCTTAAAAACTTTTTAATCCGCCGCTTTTCTCGCTCGGGTTGATATGAATAAGTGATAATCCCCCGGCCGGCTTGCGCAATATGTGCGCAGTACCCTTTAAAAGTGCCTCGATTTGTCAGCGCCGCGGCTGCTCGCGGGCGGAGCTTGTTGTTTTCTTTAATCGGTACACGAGGAAGTTGGCTCGGGTTTAAATTGTTGCGTTACCGTGCTGCCTCCGTCGACTCGGCTGACTACGACGCCTTACACCGTCGAGCATGTCGGGTAATTATGCCGATAGTTTTGAAACAATGATTTGGCGCTTTTTTAATTAGAGCCGCAATTATGATTAATTTTCCGCAGCGCTTAAAACTTATTTACTTAAAGATTGTTGAAACTGCATAGTTTTATAGTTTTTTCTTTTTTTACAAAATTTAAATATTTCCAAATCGTTTTGAGTGTTTTAAATTTTATTAATCAATTTTTTACCATTCGCCGCTACTCCGAATGTTTTCCTTCCTCGAAATTCAGCTCCGAAATCTAATAAACTCACGCGAGCAGCTTCATTTAAAATCATGAATTATAATTACATAAATACCGCACTTTCTTTTAACATAAAAACGAAGGCAGTTTCGCTAGACATAAAAATAAAAAGGCTCGAGCGCGCCGTTGAGTATTAATTCATTAATGTAAAAAAATAGTTTAAAGTCGTAATAACAAGCTTGATAATCGCAGAAATATGAATCTCAATTATTGTAAAAGCATACACTTAAAACGTGCTCTGCGCGCGCGCGCGCGCCGCCGAGCTCGCAGCTCTCATAAAGTTGAGAGTATTTGCGGCGCTCGGTTCTTATTTTAAAATTACCGTCATCATTACTCTTCTTGCGAAGTGCACTTTTATCTTCACACTAGCCGGCTACAATGCATTCGTGACAGATCGAAATTATGATAAAACGGCGCGCGCGCGCGCGGGGTTAAGGACTAAAGCTGCTCCTTTTTTTTCCTTTTTTTTTTCGTTCGTTCGTTCGTCGGGCGAAGCACGAGGTCAAGCGCTTATCGGGGCTCGAGAGAGAGCCGCTCCGAGGGAAAGAGAGGAAAAAGAAAAATGCCGCGAGCGGCGGCCGGCTGCGTGCCTTAAAAGCAGTACAAACTGATTAGTTTGTGTTGTGTTTAGCGTCGATTCTCTCGATCGTAAAGCAAGATGCAGACGATAAAGGCGGAGCAAAGCGCGCGCGCGCGCGAGCGGCCTTTTTTATCCGCTTTTTTTCGAGCGACGGGGACGGATTCTGAAAAAGCCCGCACCTACATCTTCCCTCTCGCTCCGACTCTGGCGCTGTGTTTCTTTATATCCTCGGGTTTGTCTGTCTGCTCGGCGTGGATCGGGGCACCCGCACTGACGTATCAGCTTGCGTGCATTTCTGCAGTCTCAAGTGCATCTTCTTATCCGCGTCGTAACGCAAGATGAGATACGGGTGCTTCCACAACTTGGAATGTAAAGGTTCGATATGTGCTCGGTCTTCGCCGCAGTTATTTCGATGCTTTGAATTTGAAATGCTGCCAGGTCTTGTCTACTTAGCGTTTGTTACGGGCCGCGAATTAAATAAAGACCAAGAAAGGAAGGAAAGAAGTGAACGATGGGGCTCGAACCGAGGACCACACGATTGCGCGGCTCATACGAACAGTCCTCGTATCTGCTTGCATCGTGGTTATCTTTTGCGCCTCGTCTGCGGATGACGTCATCATCCCTGACACGTTTATGGGATTTCGTATAATTATGATTAGTCGATGGTACTGTGCTCTGCTTACAAAGCAATTATTCGTCACTTGGATTTAATTGCTATCTTTTATTTTATTAAAAATCTGTTCTGCCTTTTGTAAAAAAAAAAAAAAACAGCTAATGGATTTATTTGAAACACTTTTATTTACACTGCAAACAGTGAAATCTTTTTAAACCAAGTCTATAAATTTAATTGTAATCTGCGTACCGCATAAAAATCAACAGGATCGTCAAAGAAAAGAGATAGCAGCTAATTAGCATATTCGGCATTTTAATTATCGGCGAACGCTTAGGGCACTCATGCATTAACGTGCAACGAGTATCCCTTCAACGTCCATCGTCACCATCGAATACTTATCCCCGCAGGATGTGACGTCACGGCTAAGTGCACGTTGCTTTTCCCGCAAGAAGTAAAGATATACGCTCGCTCCCACACGAGCGCACGCGGGTGCACACACCTCGGTGCAACCTTTTTTTAAAGTAACGTTTACTTCGAGAGGCCGTTGCTTCTGAAAACATACTTCTTCCTCCCTCCCCCGAAAAAAAGCCGTTACGATCGGGGCTAATAAAATCGCTATTAACGCGATTACGAATTTGTTTATCCGCGGCCCGTTGTGTTTCTATTTCGGTCCCCGCGGCGCCTTCAGGTTATTGGCCGGGGGCTTTTTTTTTACGTCGCGCGTTACGCCGCTTTCGTAAACACACATGCAGCCTCGGATTTTATCCGAGCGGCCGCGGAGAGGTAAAGAAAAAACAGCGCGCGAATTAACAAGTCACGATTACAGCTTCGCTCGCCCGTGAATAATATCTAGCCGACCGTTTGTTTATCTTAAATTCGGTATTTTTAACGACGACGCGAGTTTAATTAATGCACTCTGCGGCTTTGCGTGAATCCGCGCGCCGAGAGCGTAAAAAGGCGCGCGCTGCACCGTGTTGCCGCGTGGCCATTGTAATAAATTCCGGTTACTTCGGAAGCTACGGGCGAGCGAAGTTACGCGGAGGCAACGGGCGACCAAAGTTAATTATTAATTTCGCAATTGTAAACGGGTTTTTTTAATACTTTAAATATTATAAACGCGCATAAATACGTATGCCCGCGGAATGTTTATGTTGGCGGCTGATATTTATTTAAAATCGCTTTGAGTGTACCAAGCGGGTAACTTTTAATTTTATTAATAACCTTAAGCGTATTTTATGGTTAACCGGAAAGTTTCGACTTTGAATTTAATTATTTATTATATTTGATTAACCTAATAGCACTGCTCAGCCGCTGCGGCAGAAACCCTCTAAAATCTATCGGCGAGCTCTTAAGCGCCTCGGAAATCTAAGTCAAATATTTTCTAATGCACAGAATCAATTTCAAGATAGTTCCTATACGCAGGCGGTCGTAAAACGCCGAATTTATTGAACGATAATAAAAAAAAAAAAAAAAGAGCAGGCGTCCCGATGGGGGAAGCATGAAGACGCGGCTCGGAAAAAGGAACGATAAGCGAGAGAGAGAGAGAGAGAGAGAGCGGCTGACGTTTTCCAGCGGTTATTTGCGTCAAAGGTCCACCGTACATTTTATCGCATAAACAGAGACGTCTGTCGAACAATTTATCCCCGTCCTCGTGGCGTCGAGCGCAGGTGGAGCTCGGCGTCGTGACTTATATCGCTCGGTTTTAGGTTGATCGCGACCGATTCCCGGGGCGCGGCGAATGCGTATATATAAAATTTAAATGCCCGGCGTTTTCTGCCGTGTGTGCTCATGCCTGGCCGCCTGTACGTATACTTGCTCTTCTGTGACAACGACCCCGGGTGCTCCTGAATGCCCGATGTATATATACGTAAGCGCATAGCTGTCAAAGACGAAAGATCGATAACTTCTGCTTTTCTTCGGCGATCGCGCTCGGTCGACTTTCCCGGAAAAGGCTTTGAGGCGAAAGTTGCTTGTTTTGCAAGCTTCTTTTTCGCTTTGCTAATGTGCTTTCAAAAATAGGTATTTAGGAATTCCTTTTTACATACCGAATGTATGGCATCTTTTATGATTTCAAAAGACGTATATTTTGTGTTACGTCATTATTCTCATTAATTCAATGTACATATCCGTGGACTTCTTAAGTAGATACCCTGCAATATGAAGGAGAGGGTAGCAGTTTTTAAGTAGCATACACATTTTTTACTGAAATAAAGAGCAAATATTTAATGGTATATTGTCAGTCAAGTTTTATTCAAATGTGAACTAAATTTATAGACTTTTTTTCACTTGTCAGTTTCGTTGATGAGACGTAACTGCGTATTAGAATTATGACTAAAAGGGTGAATATTTTATGACTTCACTTGAACAAAGAAAATGTTCTGCAGGCATCTTATTGCGTAATAATTAAGGGTCGGAGAAATTATCATATTAAATACAGTCATTAGAAGCAGAGCACGAACGATACTGATAAATAGTACTATATAATATACACAATGGACGAGTTCTTTTAGTGCTTCAAAGGCAATTATATTTGCGATGTAAATTAAGTTTTTAGTATTTGTTAAATGATTGTCTTCTCTGATCTTTTCATATATCTTAAAAGAGATATGTTTATTATAATCATAATTAATGAGTTTAATTTTATTTTAAGTAAATGCTGGTCCGGTAATATTATTTCATTTATTAATTAATAAAATCTGTATCGAAAAAAAAAATTGCGTAATTCAATTCAATAATTAATGAGTATACGTGCCGGTATATATAAGAATCGATATTAATGCCACTAGAAGAATCTCTGGTTGGCTCAATAATTCAGCGAGCATTTTCCCAATTCGCTGATTTCCGGGGCTAAAAAGATCGGCGCTAATGAACCACAGTCCGTCCGAATTCCGCGCCCCGGCTCTGATTCCATTAACTGAATTAATAAATTTTACGAACGTCGATTGATTCGGGGCCCCGTAAAAACGAAAGCCGCAAAGCCCTCCCGAGAGTCTATAAATCGAGCTCGTTAATTTTCGGAGTAATGTATCAATTTACGCTTGTCGCTGCCTCGCTCCTTTCCCGCAGAAAACGCGCTTCGACAATAAATGTTAAAGCGAGGCCGTAGATCAGCGTGAAAAAGCGCTTAATCAGTTGTCTCCGCGTGCCGTGTACGTATATATATACGTGTTAGCCCCGGCCGTATTTTTGCCGCGGAAGTGTTAAACTCGAAGGGTGGACCGATCGCGGCGCGCGCTTTTTCCTTGAGGCGCTAAGCCACCCTCGGAAAACGGTTATATACGGCCTATAACTCTTCGCGTAATTTAGGGAAGATCGCGGCGCTGCGCCCATTAATTTTCCAAGCCGCACGGAATCCATAGGTTTCCAGGCGCAAGACGAGGAGAGAGAGAGGGAGCACGTGCGCCGATTAATCGGCCGCGGTGCGTCGATTGACGTTTTATTGCTCTCTATCTGGTAATCGCGGCTAACCTATTCATCGGCCCCTGGATTAATGAAAGGTCTTAACTCTGAAATATGTTGCATCTGCCACTTTCATTTTCATTTTACGAATCAGTCGAAAATTACAAGGTCGACTAGCTTGATCTTTTGGTTGGTTCGTTAATTTTTTAATGAAAAAATATCTATACACGAGCATTCTTTGCTGATGAACGGTGTTAGCGGCTGCACGTAATACTTCCGCGGAATAATTAAATTTTCTTAATCCATTTTAAAGCTAATTAACAAAATGAATAAAACGCTTCGAGTGTAAAATTACAAACTGTCAATTATGATATTTAATAATTATTTCCTTTTCGAAAAAAAAAAAATAAATTTGAAACCTTGACAGTTTAATTGCCACCAAGTACGTGCAAAGGGGAGATAATTATGAAAATTTCCTTTTAAAAGTCACGCTTATAAAATATGCGGCAGATGCGAGGAGGCAGCGAAGCCTGGCATTTTCATTTAATTCGTCAATTTATAAAAAAATAAGCAAAGTCAATATGCACGTTATCAAAGAGCGCCATATAATTCGCAATCGAGGGAAAGAGGCAACATTTATCAGGGCTCGTACGAAGCATAATAATTCAGCGAAGTGTTTTTGATAGAATCGTCGACGCGAGCGCACCTGCATACAATTTTCTCCGCGGACGCGTAAAAAACGCGTCGCCGCCCGGCCAAAGCGCGTTATACGCGCCGCGTTGTAATGATCATTCATCTACCGCGAAACAAAGGTCTTATCTTTTCCTATCCATATTCCGCGGATGACTTAATCGCCTGCAGGGTTAAAGGCGCACAATGCTCTCTTTCTCTATCTCCCTCGGTTCTATTCTCTCTTGGGTTACATAATTAACAGTTTAACGCCTTGCCATTATCAAGTTCGCCCGGCTGAAACCTTTACCGTAATGAAGTCCGGCGTTGGATCAAAAGCCAGCCGAGCTTATACACTGAATTACTCGCAGTCCTTTAATTTCCGCACTTCTATTTTCGTGGAAAATTGCTAACTGATGTGATCGAGTCGCGAGATTGTCCCGCGCACAGCTTCGATAAACTTCCAGACGTTTACCTATCAATTTATAAGTTAAATTGCACGGTCATTATTGACGTTCGGTTGGAAATTCGCTCGTGAAAAATTCTTATTAACCAAGTTTAATTGAAAATCGACCCTATTGCCTAGCTAAATAAATCAATGCTCTCCTAATAATTATATGACATCCAGTCATTACCACACGTATACCCAACATTAGATTAGTACAAACACGTAGAGGCCATAATTTATTGCTCCTCGGCGTAATTTCGAGCTCCGAAAAAGTCAAGCCGGCCAAAAAAGGCCTCGTAAACGTCGATCGATCTTTTGCTTCGGCGGCAATATCTCGTATTAAAAAACGCAATTCGTGGGCGAGCCTTAATAAAGGAGGGAACGCCGCCTGCTGCGTCCCCGTGAAAACGGGGTCAAAATAGGTAAAAAGCCAACTA
The DNA here is from genome assembly GCA_035047165.1 of Ormyrus rosae. Lineage (NCBI taxonomy): Eukaryota > Metazoa > Arthropoda > Insecta > Hymenoptera > Ormyridae > Ormyrus > Ormyrus rosae. Next base: position 1,373,267 of record JAWWML010000052.1, on the reverse strand, counting down.
GCCAACAGAGAGAGGGAGAGGGAGTCTCGCGTGATCGGGCGCGATTTAATGGCCCGTGCGCGGGCTCTCTCTCGCACAAGTCGGCGAGCCAAAAATTCGAGCGAATTAGCCGGAGCGGCGGACTACCTTGGCGCAGGTGCGGCCGGCGCGAGTCGCACCTGCTGCGCACGCGCGCGCGCGCGATATTCCGGCTAATAATCCCAAGGCCTGTGGGCCTCGTGGCCGGAAGTTTTTTCGTTCCGATCGCGAGAGAGTTGCTCCTCGCGTTTCGGCAAATTTCTCGCGCTAACCGTGAGCGCGGCCGGCGCCTCTCTCATGAAACTTTCATGAGGCGCCCGGCCGAAGACGTCACTCCCAGCTGCTCCTCCCGCTCCCGAGGAGTTACGATGCCGTACGAACGTTTGCCTTTCAATTTGTAGCCGGCCTATTTGCGCACTTGGTCTTGGGCTTTATTCGAGGAAAATTATCGCTAATGCTCGCCGAGAGAGTATTTGGGGAAGGAGGGGGGAAAGTGGGTCTGGAAAATTTTCGGAACGCGTACGGAATCGGAAATTCTAATTTGTACATCGTGTATTTCCGCCTCGGACTGAAATAATTGTATATCCTTGAAATCTTAAAAGCAACCGAGCTTCCCGAAAGAACGAAGCCTAAGACCGCTAGATTCTGACAGCGGCCGAGATTCACATTTGGGATCGCGCTTAAAAGCAGTAGCTAATCTAAAGAAAGATTGTGTACACTCCCGCTTCGGCGTGCAGGATTAGCGTATCTGACTACACGCGGCTTTGCAGGATTTAGCGTCGATAATGCGAGGAGATAGGCGCAGACCTCGGGATTATTCTATAACCGATATGAATTATTTATGCCCGCGCCGCGCCGCGCTCGTCTTTCTTTCAGGCATTGGGCAAGAGAGGGCATAAAAATCCATTGAACGTGCCTCCTCGCGGTGGCGATTAACCGTTGCGTTATACTCGCGGCGGGGAATTAGAAAAGTGAAATTGCGAGAAAAGAATAATGGCGCGGGGATTAGCATGTAATTTTTCTTAGGAACTCCCCGATCATAAAGCTCGAGCTGGCGAGTGTCTATCCGGCGATTTCACTCCTTTTGCGATTGTCGCGAGCGCGTGTGCGTTGTTGTTTTCAAATTTTCCGAACACCTGCTTTCTTTATAGCCGAGTGCCCATATATACGAGTTGTACAGGCTTGCAGGATGCAAGACGCGCTGACACGCGAAATTTCTTAATCGTTTCGAGGAAATTTTTATGAAATATCTAAGGGTGTGCGAGAGCGATGCCTTTTTCATGCTAATAAATTTGGACGTCGTAAGTAAGTCGTTAAGTTCCTTGACCGGCGCCTTTGCCGTATGATAAACGAGTATTATTTTTTAATGCGCATAAAAACTGCGATCCCATAACTGAATAATGAGCGAGAAAATTGCACGTTGCGAAACTATTGAATGGCCTGGTATTTAAGATCAAATAAGAATGTTTCAGAGACATTTGTTCCTTCTGCTCTGTATAAGGAAAGGTATTTCAAGTATTCAGTATTAAATTTCTTGAAGAGCATTTTAAATTAATCATGCGGATAATATACGATAGCTATTCCAGTATATCGGCAGTAGATGTATTTTTTTACTTTAGTTTTAATTTTTGTCAAATTTCGTTTTAAAAAACATTATGCTCTTTCGTTGGACATCTGTTACGCTTCCTGTGAGAATTTAGCCAAATAATTATGCGCGAATTCTTTTTTTAATTAAAGGGCCAATTGCGGTTTAATATCTGTAATTCCTTACCTGCGACATTAATATATTATTTGTTACTTTTTCTGAATTACCCAAAATTATACAGAAAACTTAAAAGAACCCTACATATATTAGATATAAGTTTAATAACAATTTAATAATATTACTTCGCAACCGTGTTATACAAATAACACGGAATGTTTATCTCTATTTTTATTTTATAGTTTATCTTATTTTAAATTTAGTTTTAGTTTATGTACACCAGACCTATGTACAGGTAACTTTGGTTACCAATTATATGTATTGTAACTTGTTTTGTTTTTGTACTCTGGTTAAATGAATAAATAAATAAATAAATAAATAAATTTTTATTTAGAATTATAATACATAATAAGTATAAGGGTACCAACACATATTATATGTACAAGTAAAAGTACGGACATCACCATTAAAAAATCTTTGGGAAACGTCCAAACTTTGAAAACGATCGTAAAAAGATAAATGATGCTACTCTGTGTAACAAGAAGCAAGCATCCATTTCCATAAATACCATGGATTCACAAAATACCCGATGTTGACTAATAGTTTGGCTCGATGATCCCGAAAACCTCCGGCAAATTGTTATTTAAAACGCAGAAGCTGCCTTAAAGTCCCAAAGTAATAAATATCCTCATTATTCTAGCCGGCGGTCGTGGGTGAAAAAGGAAAGGTCCTAAGCGCAGGTCAAACCCCGAGCCAGCCTATTACTAGAGGGACAAAAACGAGAGTAGCCGGTGTCCGTTACAATAGAAATTCCCGAAATTCGCCGGGCAGACTTCGGGCGCACTAATGGCCCGTTTACACGGTACCTGCGACAGCGATCCTTAATCTGAAAAGCGAGCGAAACCGCAGCATCGACAGCCCGGGAAACGACAGCTCGCCCGTACTTTTCCACGTGGAAAATGAGCGAAAGAGTGCTGTATTATGTGCGGCCGGCATTAGCGTTACTTACCGTCTACGCGCGGCAGGTGTATCGACTGGGTAGCTAGGCGAGCTCTCTCTCTCTCTCTCTCTCTCTCTCGCTTTATTAACGGTCTCGAGAAAATTCATCGCCTCTAATTCCTACAATAAAGGCTCCGCGCGCATTTCGCACACTCGCACGCAGGCCGTATATACGTATAGACGTATACAGCCGGGCAGGTTCCATTGCCGGGCTTCCCCACTTTCCCGCTTATCGCGCCGGTGGCAGTAAAGAGGGCTTATGCACTTTCTAATAAACTTCTTTGAAAAGCTCCTGGCGCTTAATCGATTTTGCTATTACATCACGGGGGCCTAGTTGAAATTTATTAGGATAATCGCCGGTTTGTAAGCACCCGCACGCTCTTTTATAAGCGCCACGCCGAGATTGCGGAGTCGCGCGCGCCGGCTCTGATGTATGTATTTTTTCTGGACGGCCCGCTATTTTCGTTGTGGGAGCATCTGGTCCGGTATTTCCTTTCGGTGCTGCTGCCGCTGCCGCCGCCGCTGCTTTTTTTTCTCTCATTTCGGGATTTCTATTGGAAAGGTTGGATTAAATGCTGTCAGGTATTACGATGCCCTCGGTTTCGAAAAGTTGGAGACGATGAGTCATGCGAGGCACGCGTATTATTTCGATGCCTCTTCCTTCTTTTTTCGATGCCCCGATGCCACGTAGTTTCTTATCTGGAACGTAACAAAACCGATAATTATATTTTCAGGGTGTAATTTTGATCGATAATTTAATGTTCGTTATTAATTTATTAATAAAGCGTGGCAGTTTCGTTTATTGCAAATGAAAATATTGTATAAATAATGCATGAATTGTTTAAATTATATTAAAAGCATTGTAGAACGAAATTTCATTAAAAAAGTGCACCAAATATAGAAATAAAGAATGCAGGATATGGAGATTAAACTGTAATAATTTTCATCAACATTCAAAACATATACAATTTTAAAAACTTTTTATTTTGAAAATTGCTAAAGTTTAATAACAATCTTCTTTAAATTTCCAGAAGCACTTTATTATAACGAAACTGAATTTTTTACGACGCAGCTGCGAATAATACCAAACCGAAATACACTTCTGTTGCCCAGCTGAATTTCGATGAAACCCAAACTGTCAAATATTTCGAAGAGTTTATTTGAAAAATTAATTGATAGTTTAGGATAAACTAAAGTATGGCCCCGCCATATGGTTCTCCATACGGACGAGCGGCCAGTCAGGAACCTGACATTCCCCGAAAAAATACGAAGATGTGTGATTCACAAAATCGATACGGGACGAGCAACTGTAAAAATATATATAAAATTCTTCAATTTATAAAAAAAACGTCATCTTCGCTGTATTAAAGTCTAGGAATGTATACAAGTTAGAGATGATTCGCGAGAATAAATGACCCCTGGAGGATTGCCGAAAGAGAGCCGCCACACCCATCGCTCCCGAGTCTCCTGTAAAAGAGCGCCGCGCTCCATCCGCTCCGTGTGTCTCCATTAATTTAAGTGCAGGAGGGCCCCGATGCACGGTCACGAAGTGCCCCGGTACTTGCACCTTCGACAGTCGCGCGAGGCGTGAATCTTATCTACGGACAGATGCACATCTCAATCTTTTTCAGTTTATTCAACGGCTCGCCTCGCGCGAACTATCGCCGTACGCACGCTTTCCTTTAACGCGGCTCGAGTGCAGTGCGTGCCACACCTAACGAATCACGCGAGGTAATAAAAAAGGAAAAAAAAAGAAAAGAGAAAAAAGCCCCGAGGGGGAAGGAAATTCTATACTTTCTTGCGTGCGCGCTCCGATTATCTGGACGCGAGTGAGCGAGAGAGAGCTCCGCGCGACATACTCGAATTCTCCGGGCGGGCTTTTTTTCTTTCCTGCTCTTTCGGCCGCCGACATCTGCCCCGACGTTGCGTTACGCGCTCGCCTTTCGAAGGCGCCGTATTAACGAGACGTGTAATAAGGATATATAAATTTTTTTTTCTCTCTCTCTCTCCCTTCCTTCTCAGAAGTGTTACCATTTTCCGAGCGCGAACGCGAGCGAGGCGGGTCTCTTTTCCTTTCGCTCTCGAGAGCCAGATAGAATCTGATCGTTCAAGGATAGGGTGGAGTTTTGAGTTCCTCTTTCTTCGTAAGTCGATGTGTACGATAGGATGTCAAAAACGCTTTTGCTCCGGATTATAGACTTCGGGAGGAAAGTTTCTAAGGAGTTTTGGCATTAAGTTTTGTTTCCTGATCGATTGAAAAGATTATAGAGTGTGCTATATCCAAACGGTCTCCGGCGATGGTCAGCTGTTGTCAGCTTGCCGCGGAAAGAAGAGCACTTTTTTTATCAAAATACGTTAAACCTATCTTAATTACATAATTTAATCAAGCACTTTCTAGTCCGCCTAAAAACGTCCGAAAACCAGTTTAAATGCCCTCCCCGTATTTTGACGCCGAGAAGAGGAAACATAATTTGTAAAAATTGTTATCTCGATGTAAACTAAAAGCTCATGAATATTGAGGGAAAAGTGTCGTTACGTGACTGTCAGGCCGGGCCACATCGTGAATAAATTATCCCATTATCAGCCCCCAATAGGAGCGCGCCCGTCGGCCTCGGCGGCGGCTCGGAGACGGACAAAAACGCGAAATCGATCTACACTTAGGAGAGAGACCGGCCCCGCAAAAAATGGCTGCGTTCCTTCCTTCTTTTTTTTTCGGGGCCCCGCGCGCGCGCGCGCGTCGACGTAAATCATATGTCTATTAGTTATTAGTCGTCAGATGGCTGCGGGAGTTTTCTTATATAGGTTTTTACGCTGGGCTGGAGCGCGTGCGCGCCCAGCCGGACGATTTTGAATGGCCAAGCGCAAGAGGCGGCGAGTCTGTAATTTGCGTTACGAAATAATTACGGCTTTAATTCGCGAACGAGCACGTTTGCGGCCGATGCAGAAGTATGATTACCGAGAATTACGTATGCCTATACCTTTTTCTCTCTCTCTTTTTTTTTTACTCCCGGGAGAAAGAGACGGATCCGATTCGAGAGCCCGCAAAATACTAGAAATTTAGGTGTAAAGGCCTATTTTAGGCTTGACGCCGTCCAGTCGATATCCCCGGCGCATAACCGTCGTACGGACTTTTGCCGAAATATTCAACTCGGACGGGATATTAACGGTTGCAAATAATATACATCGGCGGCTAAGCGAGGCTATTATGCTCTGCGAATGTTTTAAACATTTTTTTAAAATGTTAATCTTCGTGTATTATTTGTTCATCGAAATGTTGTAATTTGACTGTATTTAACTGTATTTCAAGTATACTCAAATATTAAATATTTATTTAGAACCACGCATATTAATTTAACGGTAGTTATTGCAATATCGATATTTGCATTCATTGTACATATAGAGTATGCAGGAAATAATCCATAATAAATTAATTTATTCAACGAGACCAATACAATTTACAACTTTGAAAATTTAATCAAAATAATTTTTTTGCGTCGACGTAAAAATAAGTTACTCAATGAATTTCCAAGAAAAAGAAAGCTACGAGAGTCGTGCTTTGATGGAATAAAATAATATTTTAACTTTGTTCCGTCCACCATTAAACCTCTGTATTAGACGAGCGCGCCCGAACATAAACCTCAACCCGAAAAGCAGTCCGCCCGAAAAAGGGAAAAGGGCTGCTATTTCGGCAGTACTTTTTTCATCGCCGCCGCGCGCGACACGCGCATTAATTTTACGTCATTGAACACGGGGCCCTCCTTTGGAGTCGGCGGGCGAACGAGACGACAAGTTAACGCGAGCGCGAGAGCTCGCCCGTACAGGCCGTGAGAGGGAGGCTTATATACCTTCGAAAGTAAACCGAGCATGAACGGGCCGAAAATAGAATGTGCAACGCGACGGAGGCGCCGATGACTCGCCGCATAACCCGACCGGCCGGGGGCCCTTTGAGCGACTCCTCCGCCGCCTCTTTTCCTTCCTTCCTTCCTTCCTTCCTTCCTTCCGTCCTCGCTCCTTTCTTTCTGCCGCGGCGAGCGAGAGAAAAGCCGTCGGCCCGCCGCGGGGAAAAGGAGAGCGCGCGTAAATCCAGCGACGATGTTCCCGCCAAAGAGATCTGTGTCGCATGTGTGTCTGTGGAGCGCGAGAGAGTTTTACGCCGCCGCCGCCGTCCAAAAACAGTTTCTAAATAAGCCACCGAGCGGCTCGTTACTCAACCGAACAGAGGCGCGTTTACTTTTACGGCCGCTGAAAAAGAGTTTTCATTCTCGACGAGGGGGAGGCAACGACGACGACGACGACGACGACGAGGCCGCAGTTCCGGGAGATATAAATTTCATTCCCGATTGGAGAACGCGAGTTTTCAACGCGAGGCGAGTCTTCTCTGGGATGTTAACTTTGAAATGGAGATCCATATAAATTACGCTAAAATGTGAGCCCGAGCGTAGAGATTACTGTCCGCAGCTTTTACTCCGAAAAAAAACGAAACTTAGCCCCTTAAGCCATGGGAACAAGTTAATTTTCTCCCGCAGATTATTCGGCCACACGGCGATGTTTGCGCTCAGGAATATAGACGTTTCGTGGCCTGCCTCCTAGTCCATTCACACTTTCGCCGTGTTCTCGTCGACCGAAAATATTTCCACTGCCCGGCGCGCGGCCGATGATTTATAATCTTTTTTGCACCGTCGCCGCGGCAAACTTCCACAATCGTATGCGCGAAGGAAATAAAAGCAATTGGCTGACTCGTTTCCTGAATCCATTTATCACCGATTCGACTTATCGAGCGACATGTGCCCGAGCGGCAAAATATTTATACGAGCTCCTGATTAATTAATCTCTCCCGCTTACAAAGCCGCGGCCTTTCCACATTTCGGCGAATATATATGTATCCTCCCGAATGCACGATGAGTCCTTCGAAAAGTCTATTTGCGGCCGTCGATGGAAATATTAAAACGTCATTTGTCGAAACGGCCATTAAAAAAAAAAGAGAAAAACGCGGGGCCCGGGGGCCCGTGAAAGGAATATGAAAGATCACGAAATTAATGCCGAATTCATCACGCTCGATTTCGGCCGCGCGGCGACGGCGGCTTTCCCATGGCTCCCTCGCGTACGCGCGGCCATTGTGCGCGCGCTCCGGTCGTCGATTCAGTGGCCGAGAAAAGTGGCGTGACGATCCCCCGAATATCTTTAATTATACGGCCGAGATTTTTGAAAATTCAGCAAACGTATCTATCATCTGGATCTCCCAAGAGGAAGAGGGAGACGGAGAGCGAGAATTCTATTGAATCGGGCTCGCAGGAAATCCCCGATTTTTCCGTCTCGACCGATCCTCTCTTCTGTGTGTGTTTGTGTGTGCCCGAGGAAAAAAGAGAGCGGCTCGCTTACTTTGGATTCTGCGTGGAAACTGCGCTCTCGTTCTCTACCTGTCACCTTTCAATAGGCGGCTTCAAAAAAAAAAAAAAAAAGACTCGGGCTTTCGAGCTTCTCCAAAGACGTGTCTACCTGATTTGGAAAAGCGAAGTGACAGAGGGACCGAGGAGGTCTCGTTAATTTTTGTTTCCCTCCGCCTCGCATGGCTGTTGCGTCGCTGTGCAGGCCTGGACGTGTATCCTCTTTGCAGTTCAGCGCTGTGTAAGTAAAGTTTTTGTGCGAGTGCGCCGGCAGAATTTGATCGCCTCGCTGCAGACCGTCGGAGAGAGAGAGAGAGAGAGAGAGAGATGGAAAAAACGAGCTTATGTTTCGACATACGATCCTGCCTCGAGGAGATTGAGAGACTTAGGTTTTTTGGCGGAAAAAAGGAAAGGAAAATATGAAAGAAAACGAGACGCTAGAAGTTCCCGGGGCTGATTCGACGGGGTGATTAAGCAAGAATAATACAACTAATTTTCGGCTATTCAATTTTCGGAAAATGCTCGAGTGCCCGGGCAGCAATTTTCTTCGTTTCGTTTTAAATTTCAGTTTAAATTTCCACCTGGATTTTAAACTATACTGCATGTATACAAAATCACACTTTTTATGCAAAAAGTTAAATAAATAAATTAATTAATATAATTTTATTGCTTACATTTTAGTACATAATTTGTTTAGCACATTATACACGTCAATAACATTTTTCTTCCTTGCTCTCTCAGCTTATACAAATCCATCCAAAGGGTATAATTATGTTACATTAATTACAGCGGAGAATGTCTAATCTCTCCTAAATATTAAAAGAGCCACAGGGAGGAGAGATAAAAATTAAATTGATAAATCTCCTAATTATAGCGAGCTGAAAATTATCTCGTCCAATCGCGCAAAAAACTCCGGCGAAAACAAATGGGAGCCATTCCGCGCGAAACGACGACATCAGTGTTTTTGCGACCAGGGCAAAGGGAGATAAAAGAAATTAGCTCGTGATTTGTCAGCTCGGCGCATCGCGTCCAGGCCCCCTCGATTAAAAGAATCGAATTGATTAGCATTTCCCAAATGTATAAGATGCGACCGGGTTCCCTTCGCAGTAATTACGTCCAGATATGATCGCATGAGAAATTCTCCTAATGATGCCCAGTCCGCATAGTGGCCCGGCCGTTACTTTGTACACGTATATATACATCCACTAGCCTAACCCCATAATCTTTTCGGATACTGGTTTATTTTGTGTGCTCGTGTCTTGTATTTACAGGTACGCGGGCCCGGACTCAGGTAGACCGCCGAGCAGCCACCTTTTAGGCTCTAGCTTGGCAAGTTTCTTGCTGGTTCCTTTAGAGCGCCGGGTTCTAGAACGATAAAATTCAGCTGCTGTCGGAAGAAATCCGTCGCTCTTTTGGTCTCAATATTTTTAATACATATAAATCAAGGATCGTTTCTGCACGTATTTAGTTTTGTTGCTAACGGTTAGATAAAAAATTAACTACATGTGAATATAAATTGAAATTTAATGTACTGTGAAAATAGGGGAATGTATTTCGTTGCTGTTAAAATTGTTGCCAATCATACTTAATTAAATAAAACGTTAGTTGGATAAAGTAATATTTAATTAAACGGAAGAGTGAATTTTTACTGATTTAAATATAAAAGAAACGAAAATTTTTCCCATTTTGAAATAACTTTTAATTAATTATTGAGATTCGTGAAATAAAGCTTATATGATAGCTACAAAATATAAATAGTATTGCGAAAATAACTAAAATGTATGAAATACTCAACAATCAAATAAAAATAATATAATTAGCCGAGCAGTATAGTATTGATTTTGAACAATTAACCGAAGCACTTTATTCCTTTTAAAATTCAGCCGGCATTCGAAATCCTCGCTTAGCAGAGGGCAAAAAGTGTATACGTATAGGCAAATTGCTGGCATCGGCACGACCTCGTCTCCTCCCATAATAAAAAAATCAGCCGGAAAATTTAATGGAGAGATCGAGTAGCGTTCGGTGCTCGATGAAAAAAAAAAAAGAAGGAGGCAGCGAGAAAAAGCATGTAGAGCAGTGAAAATCCATCGCAATCGTGGATTCGTCGACAGGTCGAATTACACAGCTCGCCGAGAGCGGCCGGCCTCTCCTCGCTTGGTAACACGCTGCCCGAAAGGGAAGAAGCAGAGAGAAGGACGGAGAGAGCGATCAGGCCGACCAGCTGTCGCGGTGAATCTCGATATTCCTTTTTCCTGCAACCTCCGGCGGCGGGAGAAAATGCTATACACCTATATACCACGGGGCGGAGAAAAAATCCACTCGGCAGGCCTTTTAAACCGAGAGAGCCCATAGCCGGGAGAGGAGAGAGGGAGTACAGCCGCCCACTCGACGCGCGGCGGGAAAAAAATAAAAAGCCGCGCGCGTTTGCATGCTTGATTCGCTTTAAACGAATTTTCTACTTCGCGGGCCACGGGAGAGAAGTTTGTTGATTAAATAATGGATTTAGCGAGCGAGCAGGAGCAAAACACAGCGGGCGAGCATGCCGGGGTCCTACTTCCCTACCGCGTGCAGGCGAAATGGAACGGCGCGGTACGGATAATAGATACCATCTCGCTAAGCGCGGACCTCCTCTTTTTTTTACTTGGCTCGAGAGCCCGAGAGCTCGTTTGGAAAAAAACAATGCGATTATCAATAGTTGAATTAACGATTTTCTGCGCGAAATGCTGCTGCTTTCGCGAGCTGCTGGCTAATTCGCTTTTCTCTGCCCTCCCCCCTCGAAAATATTGTTTCCTGAATTATCGTTATCGAAGCCGAGCGGTATTTAGGAAATTTTTTATTTAAAAACTTTTTCCCCCATAACCGTTCGAGTTTAATTCAGCGGACTGGCGTGTTAATTTTGAAAATAAAACTTCCGGATATACCCAAAAATAAAGTTTCTCTATTTCGGAACGGAAACTTTTATCATTTCATCCTCTCCCCATTCCGAATATCCCCAACCCGGGAAATTCTCCGCAAAAAGCGAAAATTGCGTCAAATTTAAAACGAACGGATATTTGAAAAAAAAAAACCTCTAAACTCACTTAGACAAATTGTCCGCAAGCCGTCTCATTTACCTCAAAGCATACAATTATCCACTTAAACAAAAACGTCCGCAGCCGTAGCATTGGCTAACAGCGCAAATTACTTAACGCTTCAGACGAAATTCAAGCAATTACGCGGCGCGCAAGGCGAGCGAGCGGGTACAGAGGGGAAAAAAAGTCCGCGCGAGCGACAAAAATGCTCTCTCTCCTCTCCTCTCGCGATATTGCTCGCTCTCGCCCGTAAAAGCGAACGAGAGCTTCGAGGCCTTTTTCTTGGGGCTCGCTCGCGCGTGCATCGCGATAAATTTAATTGCGCCTAAGCGACAAATATCGGCGCAAGCGCGCGCGCAGAATGGGGGCAACAAAAAGGGAAAAAGAAGAGCGCCAGGCAGGAAATAGGATTCGCCTTTTTTCAGTATATAAGCGTTCTTCCGGAACGAGAATCCGTAAATGCTCGAACGTGACGCGGCGGAACGATTGTTTCTCCCGCCGAGCTCTGCGCGCGCGATGCTAAAACTCGCTCTCGCGCCTCGGGGGACATTTTCAAGCGCGAACATTAGCCGACGAGCCGCGGCATTAATGCAATCTCGTCTTGGAGGATCGTTTATTAAAATTAGTGTCGCTCCGCTCTGTATATGATTGTCACGGATTTAAGCCCGAGCGCGAATTTCCCTGCCTGAGAGACTTTCTATTATTTTGCTGCGTCGATCAGTGACGTAATTGCGCTTCAATATTAATTAATATCATAATAATAATTACGACGACTTTATTTCTCGGTTAATAAAAACCGCGCGTCGTTAATAAATAGAAGATAAATTACGGTTCTACGTTTTAGTAGTCTTGTATAACGATTCAATTAATTTATAGGATGATAAATTTTGAATGCATAATTAATCCTAACAAACGCGTGTAATTGAATTTTAACCAGCTTAATTTAAATCTAAATTTTACCGCGTCCCCGGCGCAAAACACGAAAATTCCTAGTTGATTTCGTGAAAGGGAGGCAATTTCGCCAGGATCCTCGGAGAAAAAGCCTCCCACGCGTCAACACTCCGAGGCAGGCTCGAAAAACCGGCGTCCGGCCGAGAGAGAGAAAGAGAGGCTGCGCCGGGATTACAAGAAACCCTCATTGAATCGTTAGAAAAGCAAAATCCGCAGGGAGCATCGACCTGCGTCTCCGCGATTTAGCCGGTCCGCCTCGAAAAAAAAAAAAGGAGGGCCCTTACACGTCTCGGGCGCAGGCCGTCGTCGGGCCAGGCTCATGACCTCCTTTTCGGCCCCCTAGAAAAACAGTCTCCCGTGCATTTTACGCCGTTTTTACGGACCCTTCTCAGCTCTCCTCGGCTCTTTTTGTCATCGGCTGAGATTTGCGCGGCGCGCCGACAATGGGCTCTCTTTCTCCCCGGGCGAGCTCGGATCGGTAAATTAGAGAGGGCTCTTTTCAGCCCCGGGGAGAAAGACGTCTTCGACGGCGGACCGTGGCTTGGCTCTCTTTGATCGTTCGAGCCGTATCATGGCGCTCTGACGGATGATAAACAAAGTTGGAGAGAACGCCCGGAAGAGTAGCGATGTCGCTGGGACGACGGCGAGAGAGAGAGTCCGCTTGTGTTTGTTTCTTTTGAGCGATGCGCGCCGCCTCTGTGTGCCGAGGAAGATAAGCGCTATTTGCATAGTTTCGGGAACTCGGGGGATATATATTTGTTTCGTTTTAGAACTGTCACGGATCGAGAATGTTTTAATAAGGGGATTAAGCGTCTGATAATGATTGTCGTGTGTGTGCTGAAAGGCAGGGAAGAATGATTGTTTGAGCTGTGGCAATAGTGAATTACAAGCCAATGACAGCACGCCTATGCTATATTCCTTGAATTTGCTCTTGCGCATTCCTGCTTATATGAAGCAAATAAGTCAGCAGTAACGGCGATTGAATAAAGTCATTCGCTTGATTTATCTGCTTAGAGATGAATTATTATTATAAATAGGAGTTTGGAGAAACCTTAGTTTTAAATTAAATCATTTGCAGACATGGCATACTTTTTATTTTACAGATGGGTAAAGTCATTTTATTATCATTAATTACAGAAGTGCAACTGTATAAGGACAGCTGACATCTTATCCACGTAATACAGACAGGTGTAAAGAAAATCCGCAGCTGACACCCGTAAAGATAAAACTTGCTTCGATATGTGCGACTTTAGAAGTCGTTAACAAGATAACAACTGTCTTACCACATTTTAAACTTTTTTTTTTCACTGTCATTATTAATAAATAAATGCACGGTCTCAAGTATATAACGTAATATATATATTAACTATTTACAATGATTTTTCTACATGCAGTAACTATGTTATTACTAGGAAGGCACGTCCGCTTTTCACACGAGCCAGTTTTCCGCTAAATCTATCAACCGGCAGCTTTCGCCGCTCTAAGTCGCCGACGTCGGATTTCGATCGAATCGGCGCCGCACGCGCCCAGACAAACACGTGCATAGTAAACGCGCCGATATCGCAGACGGCGTCTCTTTTAAGCGGGCAACAATATCTCTCTCTCTCTCGCGTGATCCATCATCTCATTAAACGACGAGCCATTGTAACACACTTCCGAGATATAGGAGAAAATCGGCTTCCGCGGCAAATCCCTCATCGGGCCGCGACTCGCCCCCGGGTAATGCGCCTTTCAGTTACGTAAAGCGTCCCAGGAGCCACGCGCTCCTGTTGGCTTAAGCGCCTCGGCTTCTCGTAGAATATTCTCACGTGCGTGCGTGCGTGTGTGTACGCCCGCAGCGGCGTATGCGTATATACCGCGCAATCGCACGCGAGCAGCGAGAGACGAATGGGCATGGCGCCGGCTCTCTGCGTAAGAGCGTGGATGTATATAGGCCGTTTTTGGTCAGGTTGGCTCACCGAGAGTGGAACTTAATATTCCGAAGGTACCTTTCGATATACATTTAAATAACGCAGCGTTGCTTAACCCGGTCGTAAAATCTCCTCTTAAGAACTAATGAATGATTTATTATGTCTTTTTTGAACTTTACAATTTTGCGATGTCGATGGGTAGCTTGTAAGTAGGCCTAAGTCATCCTGAATCAGCAAACAGAAAAACATTTCAATCATCACATTTAAACAATTAAAACATTATAACTTTCCTTCTTCGAATCTCCACCGCGCGCGCATCACCTAATCAGTCGGCTTTATTACGAGGTTATATCCGAGAGTGCTGGAAATGAACTCCACTTTAATCCTCTCCTCATCCGAGTCATAAAATAAGTTCTTACCAGTCGCAGGCAGTACAATGTTGACCGCAAGTGCGCTTAGGCTTTATAACCCCGTCGCTCCCACAATAAGCGCTCGGGCGGCCGCAATCGGCGCGTCGTCCGCGGCTCGGGCGCCTCGCCGCCGCGACCCCTCTGTATCAATCTTATACGGTAAACAGCGATACGTAATATATCACGCGCGGTTGCTCACAGTATACACGCACACGAGCGGCCGATGCAGGGCAAATACCTACGGCGCACCTCGATGCATCGTGGCAGGAGGAGTGCGAAGACGAGGGACCACCGATCGCGAGAGAGAGAGAGAGGGGCCGAGGGTGGACCCTAATATGTTTGCACAACTGTTCGTCTGGCGCATTGCTCATCCTCTCTCTCGATCGATCCCCCCGCGGCGGTCGCTGACATGTCAATGGCTTCGAGGTTCCGCGCGATCTCCCTCCTCTCCGGAACATGCGCAATGCCCACGCAACGTCGATTTTCGGCTCTGTTTATTCATACGACGCCGAGCCGCAGGGATTAGCTGTCCCCTCTCTCTCTCTCTCTCTCTCTCTGTATATGGATTTTCCGCGCGACGCCAGTTTAACGTCTATTTTTAATTAGCCGCCCGGAGTCGCCGATGGTTCGCTGAAAAATTTACGACTCCGGAATGAAGTTCCTCGCGGGGGCTGATTCTTCAATGACGATGCTTGCTCTTTTATTTGGGTAAATAGCCGGCCGGCTGCCGGGCTCCGAGTGGTTTATAAGTGATGTATGGGCGATAAAGGGGGAGGGGGAGATGGCGAGCTCGCGATTTTTTTTTCGTCGTCTGGCCTTGTTTTTTCGTCGTGTTTTCGTAGGTGCCGTCTGTGTATTTGTACGTCTAGTTTTCTTTTCAAGAAAATCTAAAACTTGCTTTCGTTGCTCCTACGTTGAATGACGGAATTATGGGAGTTTTACGCGGGGCTTTAATTTTGGTTTTAATACTTTGCTTTGAAAGCCTTTCGTCCGCGTGGACAAGAAAAGTTATATTTTGTATCGAAAGAATAATATTGGACATTCTCGTAAATACAAACTTTAATAAAAAACTAAAAAAGAAATACCTTAATGCGTTGAATAAACATTAAATAACCCGGAAAATCTCGCAATCGCGGAAACCTAAACCCCTCCGAACGCGCAGCATTGTTGCAGAGATATTTTCGAAAGCATCGGCAAAAAGCTGGAAAACCATTCCTCGAATATATATCAGCGGTCATAATGCGAGCCTCGGTAATCGAGAGAGAGAGAGAGAAGCGGCGGTGCAGCACACTCGGTGGAACAAAGCGGGATCCCCCGGTGGGGGCTATTAACCGAGTTGTCGGACCAAAACCATGAAACAGCGCGGCTGGCAAGGAGCCCTCTGGCTAACTCACGTGCGAATGCGGCGAATTACGCTCGATAAACGGACGAGCCGCGCTGCTCCTGCAGGTACGAGAGCTGCAGCCCCGGAGATGATGGATATTATATCGTAAAGGAGGTTACCCCGCAAAGATTTAGAGGGGGCCCCCCTTTCCTTTCCAAGACAATCTTCGTTTGCACTAATTTGTGGCTACTGTATCGATGTGAGGAGTCATCCCGATCGAATTGGCCCGCAGTAAAGAAAGCGTCCTTAGGCGAGGCGTAAGCCCGCAGGATTCCCTTCTCTTTTTTTTTATTTCGCGGGAGCGCATAAAAAACTAATTGATTTAACGGAATGTAATGCGCCCTAGAATTGTTTTTGAAGCAAAGAGGAAAAAGTAATATGCATGTGGATGGCGAGGAAGGTAATCGAAATGATAGTACGTGTCCTGTTTAAAAATTGCAATTTCAGAAATAAATATCTAAAGTTTAGCTGAATGTAACCAACGATTTTGAAATTTGTAGGTGATATTTATTTTATTTATTTATTTATTTATTTATTTATTTCCCAGAGTAAATACAAAATTTACATTACATAAGTATGTAATCTAGCAGAGGAAAACAAATTTCCTGTTTGCTGGTCCAGATTACTTGCTGGTACAATTACAGAAATACAACGTAAACTAATAATTACTTAATCCTAAACAATTATATAAGTTATTATAAAATTTCAAATTTTTAACAATTAAATTCAACTCATGTACAACTTTTTTTTTTTCATATCGAGGAAAAGATTCTTTTTCATATATAAATCATGATTCAATAATTTTGGATAAACGCATAAAAATGAGTAACTGAATGTTGTTGTAAAAAAATATAATAAATATGCATGTATTTCGCCACATATTATATCATTTTTTATTTTTCTCAAAGTAATAAAAAACGTACATTTTATACAGAACTAACACCATAAAACTACACAAAAATTAATTAAAAACTAATTAAATTACCATTAACTACTAATGAACTTCTTCGCAACATTTTTGAAAAAGATTTTTATCCGAGCGCATTGCAAAAAAAACAACAAGATAATCCTTAATCCGTGAGCATAAAAAGTAAAATAGAAAAAAGCGAGACCGCCGACGATCCCCGAACCTTCGTGGAAAAAAAAGAAATGAAACTATGCGAATAATAAGCGAAGGTCGCTAATGAATTTTTCATAAAGTTCCCGGAGTGCGCGCTGAATCGGCTTTAATGAGCGCGGTGTGTGTGTGTGTGCCTTTCGCGAGGAGGTTCGCGAGGCCCGGCACGCATGAATCGCGCTCGCACGAGCTCGTCGCACACTTCGAAAAAGAATACTCCTCTTTTGCGGGACTGGCTCGCGACGACGGCCAGAGTGATTTCCGAGAAGCGCTCCGTTTCCACGCGAGCTTTTCTCCGCGCGGCTTCCTTGGGACTCGGGTGGAAGCGCGGCGCGTTCCGTGCCCCACTGAGAGGTAATTGTTAGGTGCGCGCTTTTCGAACTGCAATCAGGGAATTGTTCGCGGTTCTTTATTCGCTTTGCTTAATTGTAATCGCCGCGGAATCCGCCTCGCGATTAAATCGCACTTCTGCTTAAGCTTTCGTTTATTGGAACTTGTTAACAAGATTTATATTGAAAGTTCAAAGTAAAAGTGTCTCTGAAAAAGTTCGCCGAGTTACAAAAATTCATTTCTCCACGCGTCTATTAGAATGCGCTTTGAAAAGCGAATTTTAAATATTTTATTAATCTCCCTTTGCGGAATTCTCGCAATATCAGGAATATATTCCAGTTTAATTATTAAAATCCACGCTTCTAGGAATTTAATTCCATTTTAGCGTCGCAATTATATATATTTTAAGAAAAAGACGCACACAGGCAGAAGATACTCGCTCGCTATTAATTTCCACGACCGCAACTCCACGCGGACCGAACGCAGAAATTGGCCAAACACGGGGAACTATAAAATTTACATTTATCTCGTGCCCGAGCCCCGCGTTCCAGGCCGCGCGTGTATATTCGGTAACAGCGTCGCTCTCCAAGTCAAAGCCACGAATCCGCAAATTAATTGCGACAAGAGAGCGAGCCGGAGGGACAGAGAGAGAGAGAGGGAGAGAGGGCACACCTGGCTTTCGAGAAAATGGAAATGCGCGGGAGCGTGTACAGAGAGCGAGGCTCGCTCGTGACGAGCGCGGTCAAATTTACACGGGAAAACTGGACGTAATACACTCGCGTCCGTCGAGTGCATAAATCCTCAGCTTTGGGCTACTCCCACTAATAAATCGGCCCTTTTCCTTCGGCTCTCTCTCTCTCTCTTTCCGTATTCTCGCGCCCTTTAAATCCGAATTCGGCTGCGTGGAGGGAGCTGCGCATGCGCGCGCGAAGGGAGCGCTCTCTCTCGTTTTTATCGCCCTTTCGCGAGTATCGGAGCGATGAGCCGGCCGGTTTTATGGTGTGCGCGAGGCTTCGACGGAAACATAAATTAGGGGGCGCACCTACGCGGGAAATTTTTTAGAGGCATGTTTTTTAGCCGGGATTAACGGGACGAGGACGAGGCCTGTGTGACGCGTCGGTGAAAGTAATTGTCGATTACCGGGTGGAGTGAGTGATGGAGGATTTAATTGGAAAACATGTGCTGGCTTATTTTCGGGGTTTGAGCCGTTGCTCTCGTCATTTTTTCCGAGTTTGCTTTAGCGGTGATTTATTCGGTTGAATTCGATTGGAAAAATAAATCTGCAGTCAACTGAATTTTTGATCTTTCAGCTTTTAATACACCTTTTTCTCTTAATTAACGGCATATTTGCGGCTTTCTACTAAAAATGCATAATCGGAAATGCTTAATTATTATTTAATCGCAATACACGCGGCCGCAATTATATTTTATTAGCAGTGGCAACCTTTCCCCGAAATTATTGCATTATGTATAACTTGAAATTGTATTCCCTTAAGAAGAATTATTGCAACATTATACGCTTATTAAATTTTCCGTACCGTAATTTTTCGTTTACTCTACTTACCGACCTCACTTCCTCCTCGCCTCGGTTCAGAAGAAGGAAAAATACAGCTGAAGGCGATAATGACCCCCTTTTTACCATACAAATTCGTCGTCGAGCGTTCTCGTTCTTAGATCCCGCCGAGCGTGAATGCCGGCGTCTAATAAGATGCACGCGGCGGCTACTAATCGCGTTCGGAGGAAAATAAATTTCCCCGCCATCAGCCGCCGGGGAGGGAAAGGAGAGTTTTATAGAGGAGAGAGAGAGCGGAGAGAGAGGCATCGCGCCGGCGGATGGGAACTAAGTTCTTGTTTTGACGGATAAAGCCCTTCTCGAATTTATGGCGGCAGGGGCGAGGGATAAAAAGTGCGAGTGCTTCCGATGGACAGGACGCCCGTCTTCTGGAAAACGCCGATTTGAACAATGGGTGATTAAATTAACGCAGGACTTTCCTCGGATTTATGGCTTGTTACTTTTTTACTTTTTTTTTTTTTCTTAACCCTTGTCGAGATTAGTTTCTTTCGCCTTTTTTTCTGCGACTGATATGTCTTTGTGGAGATTTTAGGATCGTTGGAAACAGTTACTGCTCGATGCAGAACTATTGTTTTCGAGGTGATCTATTGGTAGCTGGCCTGACTTTAAGCTGCGGTTAATTTGAATCGTGATTCTGTCGTTTTTATAGGGTTAATAAAAAGATGTTTAGAACTGCGCTTTTGTGTGCTTGAAACAGATGGAAATAAATTCACATTCGCCCATTTTTATTTTCGATGCCTGTAGTGTAATAAAAAGATATCTATCTAAAACCGCAAAACACGTAAAATTACAAATAATTTTAAAGTGCATTAACGACATCGATTGTTAAAAAACTTGCGTGACTTAAAAGTAAGCCACGTAAAAATTGTTTTTCAAGTAAAAAGTGAAAAAAATATTTTAAACTTATATGGTAATCTGCAGAAACAAGCAAATAATGGAGACGAAACGGTACACGAAATATACGTGCTGCATTAGAGCGAAACTCTCTATTAAATTTTCTGCTTAAAATTAAGCCCTCCGCAATAGTTCCCTAATTTAGATAATGTTTACATTTGTATGTACGGAATTCCATACAAATGTGGCAATTGACGGTCGGAACCGGCTCGTTAATCTCATTAACAATCCCGGGCCAACACGTAATCCACGAGGTGGACAACAAAGGCGCGCGAGAATTAGCCGGATTTCGTGTCAATAATTAAGTTTCGATAAGCATCTAATGACCCCCCTCCTCCCCCTCCCCCCTCGAAGGTACGCAGTGCCGTCGCTTCCGGACGATTGTATCGGGGGCCCGGGGAGCTCGGCTTCAAAACCGCCGAAATCAATCTAAACATCTGAGTGCCCGGTAATGAGCGTTTAACGTCGCACTTATACACACTCGGCCGCTCTAATCGTAATCAGCACGATTTGCCTAATGCGAAGACGTCACGCGACGGCCCAAAGCCTCTCGCGCTCTTTCGATGCCCGGGTTTTTCGGGCTGCCCCGGCTGTAAGTCGTGCCCGAGAAATGCGGTGTCTAATTGAAGAGAGAAGACAGGCTTGTTTGTGATGGCGCGGCTCTGAGAAAACTTTTCGGTTCGGTCGAACGACATTTTTTTTTTTTTTTTTGTTTTTTGCGCGCGGAGGGCGCTTAAGCACTTCCGGAGTTTGCGACGCTTAGTAACTTGTTTTGGAAAACAGATGTGGCGGAGGATTGTTGGACAATAATGTAGGGGTTAATTGGAGAAGTCAGTCGTAACGCGAGGGAAAAACTGATTGTGCTGGTTAATTTACTTTTCGTTTCGTCGACTAAAATAGATTGTAATTAAAATTCATTAGGTGCGTTCTAGAAAGAAGAATAAATCATAAGCTGATGATTCGTGATAAATTTTGTAACACGTTTCGCTGCGCACAATTTAAGCAGCTTTAATATAATCTGAAACTACAGGAAATAAATAATCAGGCGCATTTGAAGTTTCGTTGTAGGAAGGAAGTTTTTTTTTTAGAGTGAAGTGGGTTGGAGAGCGTCTAGCAATGAAATTAGACAGCCCTTCGGTTGGTAACAGCATTTCATTGGCCAAAAGGACGTTACGCTACGATTCTGGTGGTTAAAATGTCAGAGTCGCATTTTCTAAATTTAAGTCGTTTGAAAACTACTTTTAAAAGCATACATATAAACAGGAACTTTTAAATCCTTTGAATTTTAAAAAGAATCTCTTTTATAAAAGTTCTTGTGATTAATATTTTAGGCTGAAATTTACAACTATTTCAGGTTCAATCATCATTTTGAAAACTTAATACTCCGACCGCACAAAAATAAACCTTCAATTCAAAGGTTCAAATAAAACCGAAAACGGAAACGCGCGAGATAACTTGAGAAACATACGATGTATATCTCAAAAACCGCAGAAATATCACTTTGCAACACTGTCGCGTACATCGTCGTCATTTAATTCAAAAATACACATAATTCTCCGACTCTCTCTCTCTCTTCCTCCTTCCCTCTCGCGTTTACATAATCGCGAACGAAAGGAAGAGATATCTCGCGATCTGTACGAAGCGGCCTGCCGGAGCACGTAGCGGAGAGAGAGAGAGAGAGAGAGAGAGAGAGGAGGCCGCGCCGCCGCGACAGCTTTCCGAGATGTCGCGCGATTTTATTTTTTTTATCGCGCGCGCATTTTCTCTCCTTGAAGCGCGGCGGCGGCGTCGGCGGCGCATAGCTCATATAAGCGCGGCTCCAACTGCGATACGGTGCAACGACGGTTTTTATGGAAGTCGGATGTTTGTGGAACGCCGTACGAGTGACGAATGAAATCACCGCGGTCTCTCTCTCTCTCTCGTTCGCGAGAGCGCGCGCTTCCCATATTAAATTTAGTCTCGATTCCTTGCCGCCGTCGCAGCCCCGGCGAGCGTTTTTACGAGCCAATCATTTACGGGCGAATAACTCGGCGACTCTCTCGGAAACGAGGGAGGCAGAGAGAGAGAGGGACGAGGCAAGGACACGTGTTCGAAATTAAAGCGCGCGGAGCTCGAGCTCGAGCGCGGAGGAGGGCACGCCGAGAGAGGAGAGAACGAGTTGTAAAAAAGGAGCCCAAAGCGTTTTATCGCGCGACTGCCTCTCTCTCGCTTAGGAGAGCAGCTCCTTTTTTCCGGCGCGGCGCACCAGCTGAAAAAGAAGCCCGGCGTTACCACCTAATCGTAACTTTGAAAATGCGCGAGCGAACGGCCCGTTAATAAGCGTTACGACTTCGCGAAGCGGTGCTGCACACACTTGTCTCCCGCTCTCTCGAAACTCTCGGCCCGAAATCAAGCTCGGGATATAGCACGTGCGATCGTTCAATCCTCGATGAATAATTAACGCGACCGCGAGGTTTTAAATTATTTCATTTGCATTTCGTTTTATATCCGGAGAAATCTAATCTGATAAGAGTTGTATTTTTAAACGGCAATTTATATATTTATCGGTAGATTCAAGGAGTAGTTGGCGCTCGATAAACCTGCCGAGAATTTCGCATTTCAAATGCATATCTCCTGCAAAATTAATATATTTTTTTTTAATATCGTACATTCGCACTTCTCAGAATAAGCGATATCGCGTCTTATCGAGCGTCGACCCGCCGCGGACTTTCCATGCCGCTCATTTTTGGGCATATTATCGTCTGGCTAAATGAAACCAAATCATCAATTACTTATGCATGCACATGTGCTGCTTATTATGCCAGCGTTTCTAATACTCGAATATCTGTTCCGAGAGTCGGCGGTTCAATCATTTCGAATTATATATTTTCTGATTTCCTCGATCGATATGTAGAATCCCGCAAAAAAAATAGTTTTATCGCGACTCTTCGCTAAAGCGGAAATCGCTCTTTTCGGTAAATCGAGATCGAAATTTCGTGAATAATTTTTCGAGGTAAACGCGACTGCAGCTCTTTTAATCAAAACAGCGATTCCGTATGACGGATTCACGAGAATCCGAGGGAAAAAAAAAGAAATGATTTCACGGAGAGAGCTTGAAATCGGGAATAATAAAAATTTACGACTTGAAAAAATACGGGCGATAAATTTGAAGAAAAAGATTTTGATCGAACCGCAAGAGAGGCCGGGGGGACAGCGGACAAGTATCTTCGAATTTCCTTAAATCGCTATAAATAATGTTTGCTTCGTGCATGAGTGTATATACCACTCGCGCAAATATACAGGCAAACTTTTCTCTCTCTCTCTCTCTGCTCACGATAGTCGATTTTGTCCTATCGATCGATCTTGGCTTCCGTCATCGGTGCCCCGTACATAAGCTCGCCTGCGCCTTCTGCGTCACTTGTATCTGGAATTCCTCGAAGCTCGCCGAGATCCAGAGCATATATACCGACGTCTCTTTCTCTTGCGCTCGCAGCAGCTTCCTCCTTGCTTTGTAAATCGATGCCATTTTTACTTATCTACTCTCACTTATACCGTACCTTTCTCATTTATATTTCCTTTGATTTCCTTCCTCGGTGCTCCGTATCTTTGATACACTTTATCCAAGTCTCGGCTGATTCTCGGTAAGCGGCCAATGGTTCATTCAGCTCCGCTGAGTCGCACAATGTTTCATTAATGATTGCTTTAAGAGCAATGTTTTTCTTGCGAAATTGTATTCACCGAGGCACGCTTACTTTTAAGAAAGAATTTAGTGTCGCGCGCATATATAATTATTGTTAAAATAATTGTTACGGTTTCATTTAGTTTTATAATATTTTTTGTAAGCCAATTGTCTTTACTAATAAAGTTAAAAGTCAATTGTATTGAATTGAGTATTTTTTTGAAGTTTAATTTAAAAACTAAAAAGAAAAAAGTATAATAATGACAAGTGTTCCGGCGAGTGGTAATAGTCGATACCATTTCGCAGGCCGCGTGCACGGCGTT